>CM064493.1:38523105-38595846 GCA_032716605.1 Paralithodes platypus | reverse complement strand
TGTTGGTCCACTTGTGATATGGGGAACCAGTTAGTAGAACGTCTGCAGTTGTAGATTCCATCTTCACAGAAATGCCTGGCACACCAACATCTCTCGGTAGTACAGTCTGCTTACCAAAAAACTTGACAAGAGATATAGATACTTGTTCAAGCAGAGAATCTTTCTTCTTGAAGTCAACACCAGTCACCACCAGCTGCCGGTCTTTTTGTGATAAACAAGCACAATCCAACAACTTGAAGGCCAATATAGGGACCGATATGTCTGTGCCATACTTCTTCACTCTAGTATACAGTTTCTTATACTCCATTATGTAATTCTCCATTGTCACTACTTCGTTCTTCCTGTGTTTATCAAATTCCGACCATGCTTCATATGCACTAACTAATTCATCTTTTGAATAAACTCCATCCAGAAACGAAAGGAGTTTGTTGATCCCATCTTCTGCATCCAGAGTCGCTATATCCACTTCACTGAACACCTTGTCCCTCACTGAACTGCCTTCAGGAAATGACAGGGCAACTGCTAAACCTTGCTGCTTCTTGCTCAGTTTCGTGATTTTAGTCCAGGCTTCTATCTCGACTTTCCACCGATCATATGGCTTTGAAGAAAGTTAGGTTAGGTAAGTTAGGTTAGCTAAGTTAGGTAAGTTAGGTTAGGTTAAGGTAAGTTAGGTTAAGGTAAGTTAGGTTAAGGTAAGTTAGGTTAAGGTAAGTTAGGTTAAGGTAAGTTAGGTTAAGGTAAGTTATGTTAGGTTAGGTTAGGTAAGTTAGGATAGGTAGGTAAGTTAGGTTAGGTAGGTAAGTTAGGTTAGGTTAGGTAGGTAAGTAGTTAGGTTAGGTTAGGTAAGTTAGGTTAGGTAAGTTAGGTTAGGTAAGTTAGGTAAGTTAGGTTAGGGTATGTTAGGTTAGGTTAGGTATGTTAGGTTAGGTTAGGTAAGTTAGGTTAGGTTAGGTAAGTTAGGTTAGGTTAGGTAAGTTAGGTTAGGTTAGGTAAGTTAGGTTAGGTTAGGTTAGGTAAGTTAGGTTAGGTTAGGTAAGTTAGGTAGTAAGTTAGGTTTGTAAGTTAGGTTAGGTAAGTTAGGTTAGGTAAGTTAGTTTAGGTTAGGTAAGTTAGGTTAGGTTAGGTAAGTTAGGTTAGGTTAGGTTAGGTAGGGGAGGGGGGGGGGGGGGAGCAAGGAGGGGTAGGGTGGTAGGGTTGGGTTACCCCCCAAATAGGTTTTGTAGGGTAGGGGGGGTTAGGGGGAGGGGTTTAGGAGTTTAGCAGGTGGGTTGTTGTATCCATGCGAAACTGTCTTGTTTTCTGCCATGGTGCCGTTGTATAAGACTTAGAAGTTCACACAGGACTGGGCCGTCGGTGTTGAGATCATACCGGGTACTGTAGTTGCTACGATGTCACTTATAGATGACAGCTACTCCTCCACTTCTATATCTCCACTGAACTACGCTCTGCTACCATGTTCAGTTCAATGGAGGATAAGAGAAGACCACGTCGTTGACCATAACTATTTATTAATCTTTAGATACATTTGGAGTACTTGACAGCATGGCTGCTACTGTCCAACTCCCGTTCCCATTCCTTAATCCAGCTCATAACACTTGACGAAATAAAGTGAAACTGACGAAACAAATATAAATACATGAACCATAATGGAATACATTAACTCATAAATGAAACAATGGAAATGATGGGATTCATAACTATAAGCTGTTGAACAAGTGAAATAACCAAAGGAATTCATATGAAGCAGGAAGATGAACTAAACCTTTTACTTAATTAATCAATTCAATATAATATAACATGTAGATTATATTCGAACATAGTTAACAAGTGTTTCCTGATTAAATGGCCCTGAATGAATATCCCCATATTCAAAATATGTTACAGGGATACAATGTCTAGTGAGTTTATTACTCAATAGGTGGCGTTCTGAGAATGAGGGTCTGAGTCTAGGAGGTGAAACAGTGAAGCACTGGAGTGAGGCATCTTCATATATGGGGCTGCTTCGAGCCGTGAGTGAGCAACTAAGCCCCATGCAACCAGCGAAGACAAGATGGCAGGAGCTGGTTGCAGCTAAAAGTGCTTCACATGTCTCACCCCCTACACTGGAACGAGACCTCACGGGTTTCACCACTCGTAACGGTTGTTGTTGTTGTTGTTCCCCAAGCTGCCTGGCCGAACAGCCCCAAGGCCCTGAGCAAGGCCAAGGCCATACCGAGCGCCCCACAGAACCTCCCCGCCGACCACAATAAGGCCTGGGTGACCGAAGCCACTCCATGGCGGGGAGCTGAGGAGGGTGCGGAAATGCCCGGGAAACCAAAGCCCCACCCAGGGCCCTGGGTCCCTCAGCAATTATGAAGAGAAAGTTGAGGGGCAAGGGAAAAATGTGACGCTTTGGCTTCCAATCTTGGTAGATTGGGAGGTCAATCCACTTAGAGACGCCGTCACTTGAGATCTAGAAAATATATAAGTAAAAGGAACAGTCAGAGTAAGCTATGGGTATGGCAGAGATTGCTCAGTTCTCACTCTAATAGACCAGCCCATCACCACATGTATCGGGATGTGTTAGATTAGGTTAGGATGAAGGGTAGTACATTGTAGTACTGTAGTACATTGTATCCTACCCAGAAGAGGAGTTCCCAAGGAATGGACAACCAGGGCGATTGGTGTCAATTGCCGGTTGGAGAAATATTGCAAAGAAAAAGCAATACCATTTATTGATAACTGGGATAGTTTCTATGGGAGAGATGGGATGTACGCAAGGGATGGGGTTAATCTTTCACGGTTAGGGGTTTCCATATTAGCTAGTTCTTTAGATAGGGTGGTTGTGGGGTTTTGAACAGAAATATTGAGAGTGTAAATGAGAGGTTAAATGGAACAATTTTAGCGTCAGGGGAAAGCGATAGATGACTATATTGCTAATGATAGTAGTGATGGGGCAACGGAAGATGGAAATGTCGTTAGAAATAAAGGTAAATTAGGTATAAAGAAAAGAAGTAAATTGAGAGTATATTACACAAACTGTAGGAGTCTATGTAACAAAATGAACGAACTTAGAGCCCTTGTTAGCAAAGAAAATAGACATTATAGCGCTAACTGAAACGTGGATTAATACAGAAACCAGGCATTTTTTAGCAGAATTTGATATACCAGGATATAGTTTGTTTAAATATGACCGAACAAGTAAGAGGGGTGGCGGTATAGCAGTATTTGACAGGAGTACATTAACCCGTGGAGCCCCGGCTAGTTTTGTAATATTTGCGCACCAGAACCCGGCCGGTTTTCAAAAAATGGTTTTATTCCAGAAACAATAGCGAATGGGTTAGGAATGAAGGAATAACCACGAAAAACCGCTCAAAAAGCTTAAAAAATGGTCCTACAGAGCCCCCGAAAACGATATTTAACAAGAGTAAAAAATTGAAGGCAATTATCCCAAAAAACCAGGTTATTGCGCGCTCGTGCGCACGCACGTGGACTTTGAGAGTTTTCAACCATCGGCACGGTTGCGTGGGATACGTACACAGTTCCCATACAAATCTGAGCCCTCTTGAGTGGCTACACCTGAGGTTACGGTCGGCGCAATTAGGGTGACGCGTCAGGCACGTCTCTGGGGCTGTGCGTTACATACATCGCCGACGCGTCAGACGCGTCGCTGGGGCTGTACGGGTTAAAAAGCTGTATTAAATCAGGTATTAGACTAAATAACGATAATGAAAGTGTTTGGGTAGAGGTTAACGAAGGTAGTGAGACCATAGTTATTGGAATTATGTATAGACCGCCAAATATGAGTAGAAATGACGGAACGTCATTATGGGAGGAAATTAAAATGGCATCAAGGTTTAGCAATGTGTGCATTATGGGGGATTTTAATTTTCCGAATATAGATTGGCAGCATCAAATAGGAGACTCTGATTCTGAGGTGTTTATAGAGGTAGTACAAGATAGTTTTTTATTTCAATTCATAGATACGCCGACTAGAGGTAATAATATTCTCGATTTAGTTTTCAGTAACAATGAACATATGGTAAATAATGTAGAGATAGGGGACCACCTAGGAAATAGTGACCACAATTCTGTGTATTTTAATATACAATGGAAAGTTAATACCAGAGAGAATACAACATTAATACCTGACTTCAGAAAAGCCAATTATGGTGGGTTAGGAAGAGCCCTATTAGCGGACCCTATGGTCAAAAAATTAAGTCGATCCAGGTGTCCAAATGAGTGTACCCCTTCTCAGGCACCTGTCATCTTAAGTCAGGAAGAGACATCAACCTTGGTACATACGATAATTTTATCGAGTCAGTATTCAATGCACAAAATAAATAAATCCCCAAAAGAAAATTTAGATCAACACAGAACCAACCCAAATGGATGAATAATAGACTATTAGATCTTCTAGGACAAAAGAGAGGAATATATAGAAAAATTAGGAAAGGCAAAATTCACCTACTTGCTTACTATCAGAATCTATCAAGACAGGTAAAAAAGGATATTAGGAAAGAAAAAAGAAATTATGAAATTAAGGTTGCCATTGACTCAAAAAATAATCCTAAAGCTTTTTACCAACTATATAAATCCAAGGTTAGAGATGTGTAATTGGTCCCCTTAAAACTTCGATAGGAGAAATGACAGAAAATGATTTAGAAATGTGCAGTACATTAAATAATAAATTTCTTTCCGTTTTCACTAATGAAAATTTGGCACAGTTTCCAGAAGTCCATAAGGTATATAGCGATAGTATAGAAAATAGGTTAAGTACGGTTACTATAAGTAGAAATGGTGTGCTTAAGGAAATTGACAGACTGAAACCTCATAAATCGCCTGGTCCTGATGAGGTATATGCTAGCAGCTAGAGTATTAAAAGAATGTAGGGATGAGTTAAGTTACCCATTAACATTTCTATTTAACAAGTCATTAGAGACCGGTATAGTTCCAGAAGCTTGGAAGCTTGCAAACGTAGTTCCGATCTTCAAAAAAGGTGACAAATCAATTGCATCCAATTACCGTCCCATTAGTCTTACATCAATCATAGGAAAGCTACTAGAGTCAATTATTGCTAGTAAAATTAGAAACCACTTGGATACATTTAATTTAATAAATTCTTCTCAGCATGGATTTACTCAGGGACGATCTTGCCTTACTAATTTGCTTAGTTTCTTCTCAGAGGTATATGAAGCAGTAGATAATGACAAGTCATATGATATAATATATTTAGATTTCAGTAAAGCTTTCGACAGAGTCCCCCATGAGAGATTGATGAGAAAGGTTGAGGCGCATGGAATAGGTGGGGCGTTGTTGGGATGGATTAGGTCATGGCTAATTGGTAGGAAGCAAAGAGTCAGCATAATGGTACGAAGTCAGAATGGGGAGCAGTCAAAAGTGGTGTCCCCCAGGGATCTGTATTAGGTCCTCTGCTGTTTGTTATATACATAAATGACCTTGTTTAGGTATAACTAGTAGGATAAGTAAATTTGCAGACGATACCAAAATGGGGAGAACAATTGATTCAGATAGAGATATAGAGTGCCTCCAAAGGGATCTATAGATACCTTACACGAATGGTCAGTAAATTGGCAGATGAAGTTTAACATTGACAAATGCAAGGTATTAAAGATAGGGAAGATGCATACAAATGTTAAATATAAACTAGCTAATATGGAATTAGAAAACTCGAATTGTGAGAAAGATCTAGGTGTGTTTGTTAGCAATGATTTGAAGCCTAGAAAACAGTGTATAAGCGTTCGAAACAAGGCAAACAGGATTCCCGGGTTTATCTCTAGGAGTGTGAGTAACAGAACTGCTGATGTTATCTTAAAACTTTACATGTCATTAGTGAGACCCCATATGGATTATGCTGTTTAATTTTGGTGTCCTTATTACAGAATGGACATAGATTCATTGGAGAGAGTACAACGTAGAATGACAACAATGATCCATACTATTAGAAATCTTTCGTATAAAGAAAGGTTGAAGAAATTAGGCTTACATTCGTTAGAGAGACACAGAGTTAGAGGGGACATGATAGACGTATTCAAGTGCGTTAGTGGGATTAATAAAGGGGACATGACAAATGCACTAAAGCTCAGTGATAGCGAAAGAACTCGTACCAATGGTTTCAAATTAGATAAATTTCGTTTCAAGAAAGATATAGGCAAATATTGGTTTGGTAACAGAGTTGTAGATAGGTGGAATAGGCTACCAAGTGCTATAGTGGGATCAAGAACGATAGGGAGCTTTAAGATACAATTAGATAGGCATATGGACGAGATGGGTTGGGTGTGAGGGTGATCTGTCAGGTGTGGCCCAGGTGTGGGGATCTGCAGATCCCCGTTTTTCTGACCTCTGACCGTTTCGGTGAGGTAAGTCCTAATGGTGTTTTTAAGCTGGGCTTATAATTAGGGTTGGGTGTGACAGGGATCTGCCTTGTGTGGGCCAATCGGCTTTCTGCAGACTCCCATTTTATTATGTTCTTATGTTCTTCTGTTAAACTTTATATACGGCTGCCATAAAGTGTGTTCCCTAAGCCGGAGAGCCGGTCGTATTTCTTTACCTTGGGGTCACGGTAGGGAGATCGAGGTTGGCAGTGAGTTGATTTGTGCATTGTGTTTATATATTTTGTCTAAATGTGTATAAAGATAAAAAGTTAAGCTGCCTGTAACAAGTGTCTCCCCCAAAGTTGAAAGAGTAATTTCAAATTCAATTCAAAATATGTTATTGTCACGAACGTTTAGCTTACAAAATAAGCAATTCATATAAACAAATATATTATTAGTATTATTATATTCATTATTTCCAGACCTTTGACTGTATACTTTATCGACTTTTGTTACTACATGTGTGTTTTAATTTGTGATTCATGTATATTTCTATTATTAATATCGGTTCCAGATTATCTAGATTCTAGAATCTAGAGTTTCAGTGGGGAGATGTAGGCACCAATCGAGCGGGGCAATATAGGCATTTGATAAGGAGTTGCTGGAGCTCCTGTATCTTTTGTCTGGCTTCCCTTACTGATTTGTCTTGTGCCACACCTGAACAAAATGATCCAGCTAGCTCTCACCAACACCTCCTCCTCCTACTTCACGACACTAACGCACACCACACTTCTTTGTAGCACAACAAAATTATCTAATTAACATGATGAACAATTGCCCAGCCTCGGAGTCCCCGGGGTGGGGGGGACTCCGACCTTCCCCTAACGACCACTCAACATTCTCTGGACCTCGGTCTGTTACTCTTACTATTAATTTCTTCAATATTCGCGATCTTTCCTCTAATTTTCTCTCTGTTGAACACCATCTCTCCTCCTACAAACCTGATCTTCTTTTCTTCACTGCAACTCAGGAGTTGCTATATGTAAGGAATGAAGCGCCAGCAAACATAGTTGGATGGGGTATGAGAGGGAGAAGAAGAGAAGTAGTGGAGGAGGAGGTGGGGATCAGGTCAGAAGTGTGGGAAGCCATGAAAAGAGTGAAGTTGGGGAAAGCACCAGAAACAGATAGAGTGTGTTGGGAAATGTTGAGGTATGGTGGTGAGATAGTGATCGAATGGGTATGGACAATGTGCAGACTAGCATGGGAGAAGGGGAGTGCACCTGATGACTGGAAGACAGGCATAATAGTCCCCTTATATAAGAGAAAAGGGGGAAGAGGAGTGTGTGGTAACCACTAAGGAATATGTCTTCCAAGCGTAGTAGGGAAGGTGTACAGTAGGGTAGTGATTGAGAGAGTGAGAGTGCGAACGGAGAAAGAAATAGGTGACGAGCAGGGAGATTATAGGAAGGGAACAGGATGAGTAGATCAGAGTTTTACCCTGAATTGTGTTGTGGAGAAATATCTGGAGAAGCAACAAAAGGTGTATGTTGCCTTTATGGAATTGGAGAAGGCCTATGATAGAGTGGATAGAGAAGGTATGTGGAAAGTACTTAGACTATACGGAGTAAATGGAAAGTTGCTGAAAGCAGTGAAGAGCATGTATGAGGGTGCAAATGCGGCAGTACGCATGGAGAATGAGCCGAGCGAGTTCTTTGACCTGAATGCTTGGTTGAAACAGGGCTGTGTGATGTCCCTGTGGTTGTTTACTGTATATATGGATGGAATCATGAAAGAAATACAAGGAAGAGCAGTGGATGTTGGTGTATCGCTGATAAGAGAGGGACATGAGTGGAAGCTGCCCGTACTGCTGTTTGCTGATGATACAGTTCTGATGAGCGATAATGAATGGGAGTTGCAGGGTCTGGTAAATGTTTGGAACAGTGTGCGAAAAACTGAATCTGAAGGTAAATGCGAGGAAGAGCAAGGTTATGGTCTTCATAAGGGGTAAAGCCACAGAGTGTGAGGTGAAGTTGAACGGTCAGGCTATGGAGATTGTTAGCTCATTTAAGTATCTGGGCAGTGTGTTGAGTAAAGATGGGACTATGGATGAAGAAGTGTGGAAGAGGGTGCAACAGGGGAAGAGGGTTGTAGGAACGCTGAAAGCAGTAATAAGAAATAGGGTGGTCAGTATGGAAGTGAAGAAGTCCTTGCATGACAGTGTGGTAATCCCGACACTGACTTACGGAAGCGAAGCATGGACGTTTGAGAAGAGACTCAGACCAAGAGTGAGAGGGGTGGAAATGAGTTACTTGAAAAGGGTGTGCAGAGATACATGGAGGGATAGACAGACGAATGAGGATGTAAGAAAGAGGTGTGGTATGGAGGTAGATGTGCTGGAAAGTGTGAAAAGGAACACTTTGAGATGGTTCAGCCATATAGAAAGTATGGGAACCGAGAGAATGACTAAGAAGGTGTAGGAGAGCGAGGTGGAAGGACAGAGAGTTAGAGTAGACCGAAAGAGAGGTGGAAGGATGGAGTGAGGATGTATATGGATGAAGGCGGTGCTGGTTGGGAGGAAGGGGGTCGACTGACTGGGGACAGAGGTGCATGGGGGCGATTCGTTTGTGGCCACCCCTTCGGTGATCATGGCATCAGGCAATAGATAGATAGATAGATAGAACTCAGGTGTCTGAAGCAGTTGCCAGGAGCACCTCCTCTGCATCCTCCTACTTTCTCTATCTTAGTTTCAAAGCCAAAGGCGGATGTTGTGCATACATGCACAACAAACTCACTTGCTCTTGTGTTACCAATTTCGACTCCTCTGAATTATCCACTTTATGGCTCAAACTATCCTGTCATTCTCATTCTAAATATTTGTGTGTTGTCTATCTTTCCCCTAACTCTACTGACTTTCCCAAATTTGTTGACTATCTAAACTCTAAAGTGGAACACATCCTATCCATCTCTCCTTTCTCAGAAATTTCCATCTTAGGAGATTTCAATGTTTTCCACCGCTAATTCCTCTACTCTCACTCCACTGCCCAACCTGGTGAACAAGACCACATCTGTTCTATCCTAAATGACCTAGAGCAGCAGGTTCAGCAACTCACCCATATCCTGGATCGCTTCGAATATCGGCCCAACATTCTTGATTTGTTTCTAACTTCTAACCCTTTTCTTATACTGTCAATCTTTTCTCTCCTTTGGGCTCCTCCGACCATAAACGAATCTCTGTCATCTGTCCTATCTCAACAGTAGGGCCATCCAATCCTCTCAGCCTGCAGCGCTTGTGGCACTTTGGTGCTGGCAACTGGGAGGCTCTCCGGCAGTACTTCTTTGATATCCCATGGAATTATTTTTATTTCCATGGCCGGGGACCCTCAGAGAGTGCTGAATGCATTACTGAGGTTATCCTCCCAGGCATGGAGGCATACATTCCCTTTTCTTCTCTCAGATTAATTAAAAAAACTCTTGGTTTACTCACGCCCGTTCTACTGCTGTCCGAAATTTAGAGGAAGCATTCAAACGGTACCGACGCCTTCAAACTCAAGAGTGTCATTCTTCATATGTTTCTGCCCGGATTCAAAACATATTTGTTCTTCGACTCGCCAAAAATTCTTTCATCAATAATAAAAGCACTGAACTATCCAACTTCAGCTCTTCCCAACCTTTCTGGCATCTAGCTAAAAACCTCTCCTATTCCACTATAACGGCACTACCGTCACTTCTTCCTCTGACAAAGCTGAACTCTCCGCCCAAACTTTCCATAAATACTCCACCATGGATGTGAAGTGACCTCGAAACGGCACCATACTATTTTTACCGACTTTACAATGACTCACAATTACAATTTACAATTTTCACAATCACATCCGAACTGCGTCTGATGCGGAAATTCCCCCCCAATGATTTTGGGTGCAGCCCGGCCGAGATTCGATCTCGGGCCCGCCACGTGGGAGGCGAGAGCTCTTAGCCACTACACCAAGAGAAGTACTCCCCTTGGCATGATAGCTCAAGCAGATTTACTCATCGAATTCAGTTACAGACACTTTGCCACAATCCAGGCATTACATCACTTTATCGTCCCGGTAGCGAAGACTCCGAGCGAGCGAAAGCAAGCGAGGCACAAGTCTGAGCGTGTCAACTACAGAGAGGCTCCGAGACAACGATCACCAGCAACATCCCATATATCCGTCAATTGCTGGGTCACACACCACGGCGAGGAGGCAGTGCAGGAACTACCCCATCTGCTACCATATCTCCCCAACGAACTGGGGTCACTGGGACATCATCTCTGAGAATTTCTGAGAGCTCTAGCCTTAGCAACTGTTGTAGCCAACCAGTTAGGGCAAGCCAGTACACCATGGAGATTTACTTAGCCGATATTATATGTACCGCACCCAAACTAAGCCTCTCTGATATCTCTTTACAGCTGTCACCAGTGAAGTAACCTCGAAACGGCACCATAATATTTTTGCCGACTTTACAATGACTCACAATTACAATTTACAATTTGACAAAAATATCCGAACTGCGTCTGATGCGGAAATTCGCCCCTAATGTTTTTGGGCGGGGCGCGGCCGAGATTCGATCTCGGGCCCGCCGCGTGCGAAGCGAGGGCTCTCGCCACTACACCAAGAGAAGTACTCCCCTGGCATGATATAATCCAGGACCTCGCCTGTAGACCCGTTTGCAAAAAGGTGTTGGGGGGGATTTCTCATTTGATCTTGGTTAATGGGTCCCTGGATATGAAAAATCACTGAGGTGCTTGTCCACCATCGCGCCACGAATGCCGCTATGGCTAAATCAAACATGGCCACCGCCAGCCGAGATAAAAATATAACTTTTGTATTATTTAGAGTAGATGCACGTGTAATACTTCTACTCCAACTAATTTGAGGGTGAGGAATTCATTTCTGGTGTTGTTTTGAACATTCAGAGTCACCTTGACTTTCAAATGTCAGGGTAAATTTGGCCATAACCTGGGCCGTTTTTAGTGATAGCAACAAAAGTCAGATTCAACAAATTCTCACACGTTTAACTCATTTCTGATATTATATTCTACAGTAGATAGAAAGTCATAATGGCCCTGATAAATGTAGTTCAATATCATTGTAAATAAAATTATATCATTAAGATTGACCAAAAAAAAATATTGGGTGTGGAAAATTACAAATTAGACCATGTGAGAGTATAACGAGATACACATGCAAACCCTGAACAAAACCAAATACAAATATTTCCAGAGGTACACCATATCATAAGTATTCATGAGTTATTCTTTCAGTGCCAGGTTTTTACATGATGAATTATCTTTCTTTCCATGGTAGAAAATGACACACTGAACTCCAGCCGAATGACACCTACAGAGTCGAGTGGTGCACCTGCCTGCACACTTACATGTTGTGAGCAGAGTCTGTGGCAAGGGCTTCAAGCATTTTGATGGCAGCAGTGTACCAAAATACTCCTCCCATCCATGCCCCACTGGTTTTAGTATTGCCTCATGTTCTTCGGCTGTCACAAGAGTTGGCGTGCCTTGAATACCAGAAAGAATCCACGTTGAATGTGGCCTCTGATCACACTGCTTGTAGGAGAGAGTGAATCAATTCCAGCACTGCCAAATGTATAGTTCTCTACCCTCAGTTGTTCAAATGTCTCAGCAGTCGTAGTTGATCTGGTTCCTGCCCAGACACGTACCAAGTACCTCTCTGCTAATGCTGTATCTTGCTCTGACAAGGTGTCTGTATCTCTAAAGTTTGTCAGATACTGTACTGGGTCATATGCCATGGCTGCATGCTTACTCATGCTGTCGTCTCCAGTTAATATATGTGCTTTGATCACTGTCTTGGCCAGTGGTGCTCCAAGGTGAGAAATCACTTGATGCAGTGGAACCATGCGCCGTTTTTCACCAGTGCCATACTGCTGCCACATTTCTCTCAACCCCAGAGTTTGAAGATATGGCGTGTAGTGTAGCAGTAATGCAAAGGTGTCTGTGTCATTGGAGACTACAATCATTCTCTTGCATTGTTTCACACGAACAGCTCACTCCACATGTACCATCAGCCTGCTGTCTGCCTCTTCAATCCAGCTCAGCAAGTCGGGGACTTCTTCGCCACCAGTTGCTTTTGCTGGAAGCACCTCCTCATCAGAAGCAATATAGCTGGCGATGATGGTTACATTGCTGTAGGCTCGATGTGACACAATATCTCGAGCCAGCAACTGGAGATTCTTCTTATTTTCCTGAGATGCCCAGAATTTGTCAATTTGCAGAGGGATGGGTGTATCTCTACACATACCAATGATATTAATGCCTGTTGTTTGACCAGTACACTGCATGCGCTCCCCTTCCTTGAGAGACATCTCAATGTAGGAGTCAAGTACGAGATGGACAAACTGTGATTCTTAGGAGAGACATGATGCTGAGGTAATTATTGCGTCTATGACAGCACGCATATTAGGAAATTGCGCCCGAGGCATCTGCCGCATCTTGGACATGAAGTCTACAACAACATGAGTGGCAAGAGTAGATTTGTGACTCCATTGGGTGAGGTCCAGTTTAGGCTCAATCTCCCCAACCAGTAATGACTTGTTGTTGTGAGAAGGAAGGTCCCCATCAAACAGTGAGAACAAATCTGTCTGAGGTCCATTCCCCTCTCCTTAGCAATTGCCATGCTCCTTTGTGCCTCTGCTACGTCCTTGGATGAAGGGTCCTTTTCCTTTAGAATAGTTGCTGGTGTCTTCTGTGGTTGGTCTGTGAAACGAAGCAGGTTTCGTTTCGATATGGTTGCATTAATTTTCTTGCTCTTCTCAACTAACCTCTCCTGCCTGCATGAGCAGTAGACATGCTCGCCATTCTCGAGACATTTGAGCAGATGCACTGCGATATCTTTGTGAACAGCCTGCTTTGTGAGCAGGTTGTGCAGTGGCACAAGCACATTGACCATCACTGAGTAAGTATTCTGATGCTCTAGCACAAAGTCTAGCAGCTTTGCAACATTCTTGTTGAATGTGAGATGACGGGTGGTGCTCAGTGCATGCTGGAGATGGCATTTTGTGTGCTTCATTAGATGATTGGTGATGAGAAAGTTGAGGACATTGGTGATAGACCCAATTTCATGGGATCGAACTCTGCCACAGCACTGGCATTATGTGTGACTCCCACCCCGTAGTGACCTCCAGGACCCTTTGACACTCGCTGGATGGTCTGTTTGACATTCATATCACCTCCGATAGCACAGGACCAGCCTGGGCGATCACAAACAACACACTGCCCTTTTGTGCTCAGGATGTGTGAACTCCAGAACCTTGATTTGTTCTAAATACCATGATCCATGACATAGGTAGCTGATGCAGTCACATTTTGCAAACATCGGCATAGAATCTTCGACAGTAGCAACAAGAAGGTTCCAGTTTCCTTCTCTTTCAAAAACCACACTCTTCTTAATGACAACTGCAGCCAAACTCCAAAGAATTGGCAGAGCTCAGACATGGCCTCGCACTCCTTCTAAAAGTCCTGATGCAACTTCTCAATCTGTCCAATTATGGCTTCAAACTGTTCTGGACAACGTTAGTTTGCAGCCAGTGTGATTTGTAGCGTCTCCGCCAGTGCCAGCTCTGGATATGCAGCTTTGTCCTTGTGATGCCAGAACATCTGCCACTGGAGTGAACGAATCAGGTCCTCTACAATCAACATCCCTGTGAGAGCCCGGACATAATGGCTGCCGTTTAAGACTGACTCTATCACGCCAGGTCCAAAAACACCACACTCGATTAGTGCGTCATCTGGACCGGAACCTTGGAGCAGTTTGGCCTGGCACCTGAGCAATACAAGAGTCCAATGGAAAGGGCCCAAACAGAGAGGTAGATCGTTGAACTGTTCCGTCTCATGCAGGTCAATATCTGTGCCTAGGTTGAACGCACCTTCATCACACCATACCGCAATTGATGCCTTATTCAGCTGTATGTGTATGCTCTGAAAGTTGGTAAGACAGTGTCTAACAGTTGCTCGCTCAGTGATAGGTCTTGGTATGATAGGGAGGAAGCAGATACGCATCATTTTCACCACAGCAGATGAGACAAGTGTGTGCACAGCTGCCCAGATTATGAGGATATCCTGCTGACAGGCCCAGGCGGGTCAAACTGATCAAAAATTCCCGCTTCACAGCTACGGGCAGTTTGCATATCGAGCAATGACGCTTGGTTGTTTTCAGGATACAACAGCATGTCTGGAGGCAAGGTAGGTCGAACCACTGGATTAGCATGGGGAGGTACCTCTTGACATAACAAATAATTTATTTTCCAGGGATGAATCAGAGCGGCTAAGTCTTGTACTTGATACTGGATGGGCATGTTCACAGTGGCATCTTTGAACAGTACTAAGGCTGCATAGTGTGAACCCTCTGTACCTGTGAGTGATGATTTGTCTGCATAGTCGGAGTTGTCCATGCCTGCCATCGTGTTGTCCTCCCTGGTAAAAGTACTCGGAATAGGTGTCTCTCTACCTTCTGAGCATTTTATAGCATCACTGACAAGAAGGCTACGGGCATTTCTAATGGTCTGGTAGCTTGTACATGGACCAATTATTTTGAATACTGTGAGAAGGCTCTTATTGCGATCAAACAGAAGAAACAGAAAAAAAACGTGAGACTTACTTTTGAGTAAAAAGGGGTAAATTCATGTGCCATTGATGACCCTGACATTTGAATGTCAAGATGACTCCGAATGGTCAAAAAAACATCATCAATTAATTCCTCATCATAAAATTAATTGGATTAGAGGTATTACATGTGTATCTACTTCAAATGATAAAAAAGTTATATATTGATCTCGGCTGGCGGCGGCCATATTTGATTTACCCATAGCGGTATTCGTGGCGCAATGGCGGACAAGCACCTCAGTGATTTTTCATGTCCAGGGTCCATTAACCAAGATCAAATGAGAAATACCCCCAACACCATTTTGCAAAGTGGTCTATAGGCGAGGTACAGGATCAATAGCTCAAGCAGATTTTTCGCATCGAATTCAGTTACAGCCACTTTGCCACAATCCAGCATTACAGATGACTCTGGTGTTATTCCTCCCTCTCCACTCCCTCTCACTTACTCATAGGTAATATCCTAATCTCATCTAAAGATGTACATTCTACCCTCTCTGGGCTTATTACTAAGAAGGCGTACGGTCCGGACGGTGTTCCTCCTGTTGTATTAAAAAACTGTGCTTCCGTGCTGACTCCCTGCCAAAGTAAACTCTGCTGTCTCTATCTCTCGTCTAACATCTTCCCTTCTTGCTGGAAGTTTGCTCTCATTCAACCTGTCCCAAATGAAGGGTGACCGCTCTCAACCCTCGAACTATCGTCAAATTGCTCTCATTTCTTGCATCTCCAAAGTTTTTGAAACTATTCTTACTTCAAAATCTCTAAAGAATCTCCCATCTCATAATCTCAGACACCAGTATCGATTCCTTAGGGATCACTATACTCGTGATCTTCTTTCATATCTGACTAACTCTTGTTCATCTTCCTTTTGGGACTGCAATGTTTCTGAACTGCGGTGAGACCTTTTCTATTGTGCTAGACATATTGAAGGCCTTTGAGAGATTCTGGCACAAATCTCTAATTACTAAACTAACTCCTTTTGTTTCTATCCCTCTATATGTGATTTTCTCTCTAATTAATGTTCTAGCCATTCCATAGCTGAGGTTGTGTGGATGACCATCGTTCACTTCCTCAACCCATAAACATCGGTGTTCCTCAGGGTTCTGTCCTATCTCCAATTACCTTTCTAATATTCATTAATGATCTCAACTATACCTCCAGTCCTATCCATTCATATGCGGACTCTACCTTACACTGTTCAACTAGTGTTCAGAACCCTCCAGCAAGCAGTCACGCAAATATTTACGTGATGATGCCATAGAACACTTATCTTCTGACCTATCAACCATTTATATTTGGGGCAGAAAAAATCTTGTTGCTTTCAATGCTTCCAAAACCCAATTTCTCCTATTAGTGGAGCAGATAAGTGCAAAAATAGTTCACTTAATCATGCAAGCATGACATTTGGCACAAATGTCCATTAGAGTCCACTCTTTCAAAAAAGGGCGTTAGCCACGCAAAAATCCAAGATGGCTACCATTTTTTCAAGATGGCCGCCGTCTACACTAAGAATTACTAATAATTACTTTGTAAGTTGTAACTACTTCAAGTAAAACAACTTATTTCAATTCAAAACCCTACTTTATAATATAAAGTAGGGTTTTGTGATTGAGTGTGATTCAGTTTGCTGTTCAGTGTGCTAGGTGTTGATTAACTGTTCTTCAAATGTTCTTTTTGTGTAGTGTTCATTCCTTGTAACGAGTGCATTTACTCTAGGCCTTCACTCGGCGCTTAGCCCATTACCATTCTTTGCCGTGATTAACTGAATCATCATGCTTATCAACCTGTTCGTTTTCCCTAGTTATTAGTAATTATAATTAATACGAAAATTAGAAGTGTTTAATATCATCCTTCTTCATTAATTTGTGATTATCTGAGACATTTACCCTTTTTGGCCTTCTGAAACGCAACAGCATGCTAGTTGCCCTTGCTTGAATTTTAATCTCTTGGGTTCAGCATTGTAGGATCGTAACAAGAATTTCAGACTCTATGACATATTATGTCATTGAGTCTGAAAGAGGTCTCCTATTTTTGTAAAAAAAAAATTGTTTAATGCTAAATCAAACCAAAATTGCACCCGCAAAACTAATATCATTCGTATCTTTGCGACTAATAAAGATTCCAGTATACATTTTTATGACTAAATGAATTTGTTTTCATTACAGAACCAAAAAATACATAAATCTAATGAAAGTTTTAGCAAAAGACAGTCGAAATTATACTTGAACTTACCACTGCACCCAGGATAACAGAGAAACTACACTTCACATTTGCAGCTGCACAAGGCTGTGCATGTGAGACCAAGTCTGTAGCATTTGCACCTGCCACAGCAGCCAGACTTGCAGCCACACTTAGTGAGCTGTTCACAACTCTTTGCAATGGGAGAGTTGGCTGTCCAGAAGACTTTCCATTCTTCGCCAATCGTCTCCCATCCCCAGTCAGCTGGACTCCCTGCTTCTGGCTGGCGCAGAATTGCCTGAGCCCACACACAGCCTGCCTGATATGCTGCACGTTTAGTGTGTTGAATCAGAGCTGCTCTGGTTGGAGGGATGGCTTCATAGGGTCTCTGCTTTCTGGCAAACAATTCCAGTCTAGCCTCATCCACACCATCTGCAGTGCTGGACCTGTCATACATGAGGACCACAAACTTCTCTAGAATCTTCATGTCATCATCCTCAATGGTTGGTGGGTGCTGGCTCAGTTTGGAAAATACTGGAGTTGCCTCTGGGAAAATGTCTCATGTCTGCCAAGCTGTCTTCTTTCCTTTATTTCTAAAAGCTGAGACCACATCACAACCTGTAAAAGTATGGAAGAACAACATGCCTTTGGCCTTCTCTTGACCAACATAGTTGTGCAGGTTGTGAATGCCAATCCATCGAAGGTTCTGACCTTGGCGAAATATGAGCCACAGCTGCTGCAGACCCATGCTTTGCAGAGTTGGGAACATACTCAGGCCAATGACAAGGACATCTATGTCATTGGCTTTGACTATGATAGATTTGCTCCCTTGTCCTGCAGCATATCTGGCATGGACAAAGATGCAGTTGTCTGCCTCCTCATGAGAACATTCGTGCAGTTCTGTCAGACTCACTTTGTGTGTGCTAAGTGCTTGGGGTCCCTTGGTCACAATAACCAAGTTTGGTGCAGACATCTGGACAATCTTGTCTGCCAGGAAGTGAAACAGCTCCGACTTATTGTCATTGTGCCTCAGAAAGTTGTGCCAGTTTGAGGGAATGCTATTCTTTTCTGTCACCTTGCGTCTCCCTCCTTGTCCTCTTCTGGACCTTGTGTCTGCTTTCAGACTTGATGGACTGTACACATCAAAGACAACCTTCATCCAGCCTTTCTGGGTCAAAGGTAAGTGGCATTTCAGACATCTCGTGAAACAGAGGCACATTTGTGGCAATCATGGTGTAGCCATCATGTTCTGGATCATGATGAGTAGGAGACGAAGTCAGATTTTCATTTTTCTTTTCTTTTTGACATAGGCAGCATTTTCTCCAGTCAGTCTGCCTCTTAGTTATGACTGGGTTTTCACTTGCCATTGTTGACATGTAATTAAGGCCGATGGTTTATCCTTTTACCACCTTAATGAAAATAGGTAATAGCGCACATTCATGTATGGGATACAACTAGGTTCGGTTGCCCTACACCTAGCCCGATCATTCATCCAGTGCCATTTAAGTCCCGTGTGATCTGTAGACCATCCGGGTAAGTCCATGAACAAGTCATGTATCGCCCCCTTACCCTTGGCTCGGCTCTCCCGCGCTGGCACACCCTGTCAATTCAGGCGCGGCTGTCTAACTTTATCTACTAACTATTTTATACTAGCTAATTGATATGGGGCAATTAGACAGCATTTGGGACACAAATCTAAACTGCACTACACCTAATACTAGTCTACTACAATAGAGTTAGTAAAGCTAGATCAGCTGACACTGAACCCCATGCTGAGTTACACAGCAGTGAAGTCACCAGTGTGCCCTGGTTGTGCACTGACATTCACTCTATTATTATACCAACACCTTGGAAATAATGTCTACATCCTTTGAGAAAAGTTTTAGATCAAATAGAATCTATGATCCCAAAAACTCTCTGTAGATAAAAAAAAGGCATTCATTGTGGCCAGTGACAGATGCTGAGATAAGATTAATACTACGTTTGGCCGCCATATTGGACGCCATCTCTTTGTTTTAGTACTTGGAATTGAAAGCGTGACAAAAATAACTTTAATAAAGAACAAATTGGTGATTGAAAGTGAGGGCAATCGGTACTAAATAGGACAAGAATTGCTCACAAGGTGATACAAGCATAAAACTTTCCACAATAGTTCACAAAGACCTATTTTACAATTTCAGGGCAGGAGCCACCGAGATTTTGTGTTGCATAGCAACGGTTGCTAGGCAAATCATTTTCCTTAGCAACCGGCAGCAACAATGCAGTTTCTGGAAAACTGTGAGGTGCTATGGTTGTTTCTCAACTCCTTGTTCTAAAAAACATGTAGCATTGCATTTGGAGATCATATACAAGAATTATGTGGCATAAAATCCAATTTAGGGCAAGTCAGGCTATAAAAATGCCACTCCTAAAGCTTCAGACACTATTGTCACAGTCACTTTTGCATTTGCAGTAGGCTGTGCATTTTAGATGCGCATCAACACATTTGCAGTCTGTGCATCCTCCTCGGCAAGAACACTTCAGTAGTTCTGGGCAGGTTGCACTGGCTTCGGGCAAGTTAGACCACAGAGGCCTCCACTTTTCTGGGCAAGTCCATCCCCACTCACTTGGAGAGGGCAACTGTCGTTCTGGCACCGTGGTGCAGCCCCAGTGGTGCCCACCTTGTAGTACTGCCCTCTACATGTGTTGCTGTAGAGCAGCCTTGGTTGGAGGTAGACATGATATCTGACGTCCTTTGTGGATGAACAGATTCTTTCTGACTTCATTGATGGAACGAGAAGTTGCTGTCCTGTCATAGAGTCGAATGGTGAAGTACTCCAGAGAAGCCTCAGTCGCTTCACCAATTTGTTCAGGTGCATTGTGTAGCTCATAGAATGTCGCAGTAAATTCATCATGTGCCTCCCACACTTTCCATGCAGTCTTCTTGCCCACCTGGACCAGATGGGACACGGTATCACAACCTGTATAAGCATGGAACACCGGCAGTACCAAGGATCTTTCTGTGCCAAGTGAAGCACATATTTCATGAGCTGGGATGTACCTAAAGTCCTTTCCACAACCAAAGGCAATCCAGAGTTCTATCTGTTGTCTCTGAGCCAGCTGCTGTACGACTGCCACTGCCAATACTACCACGTCAGTGTCCACAGTTCGAACAAGGATCTTGTGGAAGCCCTGCATAACGGCATCACTGACATGCACCATGATCCTCGAGTCTGCCTCCTCATGGTTGCAGGGAGCAATGTTGCTGGTGTCTCGTGTAGGTAAGCATAGCACATTGGCACCATCAGTAACAATGAGAGTCTGGTCTCCTGATGCATTTTCCAGCAGTTCCTTGTTCAGGAATGTAAACAGGTCTGTCTTGTTGTTGGCCAAGCGAAGGAACTGCTGCCAGTAACTTGTCCTCACCATACAGTTCGGACATATTCCATTGCAGCTTCTTCAGTGTAGCATACAGAGGTTGGTCCCCACTAATCACTGGAGTCTGGCCAGGGTTGAGGTGATGAACTGCTGACTTCACCACTTCCATGCAATGCCGAAGCATAGATGGTGAGCTGTCTTCCTCAACAAAGAGAGGCATCATGGCATTCACAGATGGCAGAATGTCTGGGTCTGGCACTCTGCTGGCATGGTATGCTGCCCAAGACAAAGTCGCCTCTGCTGATATGTCATCTGCATGATGTTTCTCAACATGACTCAGCCAGTCATATTCCTTGTCTATGTCCTTGGTCAAAGGGGTGTTGGAAGAAGCCAGGTCTGCAGGGATGGGTGGGACAAAGACGTCATTTTTTGGCAACCGTGTTGGTTTCAGTTCAGTGTACGAAAGGGGCAAGTCCCTCATTTTCCTCAACCCCCTCTCTTGAGTTATTGAATTAGTGAATCCTTGGCCATTGTCTTCATCTTCACAGACATCTCGCGGAGTGAGATTCTGGAACAAGGACAAGCTGGTGCCATGGAATGAACTTGTAGATGTCGCAGAGCTAGGGTTGTGGTCGATGTTGTCTGCAGCACTGGTGATGAAATGCCCTTTGCGAAGTTGAGGAGGACAGACTGTGCCAATCTGATGGTAATAGTCACAGACGTTATTACCCAATGATGTGATCAAGTCCATTGTGCGGTTGTATGATGCCGACATACCAAGAGTATATAGACTCTCAATCAACTTTCTATCTCTGGTTAGTGCATGAGCCTTAAGACCTACATAGACGGGTAGTGGCGTTTCACGATCTTTGCTGTGATATACTTGTGGATTTCTCACAGAATCCCTGCGTCTCTTGATGCTGTTGTACACCAACAGCTGAGCAATGGATAGTATTGGTTGGCTGATAGTTGTGTTGGATGTTTGATCTGTGATGTTTGAACCATTGATAAGCATGCTGACCAGTGACAAAAGGGACCGTGGAACTGACTCCACTTGGCTGTTATGGCCAAACGATCCAGAGAATGTTATTTTGTGAGCGAAGATGTCCTGTCGGATCATTTCAGCTATTTGGGTCATCATGACACTCTGCTCGTCTCGATCAGTCTGGTATCCTTCTCGGAGAATAGAGCCAACATCTTCTTCACAAGCCATGAACACATCTCGTCCTTCTTTGTAAGCTTTCATCCTTGGGAGATGCATGAGAATGCGGTCTTTCAGATGCTTACTGTTTACTCGTGCAGTAACATCCACTCCAAGTTGATTTAGCCTGTCAGTGTAGAGCTTCACAAGATCTGCAAGTCTGAACACCTTCACATCCTCATCTTGCCTCTTCTCCTCAATGTAGGAAATCAGCTGAGCCAAAGCAATTCCTATACATGTCTGGTCATCTGAGGCATCCTGATCCTGTGATACCTTTGCACGTGCTCTATTGTACAGGTTTGTAAGGCAGTTTGCATGATACTTTGCCTCCTGGGCAATAAGGTCTCCTGCACTTAATTTTGCAAGAAGATTTTCATCTTGTAGATCATGTGCGCATTTCCTCACACGAAAATCTAGTTGAAATGTACAGACTTCGCGGAGGTTCTCCTTTGTTTGCTGCTGGGAACAAAAGAAGCATTTGGGACAATTGCTGCCAACTGTTCCACTTGAGGCAGTATCACCACCACTGCTAGTGCTACGTGTGATCATTCGTTTTGAAGCAGTCCCATCTTCCTCAGACTTGTGCTTTCGTTTTGCGCGTTCCAGTTTGGTATGTGAAAACTTCTGATAACAAGATTTGTGCCACTTTGCATTCTGTTCTTTCAATGTTAATTGAATACCATTCCCATGGTCAAGTCGTTCCAGATTGATTTTGATTGGCATTGAGTCAAGGTTACTAAACTGTGTGATGTTGTCTACTATGGTTTCATAGCCTCTGTCAGTTGCTGATATGAGAGACTCTTTGGTGTCCAGTTGACAAAAAACACAGATAGTCCAATCAGTTGCTTGAACAGATGAAGATGGCCATTTCTGTGAATATTCAGTATGTCTTGACTATCACTGTGCACAGATCAAATATATCAAACTTGCTGAAACTGGAAACAAAATATGATTAAGGCCGAGGGTTTATCCTTTTACCACCTTTATCAAATACATCTGTTGCACACATTCCTTTATGGGATACAACTAGGTTCAGTTTCCCTACACCTAGCCCGATCGTTCATCCAGTGCCATTTAAGTCCCGTGCGATCTGTACACCTTCCGGGTAATTCTTAAGCCCCGTTACCCTTGGCTCGGCTCTCCCGCGCTGGCACATCCTGTCAATTCAGGCGCGGCTATCTAACTACATCTACCAACTACAAACTACAGTTTAGTAGCTAGTGGATTTGGGGCTGTTAGATAGCATTTGGGACACTGATCTAGATATACTAGTACTTATTAAAGTACTAGTATATCTAGATCAGCTGGCACTGAACCCCATGCTGAGTTACACAGCAGTGATGTCACCAGTGTGCCCTGGTTGTGTGCTGACATTCACTCTATTATATAGATATATATGCTTTTATACATCTTTTGAACCATTTTAGGATGAATATAGGAAAATAAATAAAAGTACAAAGTCATAACACTTCATAGTAGTTCAGAAACTGCATCGTTGCTGCCGGATACTAAGGAAAATGCTTTGCCTAGCAACCGTTGCTATGCAATACAGAAATCTCGGTGGCTCCTGCTCTGAAATTGTAAAGTAGGTCCTTGTGAACATTTCCGGGAAGTTTCGTGCTTGTATCACCTTGTGAGCAATTCTTGCACCCATTTCCTTGACTTCAAAAAGAGGCAGCCATCTTGGATTTTTTGCGTGGCTAACGCCCTTTTATGAAAGAGTGGTCCTTTGAGAATGTCTGTGCCAAATTTTATGCTTGCATGATTAAGTGAACTATTTTGGGGTATTTTTGCATTTATCTGCTCCACTATATTATCCATCTGCCAAGAACTCACACAGGACAATCCTTTATACTTCAGCAATACACTAATCAACCTTTCATCTTCTATCAGTATTCCCGGTGTCTCTTTTTCTTCTGATCTAACTTAGAAAGATCATATTTCCACCCTTGCTAAAACAGATTCCCAGAAGCTGGGTGTGCTCAACTGCCTCCATGGGTTCTTTACCCCTGCACAGCTTCTTGCTCATTACAGGGACACAGTGCGTCCATCTATTGAGTATTATTCGCATGTGTGGGGAGGATCCTCACACACAGCACTTCTTGATAAAGTAGAAAAGAAAGACTTTCTGTCTTATTAACTTAAGTCCACTCACAGACTCTTTGCAATCTCTCTCTCTTAGCCGCAATGTTGCATCTCTCTCGCTATTCTACCGCTAATACAATATTCTATGTTCCTCAGAGCTCTCTCAGTGCATACCATGTCCAATTCGTAGAATACGTAGCACCCGTCTTGCAACACAATCCCACCCCTACTCTATGTAACTCTATAACCCAAAAATTAAACAATATTCCAAGTCTTTCTTCTATTCAACAGCTGAGCTCTGGAACTCTTTCCCTGAATCCATCTTCCCCTCATCATATGACTTAAAATGCTTCAAAGTCCGTGTGTCCAAAAATGTTGGCTATAACATTCCTTGATTTTGGCCTTGTCACTCTTTCAACTCTGTGGGAGGCACTCGTCACAGGCAGTTCTACCTTTTGTCTCCCTCATCCACATAGGAAAACTAAATAATGCAATAAAGACGAATTGTATCTTATATGGGAGACCAGGTTATACATATATAATGCATAAAATGTTTTCAGAGCTCAATATAAAGTAAGGTAAGGATTTAGACCTATAATATTTGTGTTCGTGATCCACGTCACGTATTTCGATTTAAAAGAACACGTTGTACTGCTTAAATATAATATAAATAACAGAAATATAGGGTGAGTATGGAAATGTATTGCTCAAATTATATATGCGATTTGGTTATGAGAGATCCAATCTGTCATTGCATGATATCTAAATAATATATATTGTATATATATATATACAAAGGAGTACAAAGTACAAAGGAAATCAAGCAACAACAGATCTAGTGACCCTTCTAGGCTGCTTGTCCTCCAAAACACTGAGGATCAATTGTCCAAACAGTGGTTTAGAGAGGGTAAGGGAACATTGGAAAGGGAACTACTGCCCTGGAACTAATGTCCGTGGCAGGATTAGGAAGTTAGTAAGGGACAGATGGGTTAGTAACTGAGGGGGGGATAACATAAAGTTATTCATTTACAAACGCAGTCAGTCGCGGGTTTGATGCGAGATATTTGTCTAAGCAGAGTTTAAATGAATCAACGGTGCTGCAGTCTATAACGTCTCGGGGAAGCCCATTCCACAAGTTGACAACTCGATTGAAGAAGAAATTCTTGTATTCGTGTGAGTTAAAAGATTTACCAATAATTTTGCAACCGTTTCCCCGCGTGTAATTAGATTGGTCGATAGTGAAGTACTTACTACAGTTCATATTGTCGATGCCTTTGATGATTTTGAACACTTGAATTAAGTCACCTCTTAATCTGCGCTGGGTTAAAGGAAATAGATTTAATTCTCTAAGATGCTCTTCGTATGGTTTGTTCTTTAGGCTAGGTATCATTTTGGTAACTCTACGTTGAACTCGTTCTAGCTTGTTTATATCTTTTTGGTAATAAGGGCACCAGGATTGAACGCAGTATTCCAGAAGAGGGCGGACTAAGGAATTGTAAAGGGTTAGGATAACTTCTTTGGATTTATGCTCAAATGACCTGCCTATAAAGCCAATTATTTTGTTTGCCTTCTTAACAACTTCTGAACATTGTTGACTCGGTTTTAGGTTACTCGATATTGTTACTCTCAGAACGGTTTCTCTGTTTACATTCTTAAGCTGAGTGACATTCATCGAATAGTTTGCTTTCTCATTTAGGTATCCGATATGTAGTACTTTACATTTATCTGCATTGAAACTCATTTGCCAAATTTGGGCCCAACATGACAATTTATCTAGATTGTGTTGCATATCGTCAACTTGTTCTTTTGAGAGTACGCTATTTGCAATTTTTGTATCGTCAACAAATTTTGAGATTGTACAGGTGAGACCCTCATCTATGTCGTTGATGTAAATTAGAAAGATAATTGGTCCTAGTACCGATCCCTGGGGTACCCCGCTACTTACATTGGTCCATTTAGATGCCTTACCGTTAATGACTACTCTTTGCTTTCTGTCGGTGAGCCAATTTTCTATCCATTTCAACACACCGTCTTGTATTTCATGCGCTTTTAATTTTAGCAGTAAACGTTTGTGGGGAACTTTGTCAAAGGCCTTTTGAAAATCAAGGTATATATTATCTACAGCTTTACTCTCATTGTAGAGGTTGAGGATATCGTGGAAGAAGTCTAAGAGGTTTGTTAAACAGGAAGGATTTTTACGAAAGCCGTGTTGACTATCTTTAAGTAAGTTATTTGCCTCTAAGTGATTTACGAGTCTGTCTCTTATGACCGTTTCTAGCATTTTACATACAATTGAGATTAAGCTAATTGGACGATAGTTACTGGGTAGGGATTTGCTGCCTTTTTTGAATATCGGTGTTACGTTGGCTAGCTTCCACTGATCAGGCATAGTTCCAGACTGCAAGGATTCATTGAATAACAATGTCAGTGGTTTGGAGAGCTCATCCTTAGCTTCCTTTAGAACTCTAGGCGAGATTGTATCAGGTCCAGGCGTTTTATTTACCTTGAGTTTATCTAAACAATTCAATACTTCTCTCTCTGTAACGGTGATATTGCTTAGAACCTCTGAATTATCAATCTGAATAGGCGATGGTGTAGGGATATCAATGAGGTCTTCTGTTGTAAAAACTGATGCAAAGAAGGTATTGAGGGCATTACTCATTTGTACTTCGTCTTTGGTGTATTCTCCATTTTCATCGACTAACGGTCCAACAGTTGAAGTAACTACTTTTTTCTTTCTGATATAACTATAGAATTATTTCGGGTTTGTTTTACTTTGATTCGCAACATGTAACTTCAGGGTCTTTTTACTTTGCTTAATTAACGTTTGGGCTTTGCGTCGTAGCTCTACAAATTTCACCCGTTCTTCGTCATTTTGTGAGGATTTTAATCTATCATTATCAAATTTTTTAGCAAGCAGACAGTCTGAAATATCTTTATTCCACCATTTGGGCTTATCATTATGGCCTGGACGCGTATTTTCGATGGTATGCAATCTTGCACTGCTTTAAGGTAAGTAGTTGTGAAACACTCCCAAGATGTATTTATGTCGTTATTGTTAGTCAGAAAGCTCCAGTCAGTTTCTTTAAGCTTTGATTTAAGTTTATGAAAATGTGCTTTCTTGAAATTAGGGACTTTCTCAATGCTGCTATTTGATTTGTTACTAGTAAACTTTAAAGTGAAAGTTATCGTACGATGGTCGCTGTTACTGAATTCATCACCAACATTCAAATTCTCTATTAATTCTTCTTTTGTTGCGAGTACAAGGTCAAGCACATTATTACCACGGGTCGGAGATTGTACAAATTGAAAAAGTGAACTCTCTTGCAAGTTAGCATAGAGGTCGTGTCCAGAGTGAGAAGTAAGAATATCGCCCCATTTAGTCACGGGTAAGTTGAAATCGCCAAGAATTACGGTATCTTGTATGTTAGTTATTTCTGCAATTTGTTCATAAATTTCACTGTCAGTTTGCACTGATTGAGCTGGGGGTCTGTATAATAAAGCTAGTGTTATTTTAGTTCCTCGTTTATTATTTAATAGTACGTAAGATATGTCTATATTCGCAATTTGAGGTTTTGACATTAAGACAGGATTAAGACTTTCCTTTATAAAAAACAGAACTCCTCCTCCATTTCTATTGATCCGACTTTTCTCAAACATTGTATAACCAGGAAGCGTATATTCGGCTAAAAAGTCTCTGTCTTCCGTATTTAACCAAAATTATGTAATGCCGATTATATCATAATGTTCTGTAAACATGATTTCCTCTAGATCTGAAAATTTATTGCGTATGCTACGAGCATTTACATAAAACACCTTAAGAGTATTAGAGTTGGATGTTACTGATTGTGCATTGTCTGAATTTTCAGTTCGTATTTGACTTACACTACCCCCGGATACCCCCGATTGACCCCATTTTTTGAACGGAATTCCTTGACTGCATCGTTCAGCAGACGACCAAGACGTGCAGCTCCTACTTCATTGAGATGTACACCATCTCCTGAAAACAAAGATTTATCATAGTAAAAATGATCCCACGTGTCGACAAAGCCGATGTCCTCCTCCCTGCAGAGTTTGGCTAGTCGTCGATTTGTACTGGTAGCTATGTTGTAGAATCGGTTTTCTACATCAATCCGGGGAACAATTCCTGAAATTAAGATTCTATTAGATATTTCCTTGAAGGACCTGATCAGCCGCCGGTACTTGCAAAGTAGTTCCTCTGACCGCGTCCGTTGGACATCGTTAGATTCAACGTGGATGACGTACGTAGTGCTTGCGGGGGCGAGCCTGGAAACCTCTTCCCCAGCCGCAACAATGTCGTCCACGCTGCCACCTGGGATTCAGAATCGCTTTCTGGTCCTGGGTGCCCTGGCGCAGAACTCGGTTAATTGGCCACGGACCATGGAGTCTCCCACAATCCGAACTTCTTCCGTTTCCTCTTCCTCGTCAATAGCAAGAATTTTGAAGCGGTTTTGGCATGTTGTCGGGATGACCTTCCTGGTACTAGTACTGGCATGCACATTGTTTCTCACTAACTGAAAGTTGTCCTGGGGGGGAGTGAGAGTAGAGTCATTATTATTTTCTGCAACATCTAAGGTAGCTGCTGGTGTGGGTACCGGTACTGTATGCACTGGAATGGCGGTTGACATCGTAGTCGTTTCTTGGGCCGAGGGCACTCCTACGTTGAGTGTGGCAAATTCTTGAAGGGATACAAGCTTCGTAGTCAGGGCATCGATCTTGCGGTGAGCTGCATTCAATTCATCCGCAATCTTGTCTCGGAGCTGGCAAAATCTACACATTTGGACATCAGTATCAACAAACATGGTAGGGCCAAATTTACCGGAACAACTCGTGCAGGTTCGTTGCGGCGCCATGACGATATAATCACAATATGCCTGAAAATTACACAATATATATATACAGTATATACAGTATATGTATGTTGAGTATATATTTTTATATATATATATATATATATATATATATTGTGACATCTGGAAGATAACCAAGATGTGACGTGTGACCAGAGCAACCTGTTGAACGTGACTTTACAACTACAACCACGTGGCAACAACTCAACCCTGCTTACGTGACCAGAGAGAGAGAGAGAGAGAAAGCAGCCAAGCTGGTGTGGACGTGACATTCCACACACATTCTTCACATTCCACATTATGGGGGGGGGGGGGATCTACTGGATGGGGGGCTTGAGACGAGGCCGAACCAGCCCCTCTTCTCCCTACTGCCCCACCACTCAGGCGGCCTCGTTCACCTGCTTCTTGTCTGTGATTGGCCCACACCACCTGCCTGTGTCTGATTGGATTAGGCACGTGTATCCTGACTTCTGATTGGATTAGCTTGGTCCGGGGAACGATATATAAACCGGAGATTTGATAATTCAAACTAGACACATTCGAAGTTGGGAAGCATATACAGCTGCATGGAGAGAACAGGCTTGTATAGATAGGTTTCTATTTTAGTTCAGTGCGTCCCCGTACCACTCGTGATCATTAATTAACCAGAGGTATGTCGGAAACATACACTTATTTGATTTAGGATTTTGTGATTGGAGAAATCATATAGGTTGGATTGGAGAGATATATATTTTGAATTACTGTTTAATTTTGGTGATTAGAATTAAGGTTTGATTCAGAGATGATTTGTGATTGAATATTGACTGCTTTACGTGTTAATACTCAACTGACTTGATGTAAAGCTATTGTCAATCATAATTAACCCTTAATTAGCGGCGAGCAACATAAGTCGAGTTAAATAAAGCTGGACTATGTGGCGGCGCTCGACATAGGTCGAGTGGCAATTTCAGCACGTAATGTGGCTGAGAGAGAGAGACAAGTGGTGGCAGGAGACTAGCGAGCGTATGACTGCTCCAGACCACCGCGGCGAACCTACTGACACAAATCTCAGCTCCCTCCTCCCTCTCTCACTCGCTACATACTCAATTATGTACTGAAAGTACCGAATTACCTGCTTTTTGCACTCGCGTTGCACGGTTATTGCAAGAAAACTATCCATCATACAAGGATCGTTATGGTGTCATTCGAAAGCTCTGTTTATGCCCTTTCAGGGATAGGTACTTGTTTTACGTTCTGGGTCTTATTTAGGCATGAAAATGATCACGTAAACAGCCCTATTTTGGCTAAAAACACCCCGCTGTGCGGTACACATAAATAAACCGCATAGGCCGCTCGTAAGGTGTTAATAATTAAGCATTGTAGAAGTTTAATACTTAACTGACTTTATGAAAAACTATTTGTCATTCGTAATAGGTATTGTAAAAGTCCTATAAATTATATGGTCTACTTAAGCCTACTAAACTGTAACCCCTAAAGAGCGGCGCCGGGCGCCAATTTGCAGCAAGTTACAAGCATTATTAAGGCTTTTAAAGAGTTAAAATTGAGTGCAAATGGCCGGGAGCGCAGCGGGCCACACGTCCGACTCCCAGGGCCTACCGCCGCCCACTGACTCACCTTCCCTGTGTTCTCGAGAGGCCGGCAGTGTAGCCAGTAGTGAGCGTAGCTGGAAAAATATGCCGCCATACGCTAAACTCCAATGTTAGTGGTACCACCGCCTGAGAACGACGAGTGCTACGTAGCTCGGTCTGGTCTCAGTTTTTGGCTGAATACATTTCTTTTCATGCAGATACTTGATTTATCATTCAGGAGGGCCTGAATATGCCCAAAATAGCCCAAAACCCCCCCGCTCGTGAGGTGTTAATTTGTAATTTAGTGAAATATGAACGTATGCAAAGCGTTCCTGAAATTTATATCTTTCATTGCTTATTATTTTAATTAATTGTAAAATACCTTAATTACGTTTATAAATACAATTCCATTTTATATGTGACTTTATAATATTTCCTTACCATATTTATTTAGTCAAATGTCTTTCAGTAAAAAGAATAAATAAGATAAAATATAAAAGAGAGAATATTAATAAACTAAGAGAATACCGAGATAATAGAAAGAGTAAAACAATTTTTAAAGGGTTAACAAACTTAAATTAATAGTATACAAAGATCTTAACCCTCCCGCATCCAGCAACTTAAATATCTAACTTATGGTAAGACTTTCTCTAATTTGCCATGAAATACCAGGCTGGGCGAGTTTTCGAAGCCTTGTGTTTTCTGTATTTTCATCCACCAGAATGCTGTTTATTGTGATGTATCATATGTCAATGGAAAGAGGAATATTTATAGTACATGATAAAACAAAACAAAATGTAAATAAATCGAAATATGAAAGTGTAAATGAGTCCGGAATACAATTATTTCCCATGCAATTGTCTTCACACCGTCCAATCTCTAAATTGTGAGTGATGACCATATATTTTGTTTTTGCTCAAATCATATTATTTTTTCTCCTCTTTCCAAATCTGAAACGAGAAATTGTCTATCTTTAATTTAACCCTTAAAAAGCGGCTCACCACATAAGTCGTTTTTAATAAAGCTGGACTATGTGGCGGCGCTCGACATAGGTCGAGTGGCAATTTCAGCACGTAATGTTGCTGAGAGAGAGAGACAAGTGGTGGCAGGAGACTAGCGAGCGTATGACTGCTCCAGACCACCGCGGCGAACCTACTGACACGAATCTCAGCTCCCTCCTCCCTCTCTCACTCGCTACATACTGAATTATAAGGGGAAAGTACCGAATTACATGCTTTTTGCACTCGCGTTGCACGGTTATTGCAAGAAAACTATCCATCATACAAGGATCGTTATGGTGTCATTCGAAAGCGCTGTTTATGCCCTTTCAGGGATAGATACTTGTTTTACGTTCTGGGTCTTATTTAGGCATGAAAATGATCACGTAAACAGCCCTATTTTGGCTAAAAACACCCCGCTGGGCGGTACATATAAATAAACCGCATAGGCCGCTAAAGAAGGGATAATAGTTCTCAAGCAGTGACCGAAAACAAAAAAAGGATGACTTTGCATGATATGGTTTATAACATTTTCGAATTATTTCGTTGTTACGATGTCTATGGTTCTCAATTTAGGCTGTATGAATACGGCAGATAATGCTGAAGAGAATAAACAAAAATAGAAGTTCCTACGACAAATACTTTTTGCCCTATGAATATTTGAAATGAAGAGCCAAAATGCGAATATTTACGCTTCACTCGTCCCTGTTTCGCGGACGCTAGCCGGGTTCCGAGCTGTTCCCTACCTCGGCGTTGCTTTATTTGCTCGGATACTTATATAACTGTTTATATCACCGTAATCGAAAAAATTATGCTCTTTCTAATGGTGTAAACCAAAATAATATAGCGTAATTGGTTCGCGAGGTATGCGCAATTGATTCCATGCACTGTTATTGTTATGTAAATATATGAGAATGTTTATACAGATGTTTATCTTTACCTCAATATACAACACTTTCATATAATTTTCCTTGCCAATAATTGTATAATGTTCATAGAACACATGTCAGTCATGAAGGTTGTCAATTTTACTTACCTGATAGGGCCACAACCCTTTCCAACAAGAAGGGAAATGGCTCCTGGGTTGACACTGAAAAAACAAAACAAGAAAGCCAGGTTATCTTCAAGTAATATATTCAGAAATAATTCTATTGTACACACAAATAAAGTAATATATAAATATATATATATATATATATATATATATATATATATATATACAAGGTGTCATAAATATATATATATATATATATGTATGTTTTCCAGTTTTATTATGTAGGTTCTCTTCCATTAGTTCTATTTTCTTATTAGATATGTCCACATTCTATACTAATTCCTTAACCACACTCTACTTTAGTTTAATGTCTTCCTATATAGTTTTGTTTTCCCCTTTTGTACTATTTCAATGTGTTTTGCATTATAATTAAAACTTAATTTGTAACTTTAATATATTTTAGTGCTTAGTGATTTTGTCTGATTCTCTGAATTATTGAATTAGTTTCTTAATTTTCAATTTCCATCTGTAATAATGTTACTCTAGTGGCTTTCTTATATAGTTTCACTGCCTTTCATGCAAATTTAATGTATTTCGTACATAAAATACATTTTCCGATTTTTCAAAAATCTTTGGTTTAAAATTATATTTCTGCGACCCCATTCTACTTTAATGCGAACCCGTTTCTACACTTGTTGTTTTCAATATTGTCTCCCCCCTTTCGTACAATTTACTTGTATTTCGTGTTGCCATCCTACTTAATTTTAGTATATTTTAATTATAATTATAATCATAATTCTCCTATATGTTTTAAATATTAACCATTAGTAATATGCAAATATTTATGTAGGCCCTTTTTGTCTTACTTTAGGCTGAAGATGGCTTGTGTATAAGCCGAAACGTCCCACAATAAAGATGTTCATCCCAGCGCTGGTTTTTCTATTTATTATACGCCTCAGCTTTCCCTGTGAAGAGAGCATCGCTTCTATATATATATATATATATATATATATACAAAGTGTCAAACCACAGAAATATGCAGATTTCCAAGCCACCCTAGGAGGTACTGCATTTGACTCGTTATTTTTTTAGAGTGGTTTCCCCAGGAGGCCTATATCCACTTTGATGATGAAGGTGGGTGAATGAAGGTGGGTAAATGTAGGTGGGTGAATGAAGGTGGGTGAACGAAGGTGGGTGAATGAAGCCGGGTGATTGAAGCCGAGTGAATGAAGAAGAGAAATGGAGAAGAGAAATGAATGAATGAATGAATCAATCAATGAATGAATGATTGCACATGGCTCCTGACTATAGGACACCTGCATTGTGGCTATGGAAAAGGTTGAAGCAGTTGTTGACGTCAATGCAGAGGGCAACCGTGCAAGTTGTGCAGCGGAAGCTTGTGTCCTTGCGAATGCCGTTCATTACTTTGCAATAATAGCAACGGAGTCGCTTCTTGGCCGGAATCCTCTGCCGAGTATGGTCCAAGGCCTTGTTCAACCGGACATGGTTCAGAACAATAGGACGGGGCCTTGGGACCACTCCAGGTCGAGGTCTCCGGACTCGCACTGCTCGTGCTGCTTCCAGTACTGGTGGCGGTTGGTTGGCAGCTTCAAGAGCTGCTTCCCCATCGTCACCAGCAGCAGCTGCTAGTACCACGGGGGGTTGAACCAGGACATAGTTTCCCCCCGGGGCAGCAGCATCAGCAGCAGCATCATCTGGTTCTGGTGGTGGGGAGGGGACATCGAGACATGGTGCCCTCTCAACGCCTCCACCAGGAGCAGCAACAGGAGAGGGTGGAGTGTTGTCAGGAGCAGCAGGGGCTGGGGAGTCTGGATGGTCGTCGTCGGACAACCCAGATGGTCCACCGGGTTGCCGTTGCCTGCGTGCATGCCTCTGTGGCTCACGCTGGTCAGGCGGCAGATATTGTGCTCGGTGGACTGGCCTCCCCGACATAGTCCACTCTGCAGGGTTGAATTGCAGCAAGGAAGTACAGATGTGCTCCTGGAAGTCGAGCAAGGTTATCTTCTTCCTTGGGTAGCAGTTCCTGTACAGGACATGGGCGTTGAAGAGGGCCATTTGGATGAAGTAGAAGGCGATCTTCTTCGTCCACTTGATCGTCCTTCGCTGGATGGGGTAGTACTGGACCATCTGGTCGAAGTGATCCACCCCACCCATGTGTAAGTTGTAGTCTTCAATGCAAACAGGTTTGAAGATCTCCCTCTGTCCACGACGCCACCTGCCTTGTTGGTCCTTCTCTTTGAAACTGACAAGCTTCGGGATGGTGTCCTGTTTGTGGAAGGTGGACACCATGTGGACGATGCGCTTGTCTCGCCAAAGTAGGACCATGGTTAAGCCGTTGTTCATTGCTATTGTCACATCGCGTTCAAGCTCTTTTGCTTTAGCAATGTCGCACAACCGCTTAGGAGCTCCTCGTACAAGGCGCAGGGTGCCACACACATAGATGTTGTGTGTGAGCATTTGCTGGCACAGGTCAACTGAGTTGTAATAGTTGTCCATGTACAGCTTGTACCCCTGGCATCTGAAGGACTCCGTGAGACCCTCCACCGTCTCCGGGAGAGATCGACCCGGACCGGTGTAGACTCGAAAGTCCCACACATAGCCAGTCAACGCCTCTGCCAGGATGTACAGCTTGATACCGTACTTCGTCGGCTTCATTGGGTTGTAAACCTTGAATGAAAGGCGACCCTTCCATCCAAGGCTGCCTTCGTCAAGGGACAGCTTTTCGGCGGGGATGTATGCCAGCTTGAAGCCTTCAAGTAGGTATTCCATCACCGTCCGAACCTTCACAAGCCTGTCCTTGTTCTGCCTGCAGACTGCCTTGTTGTTGAAAGCATGGAAATACTTCAACAAGGCTAGAAACTTAGTCCTACTCATCGTTCTCCGAAATACTGGGTAGTCGTGAAGGACAGTTGAACGCCAGTAGTGACACAGAGAAGGAATCTTGGTGATGCCCATGAGGAAGTACAGGCCAAGGAATTTGGCCATTTCCTCCTCACCAAACAGGAGCCAAAGAGCCGCTGCTCCGTCAACGAACTTGGCGTAAGCATTTGTCTCCAATACCAGGAATTGCAGCATCTCCCTTGTGAAGAAGAGCTGGAAGAACTGGAGAGGAGTCACCGGCTTTGGAACCTGCATGCCAGGGGTCCCTGTGAACAGATCAGGCTGGGGGTCGAAGGGGGCGTTGGTCCAACCGGCATCACGATCGGGGGCAGGATCGCGAGCACTACCACGACCACCGCGAGGACCACCCTGAGGAACACCTCTGCGGCCCCTGGGCCTACCACCTGCCCCCCTACGGGGCCCTGGCCTCCGGCGTGGCATAGGTGGTAGGTCGAGGGGTTGAGTGGGGGGTGGGGGTGGGGCTTTTGCATCAGATGATGCAGAAGCTGGTGAACCTGGTGCAGCACCAAGTGGTGAAAGGTGTGGAGCTGGTGAACCTGGTGCAGCTGCACCAGCTGGTGAAAGGTGTGGAGCTGGTGAACCTGGTGCAGCTGTACCAGTTGGTGAACGGTGAAGAGGAAGCTTTTGGGGAAGAAGGTCCTCGATTGCTGCTGGAGGATTCAACGCTGTGCGTGGCACCTCAGCAACAACCTGAGCACGCACTGCGGCTTCAGCAACCTCAGCACGCATTGCGGCTCGATGCTCAGGCAGAACAAATGCCGGGGGGGTCAACGGTGTGTCGCTGAAAGGGGACACTGCGGGGGTGACCGTTCCCATGACATGCGAAGGGGGGGTATTCAAAGTGCCCACAGCAAATAGCGTAGCAAACAGGTGTGGGCTGCGGGCTCGTGATCCTGCTGGAAGCAAGGATGAGGCACCGCCACGCGAGGTGGATGGAAGAGGTGACGGGGGAAGTTGGGTGATGGTAGGAGGTAATTGGTGATGTTAGGGACTGGTAGAGATGTAGATGGGATGGGATGAGATGTAGATGGGATGGGATGGGATGTAATGGGATGGGATGTGGATGGATGGTGGTGGTGGTGGATCTGCTGGGGCTGGTTCAGCTGGTGGTGGTGGTGGTGGGTCGTCTGGCGTTGCGGGGGCTGGTTCTGCTGGTGGTGGTGGCGGTGGTGGGGGGTCGTCTGGCGTTGCTGGGGCTGGTGGTGGATCGGCCGAGGCGTGGGCGTCGAGGCGGAGTCGTTTGGGCGGAGGTGAAGCCCAATCCTCATCTCCAGTCGACCACTCGTCCTACTCACTCTCGCTCGCCGTCTCGTCCGTTGTCAGGTCCAGCACCTCGTTTACTACATCCTCCAGCTCGGAGTCCCGCAAACGTTTCTTGGTATCCCTGTTGTCCGACATGGCAGCTGGCGTATGGCGGCAGGCTGGCGTATGACGGCAGGCTGACGTATGGCAGCAGGCAGTAGTTCGCTTACGATGCTGAAACCAAGAAAAGGAAATAAAGGAAAACGTAATTGACGTTGATAGTTGTCATGACGCAAGTTCGCCATCACTGGATCCATATGAGGTTGGTATAGTTCACCATGACGTAGCCATAGCTTTTTATTATCCGATTCCAGATGACGTGAGTATAATGGATTCATGACGGCATAGTGTCGCATTTTGTAATTCAAATGGGGGAACACCATGACGTAGTCATAGTTTGGTATTATAAGAATATATTTATACCTTCGGGCTCTTTGGCCAAACACCCTGGGGAACAGGAACAACACAACAGGGAAGGGGCAAGAAAAAAAATATATATATACGGTATATACCTGTATATATACAATAAATAAAATCAAATAAATAAAAAATATATACATAATGTTACGACTGAGGTTTAAATATATCAGGGCTCTTATTCATTGGACTAGTAATGGCATAAATGCTACAACGGAAAGCGCTAGATCCAACCTCTGATGTATATTCCCAGTGAACAAAGAACACAAATACTCTACAGAGTTCTATATGTAATAATAGGTTATTAAACTCTCAATAAATGTGCGTCTACTCTAGGCTTAATGTTATGTGAAAACAGCCTATTACTACCTATAACCGAAGGTGCTTGGTTATGGTATGCAAAGTAGGGGTGGTAAGAGAAGTTACAGCTTACATTACTTTAATCAATAAATGTCAGGCACTCCTGCATGAAAGAAAGTGCACTAAAGTCCTTCAACACCAACAAGGAATCTTCTTTAAATGTTAGATGCTATAAAGATGCTCGTATCGGAAATGGAACCCAAAAAGGCAGGCAGCGGAACAATGCTCGTGCAGGCTATGCACACAAAAAGGCAGAATATATAATGCCGTCGGAGCCAAGAATATCTTAAACACTAAAACAATAATAATGATCGCCACAACAATGCAGTATTCCTATCAACAAAAAGAGCCTAAGTCGTTTGTATCTCAATACATCAAACTAGGCTGCGGAATTGTTGTGTAATCATAAATGGGTATGCATAATAAGAGTAATTAGGTTAATATACTTAGTCTACTGTGACTGATAAAGTCTAGCTAGAGTCAATGATACGAGATACTGGTGCGCATGGCATGCCGCATAGCCTAGTGCAAATCTCAAGTCTGTGCGTCAAATATTACGTTATAGGGAAGGGAAGCTCTCTTGAGAAACCTTAATACCGAAGTATTAAGCGTTCTCCTGGCGTACCTCAAAGACAAACAACGAGCTTAGAACAGTGCAGAATGGTATAGGCAAAAAGCCCTCATTCGTGCATGCTCTACTCTCAATGGCACACAGACTAGAATTTACTCAATCAACTCCAGTTCTCAGGTATGTCGTGCAGCTTTTACCTAAAGCCAGCACTCATAGGAAACAATACCTTATAATACCAGACCCCTAGTCTAGCATTATCTAATCCAGCAGAACACTAATAATTATAGGAAGCGGCAATATGAAAGCCAACCAATACTTCGTGATCAACTTATCTTAACAACTAAACATACAAAGGTTATATCAGGCCTTAACGCACAATACAACTGGCCAGCATGAAGCTGATTTTGCAGAGTTAACCAGAGGGGATATAGTATTAATAAAAGGTGGTGAAAGATATGGAAAAAGAGAGAGGTAGGCAGAGGAAAAGATTCTCAGGTGCAGAACGGGGGAACAGGTATCAAGGGATGAGAGGGATGCGTTCTAGAAACCAGATCTGAGGGAGAAAGTCGCGAGGAAGCTGTATATATAACGGGACTAGTTTGCACCGCGTAATCAAAGCGGTAATAAGTCCTCTAGCCACTACCAAAGTAGCTAGCAAAACATTACGTCACCAAGCATGCTAAAGAACTCCCTCAACCAATCCCCGCGAGGCAGCCAGCCGTGACATTATCGAGCGGGGTAAAAACACTACGCGCCCCCTCTCACTCTGCTCTACTCTCTCTCTCTCTCTGATCTTATCATTACTAGTTAAGGATAAAACATATACTTTACAATCAAATATATAAAGCCTTGACATGGGTGAAAACAAAGAGCCTTTCTGGACTGCCCATGACACGAGCTTTCATATGAAATAAAGCACACCCTAATACATAAACTGTAGCCACATCCACTGTCCTGGCGATCCTAGCGAGTCACTGTAGGACAAGCCATGTGGTTCTAACGGAGTGGTTAACGTCACCCCCCCCCCCCCCCCCCACAAGATTTTTCTCAGAGGCCCAAGGCTCACAAAAATCTGATGGTTAGAACCCATGCTATATCTCTACTTCCCATCACCCAGCGGCAGTAAAATATTTGGCACAGTTCTTCAACAAAATATTTTACAAAATTATAACCCTCCCCAACACAATAGGTTAAATTATATGTAGTTATGCTCCTCAAGAGCGAGCTTCTCTAGCCCAGCACTCTGAGAGGAGTGCAACTCAGAATTACTGCTATAACATACTGAAACAAATCAACTATCAAAGAAAGAATTTGTATTTGATTTTAATGTTTTTTAATTTGTTTATTTCGGCTGCACTATAGGGGCAAGCCTTGTTTTTTCTTCTATACCAAACGCTCAACTCCTGCTTTACGACCCAATACGCTGGGCTACAACCGCGAGCCAACAAGCACCAAGTGCAAAATACTATTCAAACTAAAGCAGGAGGCTACCCGTGTGTCAATCTAACCAGGATCATCTACCCTCGAAAGACAATCTGCAATCACGTTGTCACAACCGGCAATATGGCGTATGTCCACGTTATATTCCTGTAACATTAGCGACCACCTGGTCAGCCTCATATTCCGATTGTGAAACTGGTTCAAAAACTTGAGAGGGTGATGATCTGTGTAAATTACAACGACTGGACCATAGGCTGGAACATAGATCTCGAAATGCCTCAGTGCAAGAACAATTGCCAGCAGCTCTTTCTCGACAACAGAGTAGTTCTTTTGGGCTGAATTGAACTTCTTCGAGTAGAAACTAACAGGATGTTCCAGCCCATCATCGTCCTTTTGCATAAGGACGGCACCAGCTCCCACACCACTAGCATCCGTTGCTAGTTGGAAAGGTAGGCTAAAGTCAGGGGCCCTGAGGATCGGGTGAGTGCACAACAGGTGTTTTACTACGTTAAACGCCTTCTCACACTCAGGCGCCCATTTGAATTTCTTATCCTTCGCTAAAAGATCTGTCAGAGGTGCTAGCACGGTAGAGTACCCCTTAATGAAGCGTCTGTAGTATCCGATCATACCTAAGAACCTCATGATCTGCTTCTTGGTGGCCGGCCGGGGAAAGTGATCAATCGCAGCTATCTTGTTCTGTGGGGGGCACACCTGACCCAACTCCACCAAGAACCCAAGATACTGCACGGACGCCCGCACGAAATCACACCTTGCCAGGTTGACCACCAAGCCAGCCTCACTAAGCCTCTCGAACAGGAGTTCTACGTGCTCACAATGACTCGTAAAGCTGTTGTCATAGATAATAACATCGTCGAGGTATACTGTGCAATTAGGAATGTGTGCCGTTATATCATTCATCAAACTCTGAAAGGTAGCGGGTGCGTCCTTCAGGCCATAAGGCATAACGTTACAGCGGTAGGTAGCACCATCCACCACAAAACCACATACCTCTTTCGCTCGTTCGGACAAGGGCACCTGCCAGTATCCCTTAACCAAGTCCACCTTGGTTAAGTACTTTGCATTGCCTATCTTTTCCACACTTTCGTCGACCCGAGGAAGAGGGTATGGGTTGGTGGGCGTCAAACCGTTTAACCGTCTGTAGTCTACGCAGAATCGCACCTTACCATCCGGTTTTGGTTGCAGCGTGACGGGAGATGTCCACTTCACCACCCCCTTCTCAATCAGCCCCCTTGTTAACATATACTCCAACTCCGCCCGGAGGGCCGGCAGTTTAATAGGGGGCACCCTATAGGGAACTGACTTGAAAGGGGGGTGGTATCCTACGTCCACGTCGTGCACCTCTAGGGTAGTGAGGCCTGGGTTCTCCGCAAAAACAGAGGGGTATGAACCGAACAGGCGCTCCACAACCACACGCTGATGCTCAGGTAAGTGTTGCAACGCTTCCTGAGCCGCCTGGTTCGTGTTCCCCGCCCACTGGTTCGCAGAGACATGATGATCCCAGTTATCCTCCACCTGAGCTTGACTGTCCCGTTCTCCTTCTCCACCTTGACTGCTAAACGTCATCACAGGCACAGTGAGAGGCTCAGGGGGGTGCCTCACATACTCCTTTATAAGATTAACGTGACATAACTGATTGCGCTTACGTCTGTCTGGAGTGGCTACCAAGTAATCCAGGTCCGATAGCTTCTCAACCACCCTATAAGGACCAGTGTACTTCGCGGATAAGGGGTGACCTACAAGGGGCAGTAGAATCAACACCTCCTGTCCCACGTGAAACTCCCTGAGTTTAACCTTGAGGTCATACCTGTCTTTCATGAGGGCCTGAGAGCTAGTCGAATTACGGCCAGCCAACTCCAGACTGCGCAACATCCGTTCTCGACTGTCGAGGACATACTTGAGCATAGAACAAGGTTTTTCTGCACCCTCCCATATTTCTTTAACCATATGAAGAGGCCCTCTGACACGGTGTCCAAAGACGAGCTCATTAGGGCTGAATCCCAAACTTTCCCCAGGTACCTCCCGTGCAGCAAACAAAACATTTGGCAGGCCAAGATCCCAATCTTTCCCATTCTCAAAGCAATAACAACAAAGCATAGATTTTAAGGTTGAGTGCCATCGCTCAAACACACCCTGGCTCTCTGGATGATACGCAGATGACACAACCGTAACAATCCCATGCTGCTGCATAGTTTGAACAAAGAGGTTAGAAGTGAAGTTGGATCCTTGGTCTGACTGAATCTCCTGCGGGTAACCATACCGGGAAAAATACACTAGCAAGTTTCGGACCACCGTCTTCGCTGACCCATTTCTCATAGGGTATGCGTCAGGGTACCTTGTTGCTACATCCATGATGGTCAGGAGAAACTTGTTTCCGGCACTTGTAGGGGGAAGGGGGCCAACCATATCCACTATAACCTTACTAAAGGGAGGCCCACTGACAGGAATGGGGTGTAACGGCGCCTTAGGAATGCTCTGATTCGGTTTGCCAACCTTCTGACACACATCACACATTGCCACCCATGACACAACTTGTGCTCTCAGACCAGGCCACCAAAATCATTTCCCCAAGGCTGCAACCGTCTTACGGACACCCAGATGTCCCGCCAGTGGTACATCATGGGCCAACCTAAGTAGGCTTTCCCTGCAAACCCTCGGCACGACCAGCTGGTCTACCTCTCCAGACCCCCCCTCCCAATTCCTCTGCGGATCTTGGAATCGCCGGTATAATATGCCATCTATGAAAGAAAAAATCTCCCGACTGTGCATCACTGTCCTCCTCCAACTCGACAGCATCGGTACCACATTCAAGAACCTCCGGGTCTTCTAATTGCAATTTACGAATGTCCGAAGGAGCAAGCTTATCTAAGTGTTTGCGAAACAATTCATGACCCCCTCCTACACTGAATTTAGCTTCCCGTTGCTCTCTCTCTGTGTATCGTTGCTGTCTCTTCGTCTTTTTAAGCCCATCCTCTGCCTTCTTACTAACAGTTAATGGGTCTTCTCCAGACTCGAAAATTGGTCCTAATAATGAGTCCCCGAGAATGTCCGTTGATACTAAACTCTCAACCGCATCAACTTTCAACCCCTTCTCGGTACCTTTCCTCCGCTTGTCTAAAGACTGTTGAGCAGAATGCGACTCCCTGGATGCAAGAGATCTGGTGACAACACACGCCATAGGTTGCACCGGGACACTTCTCAACCCACTCCTGCTCCTCCCTACTCACATCGGCAGGCTTCTCGGCAACGACTAAGGGTGGAGCCTCAGAAGTAGGCCCCGCAAAGTCGTTGCCGAGAAGGAGGTCGACGCCCCCAACAGGTAACTTCTCCACAATTCCTACATCCAGGTCACGAGTCACACCATCAACTTCCATCTTCATTCTTACAAGCGGGTATGACCTTGTTGCATTAACTCCCTGAACCACAACCACCCGCGCCGTATTTACAGGTTTACCAGTGAAATTTCTCAACAGTGTTTGCGATGCCCCAGTGTCACGCAAAATTCTCACCTCATGTCTTCTACCCCCCCACTCCACACAACCGAGTCCCCTGTGGTCACTAAAGGCATCACAGGGAATAAGCCTTCCGGATCCTTCTGCGCTGGCAGTGTATTTACCTCGGAAGAATTGCCTCTAACAAACTCCGATGTCCTCTTCAACACTCCAATGCCGTGAGCAAAAGACACGGATGCCGGAGGAGGTCGACTAGGGCACTCATTTGCTTTATGACCCTCCTTGTGGCACTTAAAACACATAAATTTCGGTTTCGGCTTATACTGTGATGTAACAGGCCCCTGACTTTTCTTATACGGCGTAGTGTTAGGTTTGAATTCAGTTTTAGTTTAATTGCTCTTTTGTTTAAATGTGTCGTTGCTACGGGGAGCGGGAGGATAACGGTCCCTAGCACTTGCTAGATCGTACTTCTGTGAGGAACCGCAACCCCAAATCAACGACAGCCGTAGATCAGCCATTTCTGCTGCTTCTACTACAGTTCTTGGGTTTTTCTCCTTCAAGTTCAAAGTTAGATCACCGCCCGTGCTCTTAAAGAACTGCTCCAACATCATTAACTGCTTAATTTCATAAAATGTTGTGACCTTCTAAGATCGGAGCCAGTTCCCCATAGCATCGGACAAGTCCCGGGCGTGTTCCAAAAAGGTGCTATCTCTTCCCTTAGTTACACCTCGGAACTTCAAACGGTACGTTTCTGGTTTCAGTTCGTAAGCCCTCATGACAGCCTCCTTGAGATCCTCATACACAATACATAACTCCAAAGGTAACGCATCGTAGGCTTTAAGACCCTTGCCTATTAACCCGTACAGCCCCAGCGATGCGTCTGACGCATCGGCGATGTATGTAACGCACAGCCCCAGAGACGCGTCTGACGCGTCACCCTAATTGCGCCGACCGTAACCTCAGGTGTAGCCACTCAAGAGGGCTCAGATTTGTATGGGAACTGTGTACGTATCCCACGCAAACGTGCCGATGGTTGAAAACTCTCAAAGTCCACGTGCGTGCGCGTGAGCGCGCAATAACCTGGTTTTTGGGGGTAATTGCCTTAAATTTTTTACTCTTGTAAAATACGTTTTCGGGGGCTCTGTAGGACCATTCTTTAAGCTTTTTGAGCTGTTTTTCGTGGTTTTTCCTTCATTCCTAACCCATTCGCTATTGTTTCTGGAATAAAACCATATTTTGAAAACCGGCCGGGTTCTGGTGAACAAACATTACAAAACTAGCCGGGGCTCCACGGGTTAATCTAGAGGATACAAGTGCTGCCCATTTATTCTCTGGCCACTGATGTTCCTGGCACTTCTTCTCAAAGCGTGCGAAAAATTCTGTTCAACCACTCTCATCAAACACCGGAACCAGTTTCAATAAGTGCGAGAGAGACTGCTCATGAACACGGTTACCAGCCCCAAGTCGCTGTCCTGTTGTCTCTACTCACGACTTCTCTACGTCCATGTCGGCACAGTACCTAGTCGACTCTAAGTCAGCTTGGATTTTTGCTAGCTCTATGTGATGCTGACTGATAGTTTTTCTCTCATCTATCTTGGCTAATTCTAATTGCTGCTGAAGCTGAAGCTCAGATACCCTAATAGCCTTTCTCTCTTCGATCCTAGCTAATTCGAGCTGAAGCAATAATTCTGGAGATAACCCTTGAGGAGGTGAAGGTGCTACAATGTTGAAATTACCGGTGGTCCCCCCAGGGCAACCCACCCTGCCAGTCACCACCCAACTGCGGAAGCGTACCCGGGGTCGGCAAACTACTGGGATGGCTGGGAGTCGATTGTAGGGGAAGCATGGCCGAAGGGCTCTGAGCACTCAACCCATCTCGCTCACCAGTCACCCTGCCCAGTACACACGTTATCAAGTTATCCCTGGTCATGCTGCTAGTAACCGCATGACCGATAGCTGTGGCCAGGCATTGAAGACCGTACCGATCCATACCCTCCAACCGCTCGGCAGTAACAGGCCATTGCAAAAATATCCTAGCATCCTCCTCACAGTTCACCTGATTAACCATATCATCATACTGCTGTTCCTCAGTTTCGACATTACGTACTGTGTCTCCATTCTCCTCTGATCCGGTATAAGACATGATGCTCACAAAAATTTCCCACCTCAATATTCAGAAAAGAAGCACCCCAAACTCTTATACGTCAATATACACACACAAATTCTCGGAAATACTCAAGGGCAATACTATAGGGCTAAAAAATGATTCTTGCTGATCCCCGCAAAATATTCCCCAAAACAACAAATGTTCCCTGCTAATAAATGTAGGTTCACCAAATCCTAGGTAAGGTCGCCATTTGTTACGACTGAGGTTTAAATATATCAGGGCTCTTATTCATTGGACTAGTAATGGCATAAATGCTACAACGGAAAGCGCTAGATCCAACCTCTGATGTATATTCCCAGTGAACAAAGAACACAAATACTCTACAGAGTTCTATATGTAATAATAGGTTATTAAACTCTCAATAAATGTGCGTCTACTCTAGGCTTAATGTTATGTAAAAACAGCCTATTACTACCTATAACCGAAGGTGCTTGGTTATGGTATGCAAAGTAGGGGTGGTAAGAGAAGTTACAGCTTACGTTACTTTAATCAATAAATGTCAGGCACTCCTGCATGAAAGAAAGTGCACTAAAGTCCTTCAACACCAACAAGGAATCTTCTTTAAATGTTAGATGCTATAAAGATGCTCGTATCGGAAATGGAACCCAAAAAGGCAGGCAGCGGACCAATGCTCGTGCAGGCTATGCACACAAAAAGGCAGAATATATAATGCCATCGGAGCCAAGAATATCCTAAACACTAAAACAATAATAATGATCGCCACAACAATGCAGTATTCCTATCAACAAAAAGAGCCTAAGTCGTTTGTGTCTCAATACATCAAACTAGGCTGCGAAATGCTTGTGTAATCATAAATGGGTATGCATAATAAGAGTAATTAGGTTAATATTCTTAATGTCTACTGTGACTGATAAAGTCTAGCTAGAGTCAATGATACGAGATACTGGTGCGCATGGCATGCCGCATAGCCTAGTGCAAATCTCAAGTCTGTGCGTCAAATATTACGTTATAGGGAAGGGTAGCTCTCTTGAGAAACCTTAATACCGAAGTATTAAGCGTTCTCCTGGCGTACCTCAAAGACAAACAACGAGCTTAGAACAGTGCAGAATGGTATAGGCAAAAAGCCCTCATTCGTGCATGCTCTACTCTCAATGGCACACAGACTAGAATTTACTCAATCAACTCCAGTTCTCAGGTATATCGTGCAGCTTTTACCTAAAGCCAGCACTCATAGGAAACAATACCTTATAATATCAGACCCTAGTCCAGCATTATCTAATCCAGCAGAACACTAATAATTATAGGAAGCGGCAATATGAAAGCCAACCAATGCTTCGTGATCAACTTATCTTAACAACTAAACATACATAGGTTATATCAGACCTTAACGCACAATACAACTGGCCAGCATGAAGCTGATTTTGCAGAGTTAACCAGAGGGGATATAGTATTAATAAAAGGTGGTGAAAGATATGGAAAAAGAGAGAGGTAGGCAGAGGAAAAGATTCTCAGGTGTAGAGCGGGGAACAGGTATCAAGGGATAAGAGGGATGCGTTCTAGAAACCAGATCTGAGGGAGAAAGTCGCGAGGAAGCTGTATATATACCGGGACTATTTTGCACCGCGTAATCAAAGCGGTAATAAGTCCTCTAGCCACTACCAAAGTAGCTAGAAAAACATTACGTCACCAAGCATGCTAAAGAACTCCCTCAACCAATCCCCGCGAGGCAGCCAGCCGTGACATTATCGAGCGGGGTAAAAACACTACGCGCCCCCTCTCACTCTGCTCTACTCTCTCTCTCTCTCTGATCTTATCATTACTAGTTAAGGATAAAACATATACTTTACAATTAAATATATAAAGCCTTGACATGGGTGAAAACAAAGAGCTTTTCTGGGCTGCCCATGACACGAGCTTTCATATGAAATAAAGCACACCCTAATACATAAACTGTAGCCACATCCACTGTCCTGGCGATCCTAGCGAGTCACTGTAGGACAAGCCATGCGGTTCTAACGGAGTGGTTAACGTCACAATAATAACAATAGAAATACTCTATTATGGGCCTTGCCCTTGCTGTGGACCTAGGGGGTAGTCCCAGAGACACCCTGGGAAACAGGAACAATAAAACAATATAAATAAATGAAATAAAATTATAAATAAATGAAATAAAAACTATAATAAATCCCAATAAAAAAAAATAACTATATAAATACTCGATTATGGCCCGTGCCCTTGCTGTGGACCTAGGGGGTGGTCCCATGGACACTCTGGGGAACAGGAACAATACAAACAAAATATATATAAATGAAATAAAATTATAAATAAAATGAAATACAATAAATCAAATAAATAAAAACTATAATAAATCCCAATAAATAAAAAATAACTATAAATACTCGATTATGGGCCCTGCTCTTGCTGTGGACCTAGGGGGTGGTCCCATAGACACCCTGGGAAACAGGAACAATACCAAAAATATATATATATATATAAATTAAATTTAATTATAAATAAAATAAAATGAAATAAATAAAATAAATACAAACTATAATAAATCCCAATGAATTAAAAATAACTATATAAATACTCGATTATGGGCCCTGCCCTTGCTGTGGACCTAGGGGATGGTCCCATGGGGAACAGGAACAATAACAAAAATAAATATATAAATGAAATAAAATTATAAATAAAATATAATGAAATAAATAAAAATAGGCCTATATATAAAATAACAATAGAAATACTTGAATATATATATATATATATGATAGTGTAACAATCCGAAGTATTGCTCAACAGATATTGTAATCTTAAATTATTTGGCCTCAAGACTCTAGAGGTATGGGAACTTCAAACCGTACAAGAGACTGAATTTGATAGGTAGGTATGCAGTATATATGGTATGGGTAGATTTATTATAGGGATATTATTCTTATAGAGTTACTTCATTAATATTCCAGTTCTTAGCTAGTATAATTATGTTCAAGGGTCAACCAACCAAGCTTCATTAATGCCTATTCTAATAGGATTTCAAAACCAAGAAATAATTTAATTATTATTATTATTATTAAAGTAAAGTAAAGTAAAGTTAAAGATTAATATAATTACAAGAAATTTGAATTACTTATTGAATTATTTACAGAGAGATTAAATATAAAAGTAAAATATTAGTTATAACTCTTACAAATAAAAAACAAATAAATATAAATATATAAAAAAAAATTATAAACTAAAAACATGAAATTATGACATTGAAATATAGTCACGTGCTCAATCCCAGTTAATGAAGATTGTTAGCCTAGGTGTCACACTCACTAGTTGGTAGGTTGAAGAGAAGGGAAGTAACAACTCGACTGTACTCCAGGTATTCACAGAGACACCACCCCGAGCTATAGTCCAAGTAACACTGAAGTTAGTCTAAAAATAAGATCACTCATAGACTCGGGAAAGAGCTGGTCACTAAGAAAAGAAACTCGCCCCTTAGTGGTGTGTGGCGAGTTAACCCTTAATTAGCGGCTCACCACATAAGTCGAGTTAAATAAAGCTGGACTATGTGGCGGCGCTCGACATAGGTCGAGTGGCAATTTCAGCACGTAATGTTGCTGAGAGAGAGAGACAAGTGGTGGCAGGAGACTAGCGAGCGTATGACTGCTCCAGACCACCGCGGCGAACCTACTGACACGAATCTCAGCTCCCTCCTCCCTCTCGCTACATACTGAATTATATGGGGAAAGTACCGAATTACATGCTTTTTGCACTCGCGTTGCACGGTTATTGCAAGAAAACTAGCCATCATAAAAGGATCGTTATGGTGTCATTCGAAAGCTCTGTTTATGCCCTTTCAGGGATAGGTACTTGTTTTACGTTCTGGGTCTTATTTAGGCATGACAATTATCACGTAAACAGCCCTATTTTGGCTAAAAACACCCCGCTGGGCGGTACATATAAATAAACCGCATAGGCCGCTCGTAAGGTGTTAATGATCATTGCAGAGTATATACTAAGGTTCATGGCGCTTGTGTGGTGCTTTGAAGCTCCATGTAGAGGTAGATTTGGTTGGATGAGGCTTCAGGAAGAGTTGAGCAGGCTCGGAGTGTGGTGCTTTGAAACTCCATGTAGAGGTAGAGTTGGTTGGATGAGGCTTCAGGAAGGGTTGAGCAGGCTCGGAGTTTTGAGGGACGTAACACCTCCCCCCTAAGTCCCTGAAAGGTGTTGAAGAGGACTGAAAGAAGAAGGAGGGAGAGACCCTGAGACTGTGGACGTACTCCTGGACAAAGTATCGGCAATTAGATTGTCCACACCTCTAATATGCCGAACAATGAGTGGGTACTCTTGTAGCTGCAGGGCCCACCGTAGAATCCTCTGATTATTGTTCCTCATTTTATGTATGAAAGTTAAAGGGTTGTGATCGGTGTAGATGAAAATGGGAGACTGTTGAGGCAGGTAACACTCAAACTCACGCTGGTGTGTCTTCAATTTGGCCGAGAAGTAGGAGACTGGATGTAGGACACCATCTGCAAGGTTTTTCTGAAGAAGAACGGCCCCTACTCCATGGTCACTTGCATCATCCTGGAGATGGTAAGGTATGGTGTGGTCAGGGGTTTGGAGCACAGGATGCGAGGAGAGAAGGCGTTTGAGGTTGACGAAGGCTGCAGCACAGGCGGGACTCCAAACAAACCTAACTTTAGTACTAGTCAGGTCAGTTAATGGAGCAGAGATGGTGGCGAAGTTGCTGCAGAACCTCCTGTAAAAACCACACATCCGCAAAAACCGCATCAGGGACTTGCGGTCTGCTGGTTGGGGAAAGGTGGTGATGGCCACAATATTTGCATCCCTCGGGTGAGCGATACCCCGTCCCACCACATGGCCGAGGTAGGTGACAGACCGTCGTCCAAAACACGACTTGGCTAGGTTGATTGTGAAGCCAGTATAGGCGAGACGAGACAGCAGTCCCTCCAGTCTGGCGAGATGGTCCATCCATGTACCTGAAGTAATCACAATGTCATCTAAGTAGGAATCAACACCCTCTAAATCTTGAATAGTATAGGAAATAATGCGTTGAAAAGTCGCAGGGGCATTGATCATTCCGAAAGGCATCACATTATACTGGAACAAACCATAAGGGGTTATGAATGCTGAAATAACCTTTGCTCTCTCGGTCATACCTATTTGATAGTATCCTTTTTGAAGGTCTATGGTGGATACATATTGACCGGTTCCTACTTTGTCAATTAGATCATCTATACGGGGAAGAGGATAAACATCTGGCACAGTCACAGAATTTACCTTTCTATAATCTGTACATAGTCTAGAAGTGCCATCTGGCTTAGGGACTAGCAAGGAGGGTGATGCCCAGGGTGAATGACTTGGTTCTATAAGGTCGTGTTCCAGCATAAACTCAATTTCTTTCTTCATGATATTTTGCTTCTGAGGATTTAACCTATAGCCTAAGCTGATTGTTTAATAGGTCTAACATCTGAGGAAAGTAGGACTACATCGTGAAGCTGGGAATTGCAAAAAACAGGGATATCTGAGGTGACCGAAGGGAACTTCAAAAGTACCGACTGAAAGTCATTTCTATGAGAAGGTGATATCTCATGCAAGTACCCATCTAAATGCTGCAACACTTCACTATTTTGGGGATTGCCACAAGGGGAAGGAAGATAAACCTCCTCAATCACTTCAGCATCACTCTCCTTAGGCAACTCCTCAGACTTCATTGCAGTATTTACAATTAGGCAAGGTGTATTCTCCTCTAGTAACCTTTCAACGTAAGGTTTGATTTGATTGACATGGACAAGCCGGCTATTTTTCCGACGATCTGGAGTGTTCACTACGTAATTGAGATCAGACAACTTCTGAGTTATGATGTATGGTCCAGAATATTTACTTTTAAGAGGATGACCTGGAATGGGCAGAAAAAGGAGCACTTTTCCCCAGAATTGAAAGTACGGTATTCAGATTTGAGATCATAGCGAGTTTTCATATTTGACTGATTTTTATCCAAATTATATAGGGCAAGAGTTCGCACTTTAGACATTTTAAGTTTCAAAGCATTTATGTACTCTGACACAGTGCGGGAGGGGTTATCAGAAACTGTATTGAACCACTGATCTTTCAGGACCTTCAAAGGGCCTCTGATCTGACGTCCATACAACAACTCAAAGGGGGAGTAACCTAGCGACTCCTGGGGGCATTCCCTGACAGCAAAAAGAAGAAAGTCAATGCTGTCATCCCACTCTTTCTCCGTCTCAAAACAGTACTTCTTTATCATACTCTTAAAACTCTGATGGAAACGTTCAAGGCAACCCTGTGTCTGAGGTCTCTACGCTGTGGACAAATGTTTTTGCACGTCTAACTCTGTCATTAATTGACACATCAGCCCACTGGTAAAGTTAGATCCCTGGTCACTTTGGATATCTTTTGGAATGCCTACATTAGTGAAAAGATGTAATAAATGAGAGGCAATGGTTTTGGCCTTAATGTTCTTTAAAGGGAAAGCTTCAGGGTATCGGGTAGCGGCACACATGACAGTCAAAAGATATTTGTTTCCTCTCTTTGTTTTGGGAAGGGGTCCTACACAATCTATGACTATTTTTGCAAAGGGCTCTGACGTGACAGGGATAGGCTTAAGAGGTGCTTTGGAGATTACTTCATTTGGCTTACCCACCAGTTGGCAAGTGTGACAAGAACGGACAAAGTTATACACATCTTTCTTCATTCCAGGCCAAAACAAATTATTTAGTATTTTCCTGTAGGTGTTGTTTTGACCTATAGTACATGCTGCTATGTCACATTTTTGGCTGTCGTGGAAAATTCATATAGATTTTTGCCAATGTGTTTTTTTTTTTTTTTAGCCTGGAGTACTAGGAGCATGAAAAATGTGTTTGGCATTTTTTCTGAGGTCATCTTGACATTTTGTTAGCCTGTTAAAGAAGATCGGGTGGTATCGCCAAAAACGGACATTTTTTGCCGCAAATTGCACAAGTTTCGAACTGTTTGACTGTCTATAGGGGTGTGAAGTGTGATGTACCCTATATTTGTGCATATCAATGCAATGAGTAAAGCAGTATTTTTTTATTATTTTATCATAAGTCAAATTCTGTGAGAAGAAATGATTGTAAAATAAGTTTATATAATACTTTTACTTGCCATCAGATTTAGATTTTTTTTGGTATTTTTTTTATCAAATGACAGTATGAGAGTTAACCTCTGTTGCAAAAATGAGACACTTTGATTGTTTAAATAAAAGAACAGTTACTATGTTATGTTGCTGAGACAAGTTCATGTCAAGTCTGATACTCATTCAGTGTCAGATTCGTCAATAGCTTCGCTCACATCAGCCAAGTTTTTACATCCATCTGGATCACACTTGCACAACTATGTGCAGGGCATTTGGTTTTTGCGGCAGGAACATCGCCCACTACATTGACTCTTTGTGCATTTACACCGAACCAACTGTAAGATGGAATCTGGAGCCAGAGGTATTCTGCTTAACTTGGGAACGAAATGTCCCGAAGTGTCACTGATGGACCATCCCAATTCAGTTGGTGCTGGAACGGTTGGTTGTGGAATTAAGGCCTGCCTCCAGATTAAGCACTGGTAATGTGCCCGTCGAATGTGCTCATGCAATGATCCTTCTGTTGGGGGCAGCTTCACGATTCCTTGTTTGGTGTTGAGTCCACGAAAATGAAACCATCTGAGTGCCGCAGCTTGACTAATACCTGCGTTCTTTGGACCGAGTAACTTGCAGATGAATGCTTCACAAAGACCCAGCACTTCACAGGATGGTTCACTCTCCTGTCCCAGACGAGCAAGTGCACCAACAATGTCATCACCACAGTCCATAAACGCCATCCACCATGAAGTTTTGCTCTTGCCGAATATCCTTCCAGTTATGTCACACCCGCTTATGGCATGAAATCCCATCAAGGCTTGAGCACGTTCCTCACCAAGTGCATCTTGGATAGGCAACAAAGGCAGTACACGTCGATTGGTTCCAGTGCCCATTATCATAGCTGTTTCCTCGCCTAAGACTGCCAAATTGTGTATGGCAAGTACCAGCACATCTGTGTCCTGGGAGTAGATGTGAACAGTAAGTCCAAGTTTGCGTGCTTCACTGGCGTAGTATATCAGCAACGTATCCGCCTCGTCATGCTTGGCAGCATGACAACTGCCAGATGTGTTGGACTGGACACCTTGACAAGTGATAGTGGTTACGTCTGCTGTGCAGTTGACAACAATCTGTTAGGCCATGAATATTGTCAGAAGCTCCTTTGTCTTGGTACTACTGAGGAACTTGTCGAGATCTTTAATACGTGTGTTTCTGTCGACTTTGTATTCTGTTCCCCTGGAAAGCTTGGCTCCACTGCGACGCTGTCTTGTTATCTCTTTCAATGAGGACTGGCAGTATTGGTCAAACACCACATAGCACTTCGAGTAAGGGCGACTTTTGGAGTTGATGGCATTGACGAAATGCTGTGCCAGGTCTCCACATGATGATATTTTGTCCTTGAAAACGGCCATCTCATGAACTACTGCCATGGCATTTATGATAATAGAAGCTCTATCAAGTGGTAAGTCATCCAGTAAAGGTGCATCAGCTTGGCCATTTTCAGCTGTAGTATCTACTTGTACATCGATGTTGTCTATTGATGCCCTGAGTGGCTGCCCAACAAAAAGGTTAGGGGGTACATAGACACCTTGGTTGTCCGCCATGTTTTCCTGGACAGCAGCTGCAAGCTGACCAACGCGTTCTGTAGCATGATGATATGATACTCCAGCTCCAGTATTTGACAATATGTCTATCGTTTTCTTGCTTCTTTTGGCATGATAGAAGTGCAGTGATAGCCCTAAAGTGAGGGGAGTCTCTTTTCTGCTTCGAAATGAGCTTGCACAAGACTTAGGTTGGTGCCTGATCTGCCTCTTGGTTTTGTGGCTCTGAATTATCAATTTGAGCCAAGTTTGTGCATCTAGAATGTACTTCTTGACTTCGGACTTCTGAAACAACTGCTGTGTCACCCTGAACGATCCATTTCAACAGCCAGATCAACTCATTTGGGATGACATTTTCTTGGTTGCTGATTGAGCCCTCAAACTCCCATGGCTTGGATTGGTCAATAGCTGTACGGACTATTTTTGCACATTTGAGTATTGTAGTCATCTCTTCTTTGTCATTCAAAGTCGAAGTTTGCCGTATTGCGGCGTCAGCAACACCGGAAGAATGGATCAAATCTGATTTTCCTGGATTGGCAGAACTTGTGAAGGCAACACCGTCAACATGCTGTCGGATCTTTTCCTTCAGGCACTGACGAGAAACTGTATGTGGGAGATTATGCTGATGCATGATTTGTTGATAGTCATTCTGCGCTTCACTGACTGGAATAAATTCTCCAGAAGATGTCCGGTCCTGCAGCGGACTGAAAAAATGTACCTCTGCAGCAATAAACTGTCGGTCACCTTTAATATCTGGAATTTCAGCATCAAATTCCAGTGTTGTTTCCTGCTTTCTGCGAGTTGTTAGCTTCTGCCATTCAATGGGCATACATGACTTATGATACAGTAAGTCTTTCGACAAAGCATCTTTCTCATTCAGCAGTTCCGAATAGTTTATTTTCCAGGTTGTGTTGTCACTTTCTTTTACCACAGCTGCTATTTGCTCCCCAATGTTTTCGGTTTGGCACATGTGAGTATTTTCGGCTGTCGCTCTTTGACAGAAGAAACACAATTCTTTTCGCACCTTTGGAATGGACGAACGTGTTACTTTCCGTTGTGATCCTGTATGTGACGTAGATGGAACACTTGGTGTACGACTGCTCGGTGGCCGACCTTTTCGTCTGATCAGTACTGTGGTATCACCCTTCTCGAGGGCTTTGCTGTGGCGGGTCTTGGCTCGCTGTATATCTGTTTTGTTCGTGGCCTCAGCAGAGCATTTCTGGTGCCACACTGCACTGTTAGTTTGAAGATCTTGCGGCTCCAGATTAACCAGACGTTGCGACATAGATATGTATTTTTGTTCTCCATAGTCTGACCTTTCTCTGACACACTCCAGGAAATGAATATAGCTGTCTGGCTTTGGTGTACTGACTGTTTCATTTGTATTTTCTTGACATACGATGCACTGTCTGTAGTTGTTTTCTATCTTGCGTCGCTTGGTTTCCATGTTCTGTGAACACAGAAAAAACAATTAGAAAAAACAAAAAAGCAAATGAACAAATTCTCGTAAAATTAGCCGCCATCTTGAATTTAGAGGTCTGTATATGTCCTGTCATTCAAAATATTGAATGCCATGACTTTATTTCATGATACAAACATCTTAGTCATCATTTGTGTTAATAATTAAACAAAATATAATGTATAAAGGGCTTAGAATTTGCACAGATGGGCAAAATATCCATATTTTATGCCGAAAATTCAAGATGGCCGCCATTATTCCATGATGGCATCCAAAAAAATGCCAAACACGATTTTTGTAGATAATGGGTCATAATCATTAAACAAAAACACACATTGGCAAAAATCTATATGAAATTTCCACGAAATTACATAACACCTGCATATACTACTAGGTGTCCTGCTAGTTTATCATGAGCTATCTCCATGACAGAAGAACGAATGGATAAAGGGATGATGATTTGATGTGTATTAGACCATGTATCTGTGTCAGGCTTATCAGGTGTGTGGAAGCTACGCATGAGAACTCCCTCATGATAGTAAATGCTTGGATTCTTTCCATTCGCAGAAGTGTAATCAGCAACATGTCTAAATTTTGCAAGAGTTTCATCAGATTCTTGAGCTTTAATGAGATTATCTTTAGACATGATCTGAGTGAACAATGTCTCCTGACTTGATGTAGAGGGAGAGTCATGGAATGCTAAGTTTTGAGAACGAGTAACTGCACATACAGGGAATATATGAGGAGTCTCTTTATCCATCCTCTCTTTAGGACTGGTAAGTAAGGGAGCTTCTCTCAACTTCAAGGCAGGAATCAGCCCATCTCCAGCCAAGGAATTTCCCAGAAGGAAGGAAACTCCAGGCACAGGAAGGTCCTGCTCAAGGATGGCTACTTTAATCGTTCCCCGGAGTAACCCACTGTTAAGCACTATTTCAGCCATGTTAACTACTTTATTTGAATTCAAGAAATTAAGCTGGCTAACTTCCCCTGTATATCCAGTCTCAACGAACGGCAAAGCTTTCTTTACTAATATGCTCTGGGCCGAGCCTGTATCCCTCAGAATTGTGACTGGATATTCCCTGGAATGTTCAAGAGTGGAGACGGTTCCTGGAACCTTGAAAGCAGAGAACAGATCAGATGACTCAATTGATTGAATGCATGTCACTGGTTTCCCAGTAGGTATGACAGATGGTGAACGAGAAGTGGCAATAGTGAGTTTGTAGGCAGATGAAGTTTTACAGCTAGGGTGTTGACATTGAAGGATGTTATGCCCTGTCCTTTTACAATATGTACAAAATTCCTCATTTCTTTTTTGATCTTTTGGTGTGGGATTTGAAGAACTTTGCAGCGAGCTGACTTCAGACACTGGGTAATTACTAGAGGGGAATCTAACAGTTGGTGTCCTAGACTTGTCTCGGTTTGGAATGCCCCTGTGAATTAAAGCATAAGAATCTGCCAACTTGGCACTCTTAGTGAGGTCAGTTTCACCCTTCTCCTCAACGTACACCAGGATATTGAGTGGTAGTCTTCGCTTCCATTCTTCAAGAACCATCAGGTTAACTAAGTCTGTGAATGTGGTGATACGGGAAGAGTCCAGCCACTTCTTAAACATTCGAAACTTTTCCATTGCAAACTCTAAGTATGTGTGCGTTTCAGGCTTGCAGTAGTTTCTAAACTGTATACGATAACTGTCAGGGGTTATAGAATATGCATCAAGAATGGCTTTCTTTACAAACTCATAATCATCAATGTTTTCAAGGTTAGAGAAAATAGTGGAAGTTTTTCCTACTAATTTAGGATGAAGTAGCCACGGCCACTCCTCCTTAGGCCATATAAGGTGTGCAGAGGTCTTTTCAAAAGTCTGGAAAGAAGCTTCCGGATCTTTCTCATTGAAAGTTGGTACTAAGGAGATATTCTTAGCGAAGTTGAAAGACTTCTTCAGTTTCTCTAGCTCTAGCTTTTCTGCCTCGAGTTTTTTGGTTTCTTCTGGATTTTGGATTTTTGCTATTTCTAACTGTCTGTTTGCATTCTCAAACTCTTCCTGCTTTTGTAGCTTAAGAAGTTCCAACTGCCTATCTTTTTCCTTTTCCTGCAATTCTAACTGCCTATCTTTTTCCTTTTCCTGATATTCTAACTGTCTATCTTTTTCCTTTTCCTGCTGCAGTATGGTTAACCGTTCCCTTTCAAAGGCTAGGCGCTCTCCTGACCACACATCCTGATTTGATCTATCAAGTCTCTCAGGTGTTTCACTTTGTGTATCCTCATCATCTATCATAGATTTATGCATAGAAAGACTAGCTGGAGTAAACTCATCTACGGCTTCAGACGGTAAGAATTCTCTAGAAACTAATTCTTCTATGACTATGTTTTTGATAATTTCTTTAGTATGTGAACTCTCAAAAGGTATGTCAAAGTGAAAAGCAATATACTTCCATTCATCCTTAGAAATCACTTGATTTAAGAGTTTGTCAAGAGAGGGCTCATTACAAAACGCTTTTAATCTAAACTTGTCAGTCATTTTGAAATATTTAATTAGGGTTGCGAAGGCTACCGCTCAAGTAAACATAAGAGTGTGGCAAAATTAACATAAAAAAAAATCTCAAAACCTACACATTAATTGGATATGAGCAGCACAGACTGGTACATACTAGATACTCAACAGTTGCTACGAAAACTATGGATCAGAGGCAAGGATATTGGGCAAGTATATACCAGTAGTGATTTTCATATTAATGTTTCAGGCAAAGACACTAATCTCCTCCAATCAAAGAAAATTAATGTGAAAACCGACAGACAAGAACGCAAGAAAGTAAACTCTGAACTATCCCGCATTTCTTAAACAAAAGTATAAAAATGGTACAAGATCCCAAAACAATAGAATAAGAGTGGCATGAGAGAGCTATATGCAGCAAGATCCTACTTCTACTTATTCAAATTATTAGAAGATGGTGATCATGTTCGGTCTATCCATAGTTTCGTATTCTTATGGAAGACGAGTATGAGAGGTACATCCTACTCTGACATTAAATGGGGATTCAGGTGGATGACCGATGTGCGATGGTTAACTACCGTCACATGAGGACACTCGGATATTCCCGCTACCGTCTGTCAAGGTATTTAATATATAAACGGGTATGAATGAGTAGGAGGGATTTGATGAGTGTCACTTTGAAACTACAAATGGTGAATAAATGATAGTCTCTTAAATTTCTACAATAATGTAATATTACCAAGCTACGTAACCCAACATAAAAGAAGGAATTATTTAAGCAGCGTGAACAATAAAACAAAAGGACTATAGCATAGTGATCAATTTCAATGTTCAAGTCTTAACGAAAATATTACAATTATATCAATTAGACTTAATGAAACTTGATTAATTGATCAAATGAACAAGAGATCCCGGACAGGACCCCACTTGTAACAATCCGAAGTATTGCTCAACAGATATTGTTATCTTAAATTATTTGGCCTCAAGACTCTAGAGGTATGGGAACTTCAAACCTTACAAGAGACTGAATTTGATAGGTAGGTATTCAGTAGATATTATGGTATGGGTAGATTTCTTATAGGGATATTATTCTTATAGAGTTACTTCATTAATATTCCAGTTCTTAGCTAGTTTTATAGTATATGTTCAAGGGTCAACCAACCAAGCTTCATTAATGCCTATTCTAATAGGATTTCAAAACCAAGAAATAATGTAATTATTATTTTTATTATTATTAAAGTAAAGTAAAGTAAAGTTAAAGATTAATATAATTACAAGAAATTTGAATTACTAATTGAATTATTTACATAGAGATTAAATATAAAAGTAAAATATTAGTTATAACTCTTACAAATAAAAAACAAATAAATATAAATATATAACAAAATATTATAAACTAAAAACATGAAATTATGACATTGAAATATAGTCACGTGCTCAATCCCGGTTAATGAGGATTGTTAGCCTAGGCGTCACACTCTCTAGTTGGTAGGTTGAAGAGAAGGTAATTAACAACCCGACTGTACTCCAGGTATCCACAGAGACACCACCCCGAGCTATAGTCCAAGTAACACTGAAGTTAGTCTAAAAATAAGATCACTCATAGACTCGGGAAAGAGCTGGTCACTAAGAAAAGAAACTCGCCCCCTAGTGGTGTGTGGCGAGTTAATGATCATTGCAGAGTATATACAAAGGTTCATGGCGCTGGTGTGGTGCTTTGAAGCTCCATGTAGAGGTATATTTGGTTGGATGAGGCTTCAGGAAGGGTTGAGCAGGCTCGGAGTTTCAAGGGACGTAACAATGGGCTATATAACATAAGAACATAAGAAAATGGGAGTCTGCAGAAAGCCGATTGGCCTAAGCAAGGCAGATCCCTGTCCCACACAACCCCAATTACAAAGCCCAATTATAGGCTCAACACTCTAATACCCTGAGGATCATCTTACCACAACGGTTAGAGATTAACGCAGGATTACGGGGGTCTGCAGAGCGCTGATTGGCCCAACCCTGCTGATCCCCCTTCACACCCAACCCTTCTCGTCCATATGCTTATCCAATTTTATCTTAAAGCTCCCTATCGTTTTTAATCCCACTATAGCACTTGGTAGTCCATTCCACCCATCTACAACTCTGTTACCAAACCAATATTTGCCTATATCTTTTCTGAAACAAAATGTATCTAATTTGAAACCATTGGTACGAGTTGAGTTCTTTCGCTATCACTGAGCTTTAGTACAAATTTTGTCATGTCCCCTTTGTTAATCCCACTAACCCACTTGAACACCTCTATCATATCCCCTCTAACTCTGCGTCTTTCTAACGAATGTAAGCCTAATTTCTTCAACCTTTCTTTATACGGAAGATTTCTAAAATTATGGATCATTTTTGTCATTCTACGTTGTACTCTCTCCAATGAATCTATGTCCATTCTGTAATAAGGACACCAAAATTGAACAGCATAATCCATATAGGGTCTCACTAATGACAAGTAAAGTTTTAAGATAACATCAGCAGTTCTGTTACTCACACTCCTTGAGATGAACCCGAGAATCCTGTTTGCCTTGTTTCGAACGCTTATACACTGTTGTCTAGGCTTCAAATCATTGCTAACAAACACACCTAGATCTTTCTCACAATTCGAGTTTTCTAATTCCACATTAGCTAGTTTATATTTAACATTTGTATGCATCTTCCCTATCTTTAATACCTTGCATTTGTCAATGTTAAACTTCATCTGCCAATTTACTAACCATTCGTGTAAGGTATCTAGATATCTTTGGAGGCACTCTATATCTCTATCTGAATCAATTGTTCTCCCCATTTTGGTATCAAATTTATGCAAATTTACTTATCCTACTAGTTATACCTAAATCAAGATCATTTATGTATATAACAAACAACAGAGGACCTAATACAGATCCCTGGGGGACACCACTTTTGACTGCTCCCCATTCTGACTTCGTACCATTTATGCTGACTCTCTGCTTCCTACCAATTAGCCATGACCTAATCCATCCCAACAACGCCCCACCTATTCCATGCGCCTCAACCTTTCTCATCAATCTCTCATGGGGGACTCTGTCGAAAGCTTTACTGAAATCTAAATATATTATATCATATAATATATTTATATGTGGGGAGATGTGTGGGGAGATTGTAGGCACCAATCGATCAGGGCTAGACCCAGGTGAGGTTATAGGCAGGTGATAAAGAGTCGCTGGAACTCCTGTTTCACTTGCTTGGCCTCTCTTACTGATTTTCTTTGTGCCTCATTTACACTGAGAGCAATCCAGCTAGCTCTCACAAACACCTCCTCCTCCTATCCACTTCACTACACTAAACATGCACACCACACTTCATTCTTCCACACCAAAATTTAAAAACAAAAAAAATGATGAATTGTAGCCCAGCCTCGGAGTCCCATGGGGGGGACCATAAATGCCCCCTCACCCGACCGACCATCCCCTGACGACCCCACACAATAATCTGGACCTCGGCCTGTTACTCTTTCTATTAATTTCTGCAATATTCGCGGAGTTTCCTCTAACTATCACTCTGTTGAGCACCATCTCTCCTCCTACAAACCTGATCTTCTCTTCCTCACCGAAACTCAGGTGTCTGTAGCAACATCCAGCAACCCCTTCTCTGTATCCTCCTACTTTCTCTATCCTAGTTTCAAAGCCAAAGGCGGATGTTGTGCATATGTGCACAACAAACTCACTTGCTCTCGTGTTCCCGATTTCGACTCCTCTGAATTCTCAACTTTATGGCTCAAACTTTCCTGTCATTCTCTTACTAAATATTTCTGTGCTGTCTATCTTTCCCCTAACTCTACCAACTTTCCCAAATTCTTTGACTATCTAAACTCTACAGTGGAACACATTCTATCCATTTCTCCATTCTCAGAAATCTCCATCTTAGGAGATTTCAACGTTCACCACCGCCATTGGCTCTCCTCTCACACTACTGATCCACCTGGTGAACAAGCCTACGTCTTTTCTATCCTAAATGACCTAGAGCAGATAGTTCAGCAACCCACCCGTATCCCGGATCGCATCGGAGATCGGCCCAACATTCTTGACCTGTTTCTAACTTCTAACCCTTCTTCTTATACTGTCGATCTTTTCTCTCCTTTGGGCTCCTCCGACCATAAACTTATCTCTGTCACCTGTCCTATCTCTCCAGTACAGCCACCCGATCCTCCTAGCCGGCGGCGCTTGTGGCACTTTGGCGCTGCCGACTGGGAGGCTCTTCGGCAGTACTTCTTTGATTTCCCATGGAATGATTTCTGCTTCCATGGCCGAGGACCCTCGGAGAGTGCTGAACGCATAACCGAGGTAATCCTATCGGGCATGGAAGCATACATTCCATTCTCTTTCTCTCAGACTAATGCTAAAAAATCTTGGTTTACTCACGCCTGTTCTACTGCTGTCCGCAATAAGGAGGAAGCATTCAAACGGTACCGACGCCTTAAAACTCAAGACTCTCATTCTTCATATGTTTCTGCCCGGAATCAAGCCAAATCTGTTCTTCGACTTGCCAAACACTCTTTCATCAATAATAAATGCACTGAACTATCCAACTCTAGCTCTTCCCAAGCTTTCTGGCATCTAGCCAAAAACCTCTCCAACAATTTCTCTTCCTCGTCTTTCCCTCCCCTTTCCCACTCTGATGGCACAATCAACGACATAGATGAGGGTCTCACCTGTACAATCTCAAAATTTGCTGACGATACAAAAATTGCAAATAGCGTACTCTCAAAAGAACAAGTTGACGATATGCAACACAATCTAGATAAATTGTCATGTTGGGCCCAAATTTGGCAAATGAGTTTCAATGCGGATAAATGTAAAGTACTACATATCGGATACCTAAATGAGAAAGCAAACTATTCGATGAATGGCACTCAGCTTAAGAATGTAAACAGAGAAACCGATCTGGGAGTAACAATATCGAGTAACCTAAAACCGAGTCAACAATGTTCAGAAGTTGTTAAGAAGGCAAACAAAATAATTGGCTTTATAGGCAGGTCATTTGAGCATAAATCCAAAGAAGTTATCCTAACCCTTTACAATTCATTAGTCCGCCCTCTTCTGGAATACTGCGTTCAATCCTGGTGCCCTTATTACCAAAAAGATATAAACAAGCTAGAACGAGTTCAACGTAGAGTTACCAAAATGATACCTAGCCTAAAGAACAAACCATACGAAGAGCGTCTTAGAGAATTAAATCTATTTCCTTTAACCCAGCGCAGATTAAGAGGTGACATAATTCAAGTGTTCAAAATCATCAAAGGCATCGACAATATAACTGTAGTAAGTACTTCACTATCGACCAATCTAATTACACGCGGGGAAACGGTTGCAAAATTATTGGTAAATCTTTTAAGTCACACGAATCTAAGAATTTCTTCTTCAATCGAGTTGTCAACTTGTGGAATGGGCTTCCCCGAAACATTATAGACTGCATCACCGTTGATTCATTTAAACTCCGCCTAGACAAATATCTCGCATCAAACCCGCGACTGACTGCGTTTGTAAATGAATAACTTTATTTTTATCCCCCCCTCAGTTACTAACCCATCTGTCCCCTACTAACTTCCTAATCCTGCCACGGACATTAGTTCCAGGGCAGTAATTCCCTTTCCAATGTTCCCTTACCCACACTCTAAACCACTATTTGGACACTTGATCCTCAGTGTTTTGAGGACAAGCAACCTAGAAGGGTCACTATAATCTGTTGTTGCTTGATTTCCTTTGTACTCCTTTGTACTTCTTCCTCTGACAAAGCTAAACTCTTCGCTCAAACTTTTGCTAGAAACTCCACCTTGGATGATTCCGGTGCTATTCCTCCCTCTCCGCCCTCTCTCTCTTACTTATGCCTAATATCCTAATCTCTTCTAAAGATGTACTTTTCTACCCTCTCTGGGCTTAACACTAATAAGGCGTACGGTCCGGACGGTGTTCCTCCTGTTGTTCTCAAAAACTGTGCTTCCGTGCTGACTCCCTGCCTAGCAAACTCTTTCGTCTCTGTCTATCCTCTAACGTCTTCCCTTCATGCTGGAAGTTTTGCTCACATTCAACCTGTCCCAAAGAAGGGTGACCGCTCTCAACCCTCCAACTATCGTCCAATTGCTCTTATCTCTTGTCTTTCTAAGTTTTTGAAACTATTCTTGCTTCCAAATTTCTTAAGCATTTCTCTTCTCATAATCTGCTCTCAGATCGCCAGTATGGCTTCCTTAAGGTCGCTCTACTGGTGATCTTCTTTCATATCTTACTAACTCTTGGTCATCCTCCTTTCGGGACTTCGGTGAGACTTTTTCTATTGCACTAGACATATCGAAAGCCTTCGATAGAAGTCTGGCATAAATCTTTAATTTCTAAACTACCCTCCTTCGGTTTCTATCCCTCCATCTGTGCCTTTGTCTCTAATTTCCTTTCCGGCCGTTCCAAGCCCTTGTTGTGGACGGCCATTGTTCACTTCCTCACTCTATAAACTCCGGTGTTCCTCAGGGCTCTGTCCTATCTCCTATTCTCTTTCTAATTTTTATAAATGATCTCCTTAACTGTACCTTAATTCCCATCCATTCATACGCAGACGACTCAACCTTGCACTACTCCATTAGTTTTCAGAACGCCCCAGCCAGCAATCCCTCAACGACAAACGTAATGAAGCCATAGAACTCTTAAATTCTGATCTAAATACTATTTCCAATTGGGGCAGAGAAAACCTTGTTAACTTTAATGCTTCCAAAACCCAATTTTCTCCATCTATCTACCCGTCAGGATCTCCCAGCGACTATCCCTTATTCTTCAACAATACAAAAATCAACCCTTCATCTTCTCTCAATATTCTTGGTGTCTCTTTTTTCTTCTGCTCTCATTTGGAGGACCATATTACCAGTCTTGCTAAGGCAGCCTCCCAGAAGCTGGGTGTGCTCAACCGCCTTAGGGGTTCTTTTTCCCCCTGCACAGCTTCTTTGCTCTGTACAGGGGCATAGTGCGCCCTTGTATTGAGTATTGTTCACATGTGTGGGGAGGTTCCTCTCACACTGCTCTCCTAGACAAAGTTGAAAGGAAGGCCTTTCGTATCATTAACTCCCTCCACTCACCAACTCTCTGCAATCTCTCTCTCTCCGCCGCAATGCATCTCTCTCTCGCTATTCTATCGCTACTATAATAATCAAGTGTTCCTCAAGCTATCCCAGTGCATACCACCTCCTTTACGTAGGGCACGTGGTACCCGTCTTGCAACTCAATCCCACCCCTACTCTGTGCAACTCTCCAACCCAAGAGTGAAACGTTACTCTCAAACTTTCTTCTACTCAACAGCTGAGCTCTGGAACTCTCTCCCAGAATCAGTCTTTCCCTCTCCTATGACTTAAATTGCTTCAAACTCTGTGTGTCCAGGCATTTTGGCTCGAACGTCCCTTGATTTTGGCCCTGTCACTCTTTCAACTATGGGGGAGGCACTCGCTATAGGCAGTTATGCCTTTTGCCTCCCTCAATCACATAGAAAAAAAAAAAAAAAAAAAAAAAAAAAAAAAAATGACTTGTCATTATCTACTGCTTCATATACCTCTGAGAAAAAACTAAGCAAATTAGTAAGGCAAGAACGTCCCTGAGTGAATCCATGCTGAGAAGAATTTATTAAATTAAATGTATCTAAGTGGTTTCTAAGTTTACTAGCAATAATTGACTCTAGTAGCTTTCCTATGATTGATGTAAGACTAATGGGACGGTAATTTGATGCTATTGCTTTGTCACCTTTTTTTAAGGTCGGAACTACGTTTGCAAGCTTCCAAGCTTCTGGAACTATACCTGTCTCCAATGACTTGTTAAATACAAATGTTAATGGGTAACTTAACTCATCCCTACATTCTTTTAATACTCTAGCATATACCTCATCAGGACCAGGCGATTTATGAGGTTTCAGTCTGTCAATTTCCTTAAGCACATCATTTCTACTTATAGTAACCGTACTTATCCTATTTTCTATACTATCGCTATATACCTTACGGACTTCTGGAAACTGTGCCAAATTTTCATTAGTGAAAACGGAAAGAAATTGACTATTTAATGTACTGCACATTTCTAAATCATTGTCTGTCATTTCTCCTATCGAAGTTTTAAGGGGACCAATTACATCTCTAACCTTGGATTTATATAGTTGGTAAAAAGCTTTAGGATTATTTTTTGAGTCAATGGTAACCTTAATTTCATAATTTCTTTTTTCTTTCCTAATATCCTTTTTTACCTGTCTTGATAGATTCTGATAGTAAGCAAGTAGGTGAATTTCGCCTTTTCTAATTTTTTCTATATATTCCTCTCTTTTGTCCTAGAAGATCTAATAGTCTATTATTCATCCATTGGGGTTGGTTCTGTGTTGATCTAAATTTTCTTTTGGGGATGTATTTATTTTGCTCATTGAATACTGACTTGATAAAATTATCGTATGTATCTACCAAGGTTGACGTCTCTTCCTGACTTAAGATGACAGGTGCCTGAGAAGGGGTACACTCATTTGGACACCTGGATCGACTTAATTTTTTGAGCATAGGGTCCGCTAATAGGGCTCTTCTTAACCCCCCATAATTGGCTTTTCTAAAGTCAGGTATTAATGTTGTATTCTCTCTGGTATTACCTTTCCATTGTATATTAAAATACACAGAATTGTGGTCACTATTTCCTAGGTGGTCCCCTATCTCTACATTATTTACCATATGTTCATTGTTACTGAAAACTAAATCGAGAATATTATTACCTCTAGTCGGCGTATCTATGAATTGAAATAAAAAACTATCTTGTACTACCTCTATAAACTCCTCAGAATCAGAGACTCCTATTTGATGCTGCCAATCTATATTCGGAAAATTAAAATCCCCCATAATGCACACATTGCTAAACCTTGATGCCATTTTAATTTCCTCCCATAATGACGTTCCGTCATTTCTACTCATATTTGGCGGTCTATACATAACTCCAATAACTATGGTCTCACTACCTTCGTTAACCTCTACCCAAAACACTTTCATTATCGTTATTTAGTCTAATACCTGATTTAATACAGCTTTTTAATGTACTCCTGACAAACACTGCTATACCGCCACCGCTCTTACTTGTTCGGTCATATTTAAACAAACCTGGTATATCCTGGTATATCAAATTCTGCTAAAAAATGCCTGGTTTCTGTATTAATCCACGTTTGAGTTAGCGCTATTATGTCTATATTTTCTTTGCTAACAAGGGCTCTAAGTTCGTTCATTTTGTTACATAGACTCTTACAGTTTGTGTAATATACTCTCAATTTACTTCTTTTCTTTATACCTAATTTACCTTTGTTTTTAGCGACATTTCCATCTTCCGTTGCACCATCACTACTATCATTTGCATTATAGTCATCATTTTTAGCATGAGACTGGAATATCCTTATCGCTTTCGCCTGACGCTAAAATTGTTCCATTTAACCTCTCATTTACACTCTCAATATTTCTGTTCAAAACCCCACAACCACCCTATCTAAAAGAACTAGCTAATGTAGAAACCCCTAACCGTGAAAGATTAACCCCATCCCTTGCGTACATCCCATCTCTCCAATAGAAACTATCCCAGTTATCAATGATGGTAATTGCTTTTTTCTTTGCAATATTTCTCCAAACGGCAATTGACACCAATCGCCCTGGATGTCCATTCCTTGGGAACTCCTCTTCTGGGTAGGATACAATGTACTACAGGGATCCCTCCCTTCATCCTAACTTTATCTAACACATCCCGATACTGCTGCAGCAGTTCCTCACTTCTACCCTTACCAACATCGTTACTCCCGGCACTGAGACAGATAATGGGTTATCTCCACTATCTTCCAAGATGTGGTCCATCTTCTCTAAAACCCTCCCAACTCCATGGCCAGGCAGACACACAACCTTCCTAAGTTTAGTGCGGGTAGCCCTAACTAAATGTCTTACCATGGAGTCGCCCACAATCGACACAGACTTACCATTCCCTCGGGAGGATCCAGCAGCTGCAGTTGGAGAACCCCCGGTGGTGGCAGAAGCTCCCTTGGTAGTGGTGGTGGTGGGGGTAGTGGTGGTGGTAGGTAGCACAGCGTCAGAGGTTGGAGCTGAGTCGGCGGCAGGCACTTCGGTTATCCCTCCCTTATCCTGACTATCTTTTCCCTCACATTCGTCTCGCAAAGGGGAGAATGTATTTGTCACACTCATACCTATTCTACTATCCTGCTTCTTGAGTGTGACTTTCCCACCCGTATTTTTAACAACCTGCCATGAATACAATTTTTCATCAACTTCCTCCCTTTTCCCCTTACTTGACTTTATTTCCTCTTGGCTAAGCTTGAAAGCTAGATTTTCGTGTTTAATCAAATCCACTTCCCTCTGAAGTTTAACATTAACCTCCCTTAGAGCCAAGACCTCTTCCTTCACCACAACCATCTCCTCTCTTTCCTGGAGAATAAGATGATGCAGATCAGTTAGAGACTCGCACTCCATACCTGCCATGATCCCAATAAGCTTAGCGAGGAGCAAGAAACTAAGTACAGAGTATAATAATATATAATATAATAATATATATATATTAATATAAGTATATATTATCATGTTCTATCCAACAACCAACTCTACGCCAAAAATCGATTAATGAAATATTACAAACACATGTGGCAGTCCGTGGATTCCCAGATCTGAGGAAAAGGTAAGGTCAAGGAGTGGGGACCCGCCGCGGGCAAGTAATTATGGGATTAGCTTAGGTACTTTACCCAGACATCTGTGGCTGTCCAAATGTTCACTGCTGTAGTGTAGTGTAGAGTGGCGCATAAAAGTCTTGTATGTTCTTTGTCAGGCTACTTACCGTGACATTTTTGTATAAAAAATTTGTTTATAATTATCCACACTTCACTATCAGTTACTTCACTCAAATAAAACTGTGTATTCACTCAACAATTGCCCAAATTGGGCATACAAAATTGCCAAAAATGGGCAAAACACAACTATATTTCGTAATTATAGCTATATTATACTTCGTAGGTAGTATTTATTGATAAATATATTGGTCTTTCAAGCAAAAATTAAGGTTTTAGGGCAATATATATACGACACACGTATAGCCTAGCTTACATTCGTAATCACAAACCTAACATAAGTTAGGAATGTGACTACGAATGCTTACTACACTAACCCTACGAATATGATATAAATAATATTATTCACAGTTCACAACACTTCCACTGGGTCCATTCTAGCCGCCTAAAAACCACATGGCTGGCTATGGAGAGGCGAACAACGAGGCACAAAGTCACAAATCACGAGTAATCACAAACCTAACATAAGTTAGGAATGTGACTACGAATGCTTACTACACTAATCCTACGAATATGATTTAAATAATATTATTCACAGTTCACAACACTTCCACTGGGTCCATTCTAGCTGCTTAAAAAACACATGGCTGGCTATGGAGAGGCGAACAACGAGGCACAAAGTCACAAATCACGAGTTATATACATAAATTATAAATACATAGCCACAAATTGATGATACACTGCCACTTGGTACATAAATAATCCAGATTTGTCCGCCTGAAAGCCGCTCCATGGCGGGCAATGGAAGCGAGACGAGATTTAAAGGTCCGGGAGTACTACCTCACAGACTGGCTGCCGGCTCACAACTGGTGAAACAAAGGCCCGCACTTCTCTCACAGGGACGCTAGGGGGTTGCCAGATATTTAATTTTGTAACTTACTGATGGCTAACTTACCAGCCAAAAATGCGTCCAAATCGCGTTATAAACTTATTTACCACGAATATTTCTAACTTACGGGTGGCATTATGACGCGATTGCGTCATACGACCACTCTTCGAGGGGTGGCGTTATGACGCGATCGCGTTGTAAAAATGTGGGAGGGTTAATACTTTATTGATAATCAAGATTAATTGCTTTATACTATAATTATATAATGACTTAAAAACCCTTGCTTTCATACCAAACTTTTTGTATTCGTAATTAATAGCCTATTTCATATTAAACATTCAATGCAACTTTAAATAGTTTCCTGTTTATATATAAATGAAGTGTATCAGAGTATAAAGGATAACTGTCCCAACAACTAAAGGAAAGCAAGTAACAACAGAACAACATTTAATATTTTAAGTTCTATCGGCCTTCAGCTGTTTTGCTACACTTTCATATTAACTGTTCTGTCTTTATTTATTAGTTAACCACTTATAAATCAAGATACGTAACTATATATATATATATATATATATATATATATATATATATATATATATATATGAAGCAGTTTTTTGGTATAATCTAATATATTTTGAAAACCTGACCTTGATTTTCACCTGTGGCTAATTGATTATATTCGTATATTATTTGAATTACAATTGAACTCACCATGGGATAATATATGGTACCGTAAGTTATTATAAGTCATGTCATAACAATTAAAACCAAAATATGTTGTGTAATATAACGATAAATAATAAATGAAGTTATGTAAATTATCTATTTGAAAACTAAAATGTGATATTGGCTATAGGCTAACATAGTTTTCAATATGCTATATAACATGTTTACATATAATTACATTTCTTGATAACTGACTATTGCAAAGACAAAAAATATATATAACCATTAACCAGAATTCACTTTTCATGGTTCAATAGATTGAAAGGATTTATAGACAAATGTCAAGCAACATACTTCCCCTAGAGATAATAGATAGCCTTGCTTATTACACCATACCAAGTAAGCTGAAGGCAATGAATGTTGATTGTCAATAAAGAATATTTATCATATCATTGCAGGAGTCTCATGGCAGTCAAAATTACTAATTCAGATGAAATATATGTACATGTCAAGTTCTCGGGAAAGGAAGTAACGCAGAACAGACAAGCTAAAACGATAGGCACTGCAATACCTTCCATCTCTCTCTCTCTCTCTCTGTCTCTCTCTCTCTCTCTCTCTCTCTCTCTCTCTCTCTCGCTAGTATGTCAAATGATCTGGAGATAACAAACATACTTCAGCAGAACACAATCCTCTTTCAAGTGGGATTGGGAAATCCTGATCAAAGTTCCTGAAATAATATTGTGTGAATTTGCCTTAAAGGTCACTTAGACCGGTATTTTTGTCTTTATATAACAAGCGTTGTAGCCTTAATATATATATCAAATATGCAAAACAGAGATTCTTGTGGTACTAGTTTAAGTACAAATATTTCCACACTAAAGAAGTATAGAAAATAATAGGTTCACTGTACATATTTTAAAGATTTATTTATACATGCCGTAAATTATTATTAAATTTCAGAACATGCTAGAAAATATCGTAGGAGTATTTACAAATAAAAGGTACATCCGAGTATCCTTTTAGATGGCTCGAATTGTACGGTTTAAAATACAGATGTTGATATCATTTAAAATATAACATGCTTAAGGTTAGTTTTTTTTTAAATAACACAGACGTTAAATGACAGTGAAAGAAAAAAGGAAGTCCGAGTATCTTATTAGACGGCTCGAACTGTAGGATTAAAATATAATAGCGTTTAATGCTAAATTAAAATGTTTCACAGACGTTTAATGCTAAATTAAAATGTTTCACAGACGTTTATTGTCAGTTAAAATATGAATACATGCATTTCTCTACTTTCGTAGATCTTCAGTATTAAAATATGAGTGGCTGGTTCCAAAGTCAGGGATGTGCGTCCTCACTCATGCGTGGATTACCAGGCACTGGTTCTTTAGGCAATAGTTTTGTTTTAAGATACCTGTGATTTTTTAAATATCGTAAATGATTACAAAATTAAGTGTTCGTTCAGTGTTTCGAGCTAGGTGTATTATTCTCTATTCAACCGAGGTTTGAATTTATTTATGAAGTAACTCTTTGTTTTTTTTCTCAGAGCAATGTTATCTTTGTTTACCTTATTAAATGGCATGATGTGTGTGTGTACAATCTGTATCACTAATTATGGCCCTTATTATGTTTTTATATTTGTATATTTGTATTTATTTTTATTTTCTTAGCTTGATGCAGGTCTAGAGAGGAAACAAAAACAACATCAAATAAAAAATAATAAAATCTACATACATGAGCAAATAAATAGGCAAGACCCCGTTCAACATTATTGTGCCTATTTTTCGGTAGAACAATGTCCAGCTCAAAGGCTCCTACAATATAGACTCGCTATCGTTCACCACTATTAAATGGACACCTAAATGTCACAACACGTCATAAGATTGACACAAATCAAGCAAACATTTTTAAAATCGCCAAACTTATTAGGCGAACATCTTAAATTTCAACGCTAATGGGGCTAAGCATCAGGGAGAAGAGAGCCAAAAAAAAAAACTCCAGTGAAACTCTCGCCTTAAAGTGTTTAACAAAAGACTCCTCTTTATCCATGACATATTACAATCGATTAGGGCTGTAGTTGTGCTTAAAAGTGTGTATGACTGGGAAAATCGGTTCACTATTGGGTTAGAGAGTTGGGCAGAGTAGGGGTGGGAGTGTGTTGAAAGACGGGTGCCCCAAATTATCCTTAGCCCATGAAACGCGATAGGCCTAACGGAAGGCTTACCATAGGGAATGTGATAGGCCTCACGGAAGCAAGACCATACAAAAAGCCTTCCAAAACATTCCAGGGGCTATCAAAACAAAGGAATTTGTCTCAAGGTGAGATAATTCCCCTCTAGTACTCAACCATGTGTTTCTCACACCCCCCCCCCCCCCATTCCCCCACCTTATTCCCCCGTTTCCACACCTCCTCCACTTGTTGAAAAGATCACCTATTTTTCCGCTTATTTTCATCATTTATTGGTTATCTTTCTCTCAGATAGAAAGAACCGCTAATAATCTAGCACAAGTGGGTTGCATCAAATATCGTTATAATCACACCCAGGGACCCTGCCCGCGCAACATCGCCTCAATTGCCTCACCAGAAAGCGAGAGGGGAGGTTTGACATGTGCCTCACCTCCTCGCCTGATATGTATGATCGGGTGTCCAATATCTTCGTTTTTTCAACCACCCTAAAAATGCTTTTTCCAACTTATTTTAGCTGAAGGTTCATATATACAGATATAGAGCAAATAGAAAGGACATTGAAAACAAATAATGCTCTATAACGTAAATATAACGAATTATGTTTCAGGAATCCAGGCTAGATATTTCACAAATAGGTACCCTCCCTCCCCCTAGGGTATTTTTACGTTTTAATAGGTTAAGGGAGG
>CM064493.1:38085056-38523005 GCA_032716605.1 Paralithodes platypus | reverse complement strand
CATCAAACATCGGCCCACTGAGCAAAGGGGACGGCTCTTTCACAGGGGACAAAAAGGAAATGAGCGAACTCTTAAGCAGGCAGTATGAAATGGCATTCAGTGAGCCTGATGAAACAAAAGTCATCAGAGACCAAAATATATTTTTCATGGAAACCTCCCCCACGGAAAACCCTCAGATGCTGGATATTGATTTCGGTCCAAAAGACATAGAAGAGGCCATTTCCAACATGCCATCCCACTCGGCACCAGGCCCGGACTCATGGAATTCGATCCTAATGAAAAAATGTAAGGAAAACCTCTCAAAACCCCTGGCTATAATGTGGAGAAGGAGTCTAGACACTGGTGACATACCAGATAGCTTGAAAAACGCAATAATTGCCCCACTGCATAAAGGAGGGAGTAAAGCACTACCAAAAAACTACCGCCCGGTAGCTCTAACCTCTCACATCATTAAAGTTTTCGAGCGAGTCCTGCGAAGCAAAATTTCAACATTCATGGAGACTACACAACACCGGTCAACATGGGTTCAGAGCGGGAAGATCATGTCTCTCACAACTTTTGGAACACTATGACAAAATTCTTAAAGCTCTAGAAGAAAAGAAAAACGTGGATGTCATTTACACCGATTTTGCTAAGGCATTTGATAAATGTGACCATGGTATAATAGCCCACAAACTGAAAGCAAAAGGTATAACTGGGAAAATCGGACGGTGGATATACAATTTCCTCGTAAACCGAAAACAATCGGTAGCAGTAAACCAAGTCACTTCTGAGCCTTCGGATGTCAAAAGCTCAGTGCCCCAAGGAACAGTGCTAGCGCCCCTTCTGTTCCTCATACTAATTTGCGACATAGATACCAACACCAGACACAGTACGGTGTCATCTTTTGCTGATGACACAAAATTAAGCAAGATAGTAAACACACAAGAGGACACGGGCCGACTGCAGGAAGACATGAATGTAGTGTTCCAGTGGACCAGGGAAAACAACATGCCATTCAATGAGGAAAAATTCCAATTAATACGGTACGGAGATAATAATGGTGTTAAAGAAATTACAAATTACTTAACAGAATCTAACCACATAATAGAACGGAAAGACAGTGTGAAAGACCTTGGGGTATTAATGTCTGAAAATATGGGTTTCAAAGTACATAACCAGGTCAAAGTGGCGGCTGCGAAACGTCTAACGGGTTGGATTCTGCGTACTTTTAAAACACGCGGTGAATTGCCTATGATAACGCACTTCAAATCTCTAGTGCTACGCGGCTTGAATACTGTAGCGTATTAACATCCCCATACAAAGCAGGTGAAATAAATGACGTAGAGAGTGTACAAAGAAATTTCACTTCGCATATAAGTTTGATAAAACATCTACACTATTGGGAGCGTTTAAGAGCACTGAATCTGTACTCACTGGAACGTAGAAGAGAACGTTACCTAATAATATACACGTGGAAAATCGCAGAGGGTTTAGTACCAAACCTACATACTCCGATAGTCATGAAATTCAGTGATAGGAGAGGCTGGGAATGCGAAATCCCCCGGATGAATAACAGGGGTGCTATGGGCTCTCTGCGAGAGGGCTGGTTATCACACAGAGGCCCACGTCTCTTCAACAAACTCCCACGGCGAGTAAGAGACATGAGGGACATCTCGTTAGACAACTTCAAGAGAGCCCTAGATGTCGAACTGCAAAAAGTGCCAGACGAGCCCATCCTCGCAAGGGAGCGAGCTGTCGCTTCAAACAGTCTACTGCACCAAATCACCACCCATAACGAGGGGCGTCGCGTTCCTTGGTGCCGCTAGAAGAGCGGCGAACACATCCAAAGGTAATGTATAAGGTATATATATAAATATATATATATAAATATATATATTCATACAAGGTGTCATAAATATATATATATATTTATGCGGTATATATATATAAAATAAATAAAATAAAAATATAAAGAAAATGAAATAAATAAAATAAAATAAATAAAAACAGTAATAAATCAAATAAATAAATATATAAATAAAATAAAAATATAATAATAATATAAATACTCGATTATGGGCCTTGGGCTTGCTCGGGACCTTGGGGCTGATCCGCTAGATACCCTGGGCAACAGGAATACAAAAAAAAAAATATATATATATATAAATATACAGTATATATATATATATATATATATATATATATATATATATATATATAAATAAATATATATATATATAAATAAAATTAAATAAAAATATATATAAAATGAAATAAATAAAATCAAATAAATAAATATATAAATAAAATAAAAATGTAATAATAATATAAATACTCGATTATGGGCCTTGGGCTTGCTCGGGACCTTGGGGCTGATCCGCTAGACACCCTGGGGAACAGGAATACAAAACAAAATAAAAATTATATATAAATAAAATAAATAAAATAAAAAATATAATAATAATATAAATACTCAATTCTGGGCCTTGGGCTTGCTCGGGACCTTGGGGCTGATCCGCTAGACACCCTAGGGAACAGGAATAAAAAAATAAAAAAAAAATAAAAAAAATATATATATATATAATTAAATAAATAAAATAAAAAATACGGTAAACTTCCGTTAATCCGAAGGGCAGCGGACCGGCCCTCGTTCGGATTAGTGGATTTTTCGGATTATCGGACTTTACCCCTATGAACCTGTGTATGACGAAAACATTGAGGCATTAGGCCACCCAAATGACACAATGGTGCACACACACATATCATATGTTCATGAAATCACTTCAAAAGTTTATCATTGTCATTGTAGCCTATTACCTACTTCAAAACATTCAGATTAATGGTCAAAGGAATCTGCTGATATAAACGTAAACACCATATGTCCGCATCGTCGTCTTCTTCTTCTTCCGTCTACTAGCGAGTTTGTCTTGCTCTTGAAGATCAGATCAGATGTGGTTCGGGAAGTAATGCCTTAACAACGGCACTTCCCTGAGAGGTTCTTGTAATTTTCCTTTTGTGATTTTCCTTTTGTGACGTGCTCTGTTATATTATATTGTATTGAAAGCACCCTTGTCTTGTTGTCTTGAAAGCACCCTTGGGACGCTCCGATCACTGAACTATAAATAGTAGCGTATCGGAACGTCCAAAGGTGCGTTTTCAAGCTCACGACTGAATGCGCTTGCAGAAAATGCGGTGCAAGCCAGTAGCGCATCGGAGCGTCCCAAGAGTGCGTTCAAGAGCAAAACAAACTCTCTAGCAGACGATGTGGTGTTTACGTTTATATCAGTAGCTTCCTTTGACCATTAATCTGAATGTTTTGAAGTAGGTAATAGGCTACAATGACAATGGTAAACTTTTAAAGTGAATTCATGAACATATGATATGTGTGTGCTCCATTATGTGTCATTTGAGTGGACTAATGCCTCAAAAAGGGGATTTGGGACTTCTTGAAATTCGGACCATCGGGTGAATTCGGATTTGGCCTCAAATTGAAAAATTCGGACTATTGGGAGATTCGAATCATCGGTCGTCGGATTAAAGGACTTTTACTGTATAATAATAATATAAATACTCGATTATGGGCCTTGGGCTTGCTCGGGACTTTGGGGCTGATCCGCTAGACACCCTGGGGAACAGGAATAACAAAAAATATATATACGGTATATAAAATAAATAAAATAAACATATAAATAAAATGAAATAAATAAAATAAAATAAATAAAAACAATAATAAATCAAATAAATAAATATTTAAATAAAATACAAAATATAATAATAATATAAATACTCGATTATGGGCCTTGGGCTTGCTCGGGACCTGGGGGCTGTTATATACTGTATATATATATAATATATATATATAATATATACTGAAATATAACTAAAATTCCATAGAGTACTTACCATACTTCCTGTAAGCATTCCTGTGACATCTTCGTGATTATAATGTATTTATTTCGTAGGCAGTATTTATTGATAAATTACGGGTTTGACAACCCGTAGGGAAGGAAGGAAAACCTTCTATTTAGGAGTGGTTCCGTAGTCAATGACGAAGAGCCTATACTATATATAGGCTGAGATTCCGGGACCCGTTCGGGATTCCCCGGAATTCTTATCACAACCGTTGCGTATATAGCATAAAAACAATCCTTGGTTAATACCCATTAAATCTTACCAAGGGCTCGTCATTGAAAATTAATACCACTAGAAATAAAATTTAAAGAAGAATCTATCATTTCAAACCTCCCGGTGCCTCAGCCCTCCAGCTGTGCTGTCGTTATGCTTCCCTTGCACATGATGCCAGACTTTCTAGCGTGTTTATCTGCCTCAAATGTTATATCAAGTTGGGCATGTGCATGGGAAGGGGAAGGTGGGAGGGAACCTTTGCGTCATTGACTACGGAACCACTCCTAAATAGAAGGTTTTCCTTCCTTCCCTACGGGTTGTCAAACCCGTAATTTAGTATTGGTTCCTTCGTCAATGACGAAGAGCCTAGAATATCACGACCGGAGGTGGGACATCAGATGCTCAACGTATCCAGAGAGAACCAATTAACAGATAGGCTGACACCGGGAGAAATTCAAATTACTTTATTAGAGAAAGAAGAGGCGGGTATACTGGGAAGCCTCATAAAGAAGGAAAGATGGAAGAATAGTCATAACTTAAAATGTGTTGAGGAGAACAAGATGTAAAAATGTGTATGAACGGATGCTTTAATGTCAAAACATCTCATACTACAGTATAATGCTCCTGAAGCTGTGCTACAAGTTAGCAAGCGCATTTCTTGCTTGCATTGGTATAAAAACCAAAAAAATTAACTATTTGTTCATACTTTTTCAGTACATACAACTCGTACTTATTCCTTATAGAAGAAAACTCTTTGTCTTCGTATACTTATTTATGTTCTACATCCCCCCCCCCTTTTTTTTTTTTTTTTCTTTTTTTTTTTTTTTTTTGAGATTCCGAAGGCGGAAAGGAGAACCAGACTCATTCAGTACATACAACTCGTACAATTTACTATAGAAGAAAAATCCTTTGTCTTCTTACTTAGTCATGGTGAATAAAACTCTTTCAGTGTGACGCCTATTGCCTGATAGTGGTTACCGACTATTAGGCCTTCGATTTAGGGTGAAAGATAGGATCGTATTTTGCTCTTAGCCATTTGGCCCGTTAAACGTCCATAATGCAAAAGTTAGAGAAATCTGAAGGCTTCCAGCTTGGTCCAAGAGGAATTGAGAGATTGGAAATTTCACTGGATACGGGCACTATAGGCTCAGGCGGTTGTATCCCTCTTGTATAGGCCAAATTGGCGCAAAGTGACACACTAGACCCTTGTCTGATTGTGCATCTGAGGGTCGTGCCTGGGGGAGGGAACAGGTAGATGGACGACCCTGTGTTCTGTAGCTGACACATACTTTGGCCTATGCATACTTTTGTTTTATATATTTAAAATCACCCATAACATATATATGCAATACAAAGTTAGCCGATATTTTCCTTCCAATTTTGTCAATTAATAATTGATAATTGTTTATAATCAGCTTACAATTATGTTTGTAGTCATTATCGGCCGCATATGGACCTTCCCTTTATTACTATACTATACAAGAACGTAGTGTAGTCATATACTGTATAAGAAAATTGTGTAGAATCACACAAATCTTGAGATAAACTGTACATCTTATAGGTGTTTGGTATAGTGATGTCTACAGTCGTAGCTCTGGCGTTAGTTCCGAAGCGTTCACCAGAGGTCTCAAGGAATTGTCGGTAGGGAGAATTGACCGCAAAAGAGGCCAGTCCCTGCGCCGGGGTTATTGACCACCGGGTATAGATTGAGGGGTCTTTGCTAATGTGTGGAATGCCAAAAGGTCTACTTGTGGATGGGAAGGAAGAGTCGGCTTGGCGAAAGCTTCCTGTTTGAGTGCCCATACCACTGGAGTAGCCTACTCTTGCCCCGGGATAAGGTGTCCCCCCAAAGGTTGGCCCTTCCCGGGAGGTACTAGAAGGTACAGTACGGGCGGGTGCCCGACCCCGAAAGGGGTTGAAATAGGGGAGCTATCCCCCCCGCCAAAGGCGGCTTTCTAGGGCCTTTCCTAGCTGATGCTGAGAGGATTGGGTTCTAGTCATGTGGTGATGGGCTGGTCCATCAGAGTGAGAACTGAGCGATCTCTGCCATACCCATAGCTTACTCTGACTGTTCCTTTAACTTATATATTTTCTAGATCTCAAGTGACGGCGTCTTTTCCGTGGATTGACCTCCCAATCTACCAAGATTGGAAGCCAAAGCGTCACATTTTTCCCTTGCCCCTCAACTTTCTCTTCATAATTGCTGAGGGGCACAGGGCCCTGGGTGGGGCTTTGGTTTCCCGGGCGTTTCCGCACCCTCCTCAGCTCCCCGCCATGGAGTGGCTTCGGTCACCCAGGCTTTATTGTGGTCGGCAGGGAGGGTTCTGTGGGGCGCTCGGTTATGGCCTTGGAATTGCTCGGGGCCTTGGGGCTGTTCGGCCAGGCAGCTTGGGGAACAACAACAACAACAACAACAGTACGTCCAAGAAGGGGGAATTTGTTGCATCTTGTGAACCCGAACCACTGCACAATGGTCGTGGCGATTACAAGAGAGAGCTGTTGCTCATCAGGCCAAGAATTAATGTTACATAATACTAGAGCAAAGAACAAAAACATGTACCGGCTCGTTATGCGCAAGGCCTATGGAATGCCGAGTAGCCTGTTGGCTATATGAATGCAGTAAAAGAAGTTAGAACGGGGTAGGACATCAGCTGCATCTTATATAAAGATGGATTAGAGTGGGATAGTCGATGGTTATCATTAATATGATTAGAGTATTCCCCCCCCCCCCCTTTTTCTCTCATTTGTGGTTCTACATTGAGAACCCAAGGTGAAGACTTTTAACAGCGACTCAATAAGAAATTACGTTGGGCAACACCTGGCAGTGAATAGCCTATTGGCTATATGAATGCCGTAAAAGAGGTTAGAGTAGAGTAGCGTATCTGCTATCTCTTCTATAAATTCATTGTCCTCCATTGAGAACTTATGGGAAAGATGTTTATCATTGACCCGGAAAGACACGCCGTTGGGCATCACCCGGAGATGGAGGTGAAGCCCGAAGACCTTCATAGCAACCCGATCGGGAATACGGAACCGGAGAGAGTGGACCGTAGCTAAGAGTCAAGGTCTATTTCAGTTCAATTCAATTCGAGAGACTGTAATTGCAATTTGCAGTAACTTTAGTTATAACAATGGAATAATAATAATAATAATCAGGAGATTATCAATGTCACCGGAGGTCCGTTGGGTACCCGGTACCCGGACACCATTGGTTAGTCCGTGTATATCAATTCAATATTGGGCTTATATTAGTAATAGTATCTGGAGGAAGCTTTGCTCCTCATCTGTCCCTAATAGCCCACTGGGGCACAGGAGTCCCGCCGACTCCAGGGATCAAAGTTCCGAACTATTTCCAAGTCAGAAGTGATAACATAAGTAAGCAGGAACCTTTTAGCATCTGGCTTATATATTGAAAAATGAAGTGAAGCCATCGAAAAACTTCATAATATAATTTCAATATTTGGCTTATGATAGGGATAGTACCCGGAGGAAACTTTTCCTTTATAGTTCAATAATAGCACACACTATTGGCACCCAGCATATACATTGAAAAATGAAGTAAATCCAACGAAATTCTTCCTACTATAACGTTAATGTTTGGCTTATAATAGGGATAGGAACCGAAGCAAACATTGTTCCTTATAGTTCAACAATAGCGGAACCATTGGCCCCCGCTTATGCATTGAATAATGAAGTAAATCAATGGAAAAACTTTGAATTATAAAGTCAATATTTGGCTTATAATAGGGATAGTACCCAGAGGAAGCATTGGTCCTTGTCCTTCAACAACAGTGGAACCCTTGGCACCCCGCTTATAAATTGAAAAATGAAGGAAATCCCTCTAACCACTTCCTAATATACATTCAATATTTGGTTTTCAATAGGGATCGTACCCGGAGGAAATTATGTTCCTTATAGTCCAATAATAGCGGAACCATTGGTCCCCAGTTTATTCATTGAAAAATTAAGTAAATCCCTTGAAAAACTCCTAATACAGTCCTCCCTCGGGTAGCGCGGGTATATCGTACTGGGACCGCGCCGTGCTACGCAAACACGCGCTACACAAAGCAAAGAACTTATGGGATTAATTCTATTGGTTCTGGCCACTTCCCCAAAGTCCCCTTTTTGACCCATTTACCACCCGATTTATCTATTTATTTGTCAGTATTATTACGTTGGCAACATACCTTCATACTAGGGGTAAATAATATATCCAATTAAGACCATTGGTATTATGAAATGCCATTTATTTGACACAAAACCAATGCTGCTCAGCTGTAGTACAACAATAACAAACCACATGTCGTCTGTGTGAGAGGCAGGCGGTGGCAGCTTGGCTAAACTTGCCAACAATCTACCGCCTTCATTAGAGTTATAGTTTAATGTATTTTTCTTTGGCTTTTACTATTATAAATATTATTTGGTAAAATGAAATTCAATTCCATAGAGTAAATTATAATAACATTTTATTGCAAACAGAAATAACTCGGGTTTAGACATAGCCACACAAGAACAACACACACACACACACACAAACTGACTCAACAATAACACACGGAAAATCAGCTGACGAATCTCGGTGTTTCAAATTAACTTACATTGAAAGTATATTCGTAGTATAAGGCCATCCATGGTTTTGGAGGTTTATAAATGTGTCTTATACACGCCGGTATATACGGGTCTGACGAGTCTGCCGACAGATGCCGAGAGATGCCGACCAGCCGCCACCCGCCACGAGTGCTACATAAACAAAGCGTGTTAGATGCTGACTCGGCACATTTGGGGTACCCGTGTTAGAGCAAAACCGCACTGTCCAAAGCCGCGCTACCCGAGGGAGGACTGTATACTGTCAATATTTGGTTTATAATAGGGATAGTACCCGGAGGAAACGGTGTTTCTTATACTGTAGTTCGATAATAGCGGAACCATTGGCTCCCAGCTTATCTATTGACAAATGAAGTAAATCCACCGAAAAACTTCATATAATACTTATATCTAGGAAGATACCAATCTATCTCTTGTGCTGTAACTTTCAGTAGAGTGAGGCTCTGAGCTATAGCCTATTGGCCACTTCCGCGCTCGATGTGACGAGCGTGAGAAAACTTCATAATATCGAGTTAATATTTGGTTTAAAAATAGGAATAGTATTCGGAGGAACATTGTTCCTTATAGGTCAACAATATCGGAACCATTGGCCCCCCGCTTATACGTTGAAAAATGAAGTAAACCTCTCGAAAAACTTCATAATATAATATTTATATATCTATATATCTATATAGGAAGAGATCATCTATCTCTTATATTCTAAAATTAGGTAGTGATGCTCGAGCTAGGCCTATTGGCCGCTTCCGTGATCGCGCGCTCGCGTGAGAATATCCCGATATAAGAATTCATAAGTAGAGTCCAGAGCATATCCGCTCAAATTAATGTTACCAGTGTGTAACTATGAAAGTGTAGAATACTTTGATATATGAGCAAAGAAGTAGTGATCACGTAAACTGCAGACTATGTACGTAATACGTATCTGCCATAACTTATATAAGAATGGATTCCAGGGGGATATATTCTATCGGCTATCATGAATACGATTAGAGTGCTATCTAATTGGGATAGTATCCTGAGGAAAACATTGTTCCTCATCTTTATCTAGGTCAAGCCTAACAAGTTTGGGGCGAGGACAGTTAGGGGAGGCAGTGCCTTTTAACCCTCTCCGACATATGACGCGATTTTGAGCCTATTGGGGATACTTTAAAACCTTTGTTACCATCAGGGGTATTTAGAAACCTTTAGTTTATAGTTATTTCAACCTCTGCAGTTGTCTTTGAGTTCGCTGTGGGCAGAAAACTAATTTTGAAGAGTGAGAGAACTCTATTTCTTATTGTTAATCTGGCAACCTCTGCATCATATGAGTCTGAAGGAGTTAACTTTGTAGGTATAGACCTCTTTTTAGTGGTTTCTTTTGTGGAAGACACAGAGCATCCAGTAAGAAATAAACATAGTCCCAACTGACCATGTCTGGGACTTTTTTTTTTTTTTTTTTGAGGATATATAAACTTTCACTTCATCCCAAATGTTTAGTAATACCTGAGTCGCCCCCGCTGCTGTTATGTGGCCACTCGGATTGTGGTAGTGTTACACGAAGAGTGCACAATTTGTAAATTTTTTAGGAGCCCACTTAGTCAATGTACAATTCACACAAGACATCTGGCGTACATACCTCGTCAGTTGTGGCTCAGGTGAGGGGGCGGAGATTACTGAGGCTACTATAGCCCACCTGTCAGAAAAAGGCCAAGAATCAATGTTACATAATATAAGAGCAAAGAACCAAAGCATGCACCAGTTCCTTATGTTTAAGGCTCATGTAATGTCGAGTAGCCTGCTGGCCCTATGAATGTTTTAAAGAATTTAGAGTAGGGTAGCATATTCGCTACATCGTATATAAGAATGGATTAAGTGGGATAGTCTATAGGCTATCATAAATGCCACTGGAGTACTCTCCTCCCTTCTTTTTCCATTCATTGTTCTACATTGAGAACTCGGAGGGAAACGTTGGTCTTTTATTTAACCGGAACCTTTTGGTACATCGGATGTTTGATTCTGAAGGAAAACGTTGTTTCCCCCCCCCCCCCCCCCGGAGTTCCCGGAGTACCCGGAGTACTTGGAGGAAACTCTCGTTCCTTAATTTAACCTGAACCTCATGGTTCCTTGGTTTTCAGTATTACATAGAGGAAGCTATTGTTCCTTATTTTAAGCTGAACCTCTTGGTTCCTGGGTTGTCAGTGTTTACCCGGAGTACCCGGAGTACTTGGAGGAAGCTATCATTCCTTATTTTAATCTGAACCTCTTGGTTCCTGGGTTGTCAGTGTTTACCCGGAGTACCCAGAGTACTTGGAGGAAGCTCTTGTTCCTTAATTTTAACCTGAACCTCTTGGTTCCTGGGTTTTCAGTATGTAGCCAGAGTACTTGGAGGAAGCTCTTGTTCCTTAATTTAACCTGAACCTCTTGGTTCCTTGGTTTTCAGTATTGCTCGGAGTACCCTGAGTACCCTTAGTACCCGGAGTACTTGGAAGAAGCCTTGTTCCTAAATTCAACCTGAACTTCTTGGTTCCCTGGTTTTCAGTAGTACCCGGAGTATCCAGAGGAAGTTCTCGTTCCTTAATTTAACCTGAACTTTTGGTTCCTTGGTTTTTGTATTACTCGGAGTACCTGGAGGAAGCACTCGTTCCTTTATGTTAACCTGAACCTTTTGGTTCCTTGGTTTTGTTGGTGTTTTGTGCACCTGGAGGAAAACTTTGTTTCTCCATTTAACCGGAACTTCTTTGTGCATTTTTTTTTTTTTTTTTTTTTTTTTTAATAATTGTTCCTCGGTTTCCTTGAAACCATTTAATACCCAGAGGTCTAAAACCATGAGACCCGGAGAGAACGGAGGGACACAGGAGCCCCGCCGACTCCGGGACTCGAAGCATGCAATTGTATAGGGTTAGTTGGTGCTCTTGCACTGGAGGAAACTTTGTTGGTCAATTTGTTTACATGCAAACTCTTTCTATTTTAAGAAATTAACACATAATTGTGTTGGTGCTCTTGCACTGGAGGAAACTTTGTTGCTCCATTTGGTTTCATGCAAACTCTTTCTATTTTAAGAAATTAACATATAATTGTGTTGGTGCTTATATTTATTTACTCGAAACCATTTAGTACCCGGAGTTCTAAACCCGGAGACCCGGAGAGAACGGAGGGACACAGGAGCCCCGCCGACTCCGGGACTCGAAGCATGCAAATTGTATAGGTTTTTAGTTGGTGCTCTTGCACTTGGTCATGCAAACTCTTAGGAATCATTGGTATCGAAGCACTTCATAACATATTACTCATATAGGAAGAGAACAATTGGTCCCTCATGTAAAATTCAGTAGAGGGGAGCCGAGCTAGCTAGGCCTATTGGCCGCCCTCGTGGACACTTGTCCGAGGTGGCGAACAAAGCATGGCCTTATAAATAAGTACTGGTGCAAGAATGGGACATATAAGGGAATTAATAAGTCTAGCTAAGACCCTATCAGCTCGAAGTAATGCTAGAAGCATGCAAACTATAAAGTGAAGCGACTTATAAAAGTGAAGCGACTTTGAAAAATTTAATACTAGTAGAATTCAGGAAATCATGTAGGCTACTTTACAAGGAAAACTTTGAATTAATAATATCCTTAGAGTTCAACGTGTATCCTGAGGGCACACGAATAAGATGAATAATAGCCTACGATAAGTAAATAATTAAATGCAAGCATTGTATAGGATATAGCCTAATATAACAATAATCACTTACTACGACGAACAACTAATATTAAGAATGGCGAAGCAGTATCCATATACTTTCGGTGTGGACGGTGGCCCTCTGAAACATACAGGGCGATTACTCAATTCATGTTTGGACCTAACTCAAATAATATATAACAAGGACTCACTAGGAGTGAGAAAGCCAGGCAAACGCTGAGACGCCCAGAGCAAGGGGGCACACGTCCGACTCGTCTGGATCACAACCGTAAAGAGGCAGATAAACACGCTAGAAAGTCTGGCATCACGTGCAAGGGAAGCATAACGACAGCACAGCTGGAGGGCTGAGGTACCGGGAGGTTTGAAATGATAGATTCTTCTTTAAATTTTATTTCTAGTGGTATTCATTTTCAATGACGAGCCCTTGGTAAGATTTAATGGGTATTAACCAAGGATTGTTTTTATGCTATATACGCAACGGTTGTGATAAGAACTCCGGGGAATCCCGAACGGGTCCCGGAATCTCAGCCTACAGTATATATAGTATAGGCTCTTCGTCATTGACGAAGGAACCAATACTAAATATATTTGTCTTTCAAGCAAAAAATAGTGTAAAGTCATCAATGATACCTAGACAAAACTGCATCAATACTCAAGGGGTTAACCAAGATTCACTCCCCTCAGTCACCAAAAGTCACAAGTAACATCTTATATACATGTATAGTTCGAATTATTCGCTAAACACTTTCACTGGGTAGATGAAATAATCCATAATTGCCTGCCTATAGCTAGGCATGGTGGGCCAGAGGGAGGGAGCCCAGAATTTAAAGGGCCGGGACCCTGCCTCACAGTCTGGGGGCCGGGAAACTACTGACTTAACAAAGGCCCGGGCTGCTCAGAGAGGGACGCTATGGGGTTGCTAGATACTTCCTTTTGTAACTTACTAATGCCTAACTTACCAGTCCAAATTGAGTCAAAATCGAGTCATAAACTTATTTTTGGCGAATATTTCTAACTTACAGGTGGCATTATGACGCGATTGCGTCATACGAGCACTCTTGGAGGGGTGGCGTTATGACGTGATCGCGTCGTAAGAATGCGGGAGGGTTAATATGATTACAAGTATCTGAAATGCGTTTAATACTGTAGGCTATCAAAAAATATCACAGTAACAAAATTATTCTAACCCAATATTAAAACTATCTTAACAAATGTTAGTGTGTGCGATTTATATACAGTAGAATCTCGCATCCCACGATTTATTGGTACCGAAATATTACCGTGGGACCGGAATTCGTGGGATGCAGAGTATTAAAGTAATGGGGAAAATTACAAAAGTACTGGAAGCTATCGTCGGGTGACTATTGACCATCACTTTACATGCCAATAATCCAAAGTAAGTTGCTTTAACCCTCCAGCCTCGGCTACGCATTCTATAATACCGGTATATCCCCAAAACCTGGGGGATTTGGCCGAAAAAACGTCTCGCCTAGGCTACCGTATCTTTCTTATTTTGACTGCTTCCGCATTCCCGCACATCTCCAAGCGTAGATGTGTTTCGTACCTGTAGAATGGCGTTGAGTAGAGCAGAGCTCTCTAAGTCAACTGGTTCAGTTGTGATGATGATTTCCGTGGAGAGAACTTTGTGCCGATGACAGCCACTTTTCACTACTTTTCACCACTTAACAATAACACAGCCACACACGAACAAGCGACGCCTTACCGGCTGTTGTTTACATGCGTCGGACGGACGCCTTTCAAAACAAGCTTACAGGCTTTCAAGCTGCTATGAAAAGAAAGGTAAGTAAAACACAAACAAAAAACCTAGAAAAGTTGATGAGGTCCTTATTGTGATGGATGTGGTGATAGACGGGAGGCGGATGTTAGTTACCACCCTCCGTGGCCCCACTCTCGTTCTCCGTCACCCCACCGTCGCCGCCAAAGCCCGTGAAATCATCGTCCATGGCATCAAGTTCGGCGTCCTGTAGAGCTTCCATTAGCTCTGCATCCGTGGGAACCGTGTGGTTTTTCGTGGGATGAGAATTCAGGTAGCCATTGGATAGTACCGTGGGATGCGTAACCGTGGGATCGAAATGCGTGAGATGCGTGACTACTGTAGTCAACCAAAAGAAAAGGTTCAACTAGGTACAGTAATGGCTAGACTTTGATATATAAACTACAAGGAGAGGGTTAATTTGTTTATGCGTACACAGGTGGCGCTGGTGGAGTCGGCGGCGCTTTGTTTGGCAAAGGTAATTTTGAAAAACAAATGTTTATCAGTCAAAACTACAGGACAATGTCATGCATGATAACTACTGGGTGATTTACTAAGCATTTAACTACAGTGAGGGCAAAAATTACTACTACAAGGGCTAGAACTATATAATATGGAACAAGCAAATAGTTTGTTTACATTCGTGCGTCGTCACTATCCGGTACATAAACAATGGCAGTCTTGATAAACAAACATTTATCAGTCAAAAACACAGCAAAATAACATGCAAAGCAACTACTGGGCGGTTTAACTAGCTCTTAGCTACAGCTCATGCAAACAAATAAAGGAATGAGCAATGTAATACTCAAAATATGGTCAAAGTTCAAGCGGCGGGCGAAGAGATGTTGACGCTTCGAGTTGAGCCGGCAGGTCTGGGTTGCTGGGCTGTAGTGCGAGCATGGTGGCGCTGCATACCGCATGTCAACAAACAAAATATACGCGCTCGTTTCGAAAGCACAAATTCAAGCAATGGCGCTCAGCAGGCCATCCGGGCCCCACGGCGCTAGTTCGTTTTGGCCTCCTCAGAGCCCAACTGGGTACTGAGGGTTAAGACAAAGCATTTTCGACGACCTGGCCGTCTCCTGGGGCAATCCGCAGGTGGACTTGTTCGCCTCACACGAGATGACCAAGCTACTGGACTTCCTTACCCGCCAGTTGCTTTCAGCAAGGACTGGAACAGGTGGCAGTCGATATACGCTTTTCCTCCACCCAATGCACTCTTGATGTGCGGAGTCCTCCGCAGGCTGAGAGAATCCCGCGGAAAGGTTTGGTTGATCGCGCTCCTCTGGCTGGCACAAGCCTGATACGCTTAGCTGTACCGATGGTGCCCGAGTCCTGTTCCCCTGCCTGTCTCAAGCTTCCATTTAGAGCAGGTTGGAGACCTGGGGACCTCGTTGGCATTCGCATCGTGGATGTTTGTGTGGCAGGGTGGTTCCCGACTTTTGGAAACTTGACTGATATGCTTCATCAGCGCTGGACTAAGGACACATGAAAGTCTTACTCATCTCATTGGGTGTGTTTCACTACTTGGATTAATGACACTGTACAAACAGTTGCTTTGTTGTTCCACTCTCTTAATCGCTTATTTATTAGTGGCCCCTCCATCATTGACGAACATGCCTATTACATAAGGCATCCTCTTCAAACACTAATCCGCCGTAGTTTGAATCTACCGCGCAGAGCATTTAAAAAACTGAGGAGCCTTCATCATGAGCGCACGCGACCTCACTCATGGCTTCAGTCATTATGAATTGGGTTCTCACTACGAAAAAACTTCGTAAAAAATAAAAAGAAAAAGAAAAATAAGAATAACTATCTAATAAGCTTTCCATCATATCGTGGATGTACTTGTGTGGATCTTTGACCAGACGCTACTGCAGGCGTCATTCTTCCTTCTCTGCTCTGCGCTCAGCCTGCCCGGACCTGTCTCCCCACGCTCCGCGGGTTCCGCATTTGTTGCGTCCCTAGTGAGTTTTTTCTCATTTGTTTACTCCGGGATGTATCGAGTAAGGTTAGGATATGCGTAGCAGGAGTGTCCTGGGCTGGTTGCCCGCAGTGCAGTGTATTTTGGGTCGTATGTTTGGGGCATCTATTTCGGATGTACCCTCGTGGTCCTGTTGTGGACAGGTGAATTTTGTCACAGTTAAGCTAGCTTTGTGATGCAGGCGGCTTTCATTACGCGTTATTGCTTCTTTTTATCTTTCTGATGAGGTAGCGTATTTTTGCTGTCGTTCCCAGCGTATTTTTCTTCACTTAGTGAAGTTTTTTCTGGGTCCCGAGTCAGTTCTTCCCTTTGCCGGAAGTGTTTGCTACAGTGGTGTGTTGGCGGTGGTTCCTGTTGTGATATAATTCAGTGCTTTTTGTTTATATTCCGACATGTTACTGTTATCCGTCTGCCTAGGCCTAGCCAGCCTCTCGTAGCTTTATCACATATACAAGTGTTATTGATTTATTTTCTAAATATGTACTACTGTGTCATGTGTATCCTGGTTTAGTTGTGTATTGGCTAATTCCACGGACTATTTATGTGTCCTGGGTTAGTTGTGTTTTGGCTAATTCCACGGACTATGTTGGGCCCGGTGTTAGTTGTGTTTTAGCTACGCCTCGGTCCGGTGTTGCGTTCAGATGGTATCTGGACGGGGTGGGTTTTTTTTTTTCCGGCGGGTTTTTCTCGGTTTCACCTTGATAACCCCGGCTGGTTGCCAAGTTTTGGCCACGCGTGGTTTAAAACAAGCTTGTTTCCCCGGCGAGTGGGTGTCTGTGGCTCCCCAGGTCTGCGTCTCTGGGGTGCCTGTTTCAGGCTCCTTCTGATTCCCGGCGGGTTGGCTGTACCCATCTAACAGTGTTCATACGGACACGTGTTGTTTGTAGTTTTTTCGGTTTTGCAAAGCCAATATAAAACTATGCTGTAGTTGTATTTCCTCCCCGGCGATCTGTTTCAAAGAAGTGGGGATAGGAACAATTGGGGTTAACTTTTAAACTTTAATTCACCCGGTGGGTGCAACCTGGAAGGGTGGGATGACCGAATTTGCAAAATTCAGTTTAGTTGACCAGTCAATTGAGGGATGCTTTGTGTATCGCCTCCTTCAACATACGGCGCTTTAGGGCACAATTGGGGTTAACGTTTTTTTAAACTATTATTCACACCCGGCGGGTGTTTCTTGCACGGATGAGAATAACGAATTTACAATTCAGTTAGTTAACCACACATTTGAGGGATACGTTTTGTATCGCCGCCTTCAACATACGGCGATCTAAAAAGATACTTCGGCAGAAGTTAGATCTCGTATATTTGTCAGGCTTCCCAGTTTTTTTTATCTACGAGATAATTCGGGGGCCGGCGTCTTTTTTAGGTTTTTTTTTCCAATATTTAATATGGAAACAAACACCACCGGAAAGACTTAATCACTTATAAACGCCATGATGGTCTTTATATATTATGTCAGAGGGTATTCATAAATCTTTTGGACAAATTAAGATATTCTGAAATCTTTTACTTAGGAAACCCCACCGCGTAGCGAGCTGTGGTCGTTGAGTATTACGTCTCGTTACCCGGTGGGTTATTTAACACCTGTGTGCGAACATGAGTGGGTTAACCTTATGAGCATTAATTCCTGGAAATTTTAAATTTTCCAGAGCTGGGTCCCGGCGGGTCTATGCAGAACCTGGAGTAGTTTCCCTCCAGTCTCTGTCATGGCTACCTTTGCCCCGGTTTTTGCTGTATGCATTACGCCCTCCTGTTCAGGTATCCCTATTTTTGCGCACACCCTTTGTATAAAATGTGTTAAAATGTCTCGTTTGGTGGGGGTTACCTTTCCGGCGTTTTTCTCGTTGCTCCGAGAACACCGTTTTTGTTTACCGAGTTTTAGTCAAGATGGCTAAAATAGGTAAGTTACCCCGACGAGTTTGGTCGCTTGAGGGCTCATCAGAAACTGCGTTTTCTGTGGTCGAGCCTGGGATCAGGCTTCCTGTGTTATTCATTGCTTTATGCATTACGCCCTCCTGTTATGTCTCGTTTGGTGTGGGTCACCTTTCCGGCGTTTTTTTCTCGTTGCTCCGAGAACACCGTTTTTGTTTACCGAGTTTTAGTCAGGATGGCTAAAATAGGTAAGTTACCCCGACGAGTTTGGTCGCTTGAGGGCTCATCAGAAACTGCGTTTTCTGTGGTCAAGCCTGGGATCAGGCTTCCTGTGTTATTCCCGGTGAGGGGGGCTCCACACAGTTATTTTGTTTGGTCTTTCCCTCCCGGCGACCTTTTTTACAAAGAGGTCTGGGGCAGGTATAAGTGGTTTGACATTGCATATAAAACCCGGCGGTTGTACCTTCGGGTGGTTATATTAACGAATTTGCGATTCGCGATAATTTGCCAAACAAATTGATTGATACAATAGGGTATCACGGCCGTCAAGACGGCGATCTATGAGGGCTTCTGGCAGAAGCCGGATTAGAGATTAAGATAGGCTTAGACTTTTTATGGGATAAAAAGATGCCTGAATCTTACTAGTGTTTCAAGTGTAAAGGGATACTTGAAGGACTTCATCTTTAATAAAGATATGTTTCATCTTTATGAGGATTCAGAAGTTATGCTTAATTCTTTCGAACAGGTAAAAGATATGCTGAAATCCTTAATAAACAATTGGAACAATGTTGTTTGTTTGTTTAGTCTTTCTCTCCCGGCGACCTTTTTACAAAAAAGGTCTGGGGCAGGTACAATTGGTTTGACATTGCATATAAAACCCGGCGGTTATACCTTCGGGTGGTTATATTAACTGATTAGCAATTCGCGATCATTTGCCAAACAATTGATTGATACAATAGGGTATCACGGCCTTCAAGACGGCGATCTATGAGGGCTTCTGGGAGAAGCCGGATTAGAGATTAGGATAGGCTTAGACTTTTTATGGGATAAAAAGATGCCGGAATCTTACTAATGTTTCAAGTGTAAAGGATACTTGAAAGACTTCATCTTTAATAAAGATATACTTCATCTTTATGAGGATTCAAAAGATATGCTTAAAATCTTCTGGACAGGTAAATATATCCTGAAATCTTTAATATGAAACTAAAGGAAAACGAAAAGTAGTGGTGGAGTGCTACGGTTCGTTGACCGGCGGTCTTGTGACACATATTTTGTACCATTTTTTGGGTGTAACCCTATGAGCATTAATCCCCGGAAAATTCTCTTTCCAGGGCGGAGTACCGGTGTTGCACCAGGTGACCAGGTAGTTCCCGGGGGCGGGGTAGTTTTCCCCCAGTCTCTGCCATGTCGGCACTTGAACCTCTCATTGCTGTATGTTCAACGCCGTTAAGATCAGGTATCCCTATATTATTTTCATTTGTTAATGAAATAATTTAATCACTGAATAATAATAACCATATATATTTTCTATGATTATATTAGGATAATATTATGTTTATTTATAGTAATTTATTTTAATACAATTAAATATAAATTAAATTAATTAGTATACTTTATGATTTTGCTCACCAGCTCTGCTTTCAATGTGTTAATGAGCTATGGGAGCTTTTAATTATCATAAACCTTTACAGGGCTCTCTTTTAGAGAGTATACCGAGCTCGCAAGCGAGGGACAGCCACAGCCAAGGTGTATGGCGATACTCACAGTCCTGGCAGGACAGAACACATCCCTTTGTGACTCAACTAGTGCTGACGTCCACGGGATGCCGATGTACCATCTTCTACCCCAGTTTTAACATGGCAACATGTGGAGGTCCCGGCTTCGGCGGGATCTTCCCATGATACGCCAGACTTAACGGATGAAGAACAACGATCTCTGGTCTCAGAGATGGAGGTTGAAGAGTCCAGTCACCTTCTAGGCGACTCTCAGGGTACTGTCGAATCTCCACGGAGTTCGTCATCGGCTAGGTATGTACCGGCGGAAGAGATTGATGGACTACTATTGAATGCACTTAATAGGTTCTTTGGCCCTACGCCGGAAACTCCTTCTGATACGGGAGATCCCGCGATGTCGACGAATGTGCGACCTCTGGCTACATCCTTTGCTTTAGCGAAAATACCTAGCCATCCGCTTGTGTCAGGCCCAATTTCCAATGTGCCAGGCACAACAGCTCTCACTACTTCCACTGTGTGAGTCATATCAGACATATCTCCCCCTCCTTTAGACAAGGCGCCAGTCAAAAAACAGGAGCTATGCCTCTTTTTACGGGCCTGATGAGTCAGGGGTAGCAATGTTACGGAAATGTTTTGGATGTTCATATTACGGACATTCCAAGTTATTATAACCATGACTTATTCTTACCACCAAATCCCTCCAGAACGCCATTCTTGGTTCTCTCTTCCGGTTTTTGGTGCCGGCGGAGTCCCCTCTGCTTGGCTGCCATTAGCACGCCTTCCCCAGCTTACCTAGACCGCGAGTTTAGGTTAAGAGGAAAAGCGTTTAAACTGTTTTCGCAATATATGGTTCCCAGCAAGTAACAAAGTCCCCGTTACGCTCTTCTCAGGCAATAGAAGCCGCGGAAGTCAGGAAAGCCATTGAACTTTCCCGGCGCTTGCTTCTCCAGACTTCCATCCAAGTCTTTAGGAGATATTCGGATGGCCTTATTAGAGGCAGTTCGAGCAAGGCAGGATCTGAGGATGTTCTTAGTGAAGAAACTTCTTGACCGTATTGCAAGCCAAGTAGTTCTGTCTCCAGTTCTAATTCCTTCTTTGATTTCACCAGCAGTTTGGAAGACTGTTTTCAATTTGGCACAAGCATTCAAGCAAGGTCCCCGCAAGCCCTGATGCCCTTGTTAGAACAAGGGATCAGGGTCTGGTGGTATCTGGGCGACTAACTGGTGGTGGCAGAAACAGAAAAGTTACGCATCAGTCATGTCTACGTTACGTTAAACCATCTCATATCTAGGATTCAAGGTCAACTTAGTAAAAGTCAAACCCTTGTTCCCCCACGAGTATTTCAGGGGATAGGGCTGGTCGAGGACACAGCTTCTCTCACTCTGAGTCAGAGTGTGGACACTCGAAACAGATTTCGCAAAAACTGTTTATGTTTCTCCACAGTTTGAATACGACACAGAAACTTTGGGAATCTCTAGTCGGTTCTCTCAACGGGGTTCAGCTAACTGTGAAGTTGGGCCGGTTGAAAGTCTAACGTTTAATCTTGGAGGGCAACACATTTTTCCCACTATTACCGGCGGGGATAGTATGGCCTATCCCAACATTATTACACAACTTACTAGCGGTTTGGGCGACGAGAGAAAGGTTGCACGCAGTCATGTCATGAACCTCTCCTCCGCCGTCGGTATGGGTGGACATGGATGCGTCAGGCACGATAGGTTGGGGCTTGTAGTCAAACCTCGGGCATCAGGGTCAAAGGTTTTGGTCCCATTTAAAAATCTTCCACATCAATGTCAAAGACTTTCTAGTCCCCTTATCTGTCCTTCAGGCTCACGGCTCTGCTTTACGGGGCTAGTCGGTGGCCTTCAGAATGGACAATCTGAATGTGGTTCACTGTATTCAGAAACAAGGGTCAATAAGATCTCGGAAGTGGCTAAACGTGTCAGAAAAGATTTTTATACTAGCCAACAGGCTGAACATTCATCTTCACGTATCTTATCTCCCAGGCGTTGCAAACGTCTGGGCAGACGCTCTGTCTCAGAGACAAAGCACTTCAGTGGAATGGGCGCTCTTGCGTGTGCGGAGCATGACCATCCACAAGTGGATTTGTTTGCGTCTGAGAAGACTTGCAAACTTCCACTGTACCTCACCCGCCGGACGATAACGCCGGCGGGCGGACCTGACGCTCTGATGACGGACGAGAACAGGTTGAGTTCCTTTTATCTATTTTCCGCCGCCAGACGCGTCTCTAATGTGCCACGTAGGCAACAAACTACAGGATTAGCGAGGCGTAGTCTCGCTAATCGCGCCCCTGTGGCCGGTGCAGTTTGGTACCAGCATTTGTACACGTGGTGCCCGCACCCAGTGTCACTCCCGGTCGGGTTGTTCCAATTAGAACACAATTGGCAACCTAGAAACCTCGCGGACTTGTTCATTATGGACATTCAGGAGGCCAAGTGGCTAGCACCATATGGTAGCGACGTGACCAAGATATTCACGAATCAATATACCCAGTCTACAAAGCAACAGTTTCAATCGCATTGGCAAGCTTTTATGTCTTGGATTCTTAGAACAAACCAAACTGTGCCCTCGGTGGCGTTGGTTGTTAATTATTTAATGTATCTGTTCATGCAGAAACATTTATCTGAAATTGATTTATTAGGGCAGGTTTTAAACTCCGCCCACCTCCCCGTCAGCTCAGGCCTACATGGTCTCTGGACAAAGCATCGTAGTTATTCTCGTTCCCGTATGTACCAAAGACTGCAGATTTTACAAAAGGGCAGTATTCCTTATGGCTTTGGCTACCGGGAACAGAGTATCTGAGCTGGCGGCGATGAGCAACACACCTATTTGCCTCAGGTTTGATAGGCTTCATGAGTGTATTCACATTGCACCTTCCCCAGGATTCTTAGCCAAGAATGAGCACAGTGAACACGTGTTTTCAGAGTTCACGGTGCCGGCGTTAAAAAGGGGAAAGGTGCACCATCTTTTTTGCCCAGTGCAAGCTCTAACCAAATATTTAAGAGTGGCACCTCTAAATCACCAGGGTGCTTTATGGGTCGCAAGTCCGGGTGAACGCTTGATGGAGCGTACACTGGCTTCTCTCTTGGTCAAGGACTTTAAAGAGAAGAATCCCGGCGTTGTGGGTAAGACCCACGATTTACGCAAGGGGACAGCCTCTTTACGTTTCCTTAATAATCTTTCGGTGGAAGTTATTAAGTCCACACAGTTGTGGGCCTCTAATCAGGAGTTTTTTTTGACGCGATGCCTTTCAGTAGCTCTGGACAAACCTTCCTTGCCATGTATAGCTTTACGGCAGAGGGTCTAGGTGGCCCTTTTAGTCACGTTTGTTTAATTTCAAGAAAAAGGGGGGGGGGGGGGAGGGTGCAGTCAGTGTGACATAGGACACCCTAGACCCCTCCGGAGTATGTGTTCGGAACATACGAGCTGGGATACTGTTTGTAGGCATTGTTTTATAAAATTTCTCTGTAGTATTTATTTCAGGAAATTGTGCTAAAGGCCAATAGTAGTGTTACAACAATTCTTGTTGTAAGTAGCTTTGGCTGTGAAGCAATAGATTTTTGAGAAATCTCGGTAGTTGCAACTACGACTTTTACTTTTGAAGTAATTACTTCTCCATAAGTACACGAGTTCAGTACGTCTATGAATGTACAAGAATTCATTTATGTTTGGTTATATTTTTAGGAATATATCCACTAGTTAATGGGGTTTATATGTGCACATGTAAACTTCTAAGTTTTTAGTTTTCACCACTTACTTTAAGTGGGGTGCCTTCTTAACTAGCAGATCTGTGTACAGAGTCTCAGAGTTAACCCTTTTTCAAGCACGCTCCTGCTTGTACCCCTTTTTGAAGATTTAGGCTGTATAAAGTTTATGCACCCGAATATCTCTTTTTTACAAGAGTAAGAATACTATGTGGTTGTTTGATTATCTGCTGTTCTAGAGTTATGATATGATTACGAATGTCCCCCTCCAGTCTTAGAAATCAGGCATGTTCGTCAATGATGGAGGGGCCACTAATAAATTATAGGTTTGACTCCTGTAAGGAGATAAAGAAAACCTAATATTTAGTAGTGGCCCCGTAATCATTGACGACTGGGGCCCTCCCGACCATCCCCTTCCCATTCGTTGATGTATTCAGGATTTTGGTTTACTTGATATGTCAGTGAAGGAAGAATGACGCCTGCAGTAGCGTCTGGTCAAAGATCCACACAAGTACATCCACGATATGATGGAAAGCTTATTAGATAGTTATTCTTATTTTTCTTTTTGTTTTTATTTTTTACGAAGTTTTTTCGTAGTGAGAACCCAATTCATAATGACTGAAGCCATGAGTGAGGTCGCGTGCGCTCATGATGAAGGCTCCTCAGTTTTTTAAATGCTCTGCGCGGTAGATTCAAACTACGGCGGATTAGTGTTTGAAGAGGATGCCTTATGTAATAGGCATGTTCGTCAATGATTACGGGGCCACTACTAAATATTAGGTTTTCTTTATCTCCTTACAGGAGTCAAACCTATAGTTTGGGCCACGCGCTAACGTGTTCAACACCGTTAAGAACCACCTGTCTGCCATTAATGTGCCTTTTGAGGCCGTTAGTTACGGGGCTGGTGCTCCCTTCAAAGGAGCTGACTTACTTCATGAATGCCTGTTTAAGGCTCCGACTGCCCCCTTGCCAGATACTGCTACAATGGTGTCTGGCGTCGGCTCTGGGGCTACTTACTTCACCTGCTTACCCTACTGACATAACACCTGAGCGCTTGCTAGGGACAACATTGTTTCTTCTTGCATTAGCTCCAGGTACGGGAGTCTCAGAGTTGGCTGCCGTGTCTAGTGACCTGCATTGCACGGGTTTTTCACCCACCCTCGGATCTGTCACTTTGGCCCCTTCCGTTCATTTTGTGGCCAAGAATGTACGTGAGGCCCACGTTTTAAAGTTGTTCACTGTGCCGGCTTTCAAACGTGGGTGCATGCATCATATGCTATATCCGGTTCTAGCCCTGCATACTTGTGTGCACGCCGCTGTGCCGACGTCGGGTAAGGCGCTCTGGGTGATCCCCAAGACCAGGAAGAGGTTGGGAGTGCGTGCTGTGGGAATTCAAATGTGTCGGGTGATCAGGGCCAGTAACCCTCTCACGAAGGGTACTGCGCACGACATCCACTCCTATGCGGCGCCCATACGGTGCCTGAACAATCACTCTTACTGACATTGCCGACACAGGTTTCTGGTCCTCCACAACTCGTTTGTCCCCTCTTACCTCTCCATGTCCATGGACAGGCCGGCCATCCTTGTGTGGCACTAGGCCAAAGAGTCGAATGATTCCATTCCAGCCTACCTTTTGCCATCCTCTCATCATTTTGTACTGTAATGTTTTTGTCATCCCTCCAAAAGGGGGGGGGGGGGGGGACTATGTCACCATGTAGAATATAAGGGACTATTGTATATATACTACCTATATATATCTGTCTGTCTACTTTTAAGTATTTTTGTACTTCTGCTGTCTACACATTATGACTAAACTGTCTTCGGTCTGGGTACTGGTGTGCCTATGCCTTAATGATTTTGCCATCCCTCACAAAGGGGTGGGTGGGGGGGGGGGTGGAATAGGTCACCATGTAGAATGTACGAGACTATTGTATATATACTACCTATATATCTGTCTGTCTACTTTTAAGTATATTTGTACTGGTGCTGTATATACCTTCTGATTACACTGTCTTCGGTCTGGGTATTGGTGTGCCTCTACCTCATACCCATGTCCTGTAAATAAAGTATGTTTCTTACAGTTTCTTACAGTAGATCCTCTGGAAAAAGGCAAACTATGCCTGTGTATCCAGCTCAGTACCAGTACTTGCACTGCTGCGGCCGTTCACAGTGTTGGCGGCGGCGGTAGCAGACGCAACATTTTTACTATTCTGTATTTTTGTTTTATAATCAAACTTCAAATCTTGTCTTCCCCATGCTTTATCAAGATTACTTTCAAACTCCCTTATTGATTCGGAATCGACTACATACTGGGGCAGTGCGTTCCACTCATTTACCACTCTATCACAAAATGAGTTCTTTGCCTTCTCAAGCCTATTTCTTTCTTTGTAAATTTTCTTAGAGTGTCCTCTTGTTCCCTCCCGCATCAAGAAGATACCTTCACACACATCCTCATCGTACTTTCCTGACACTATCTTAAAAGTCTCTATCATATCCCCTCTCTTTCTCCTATATGCCAGTGTCGGAAGCCCCAGTGTCCTCAACCTCTGCTCATAGCCCGCGTTCTTCAACGTTGGTACCAGCTTGCTAGCTCTGCTCTGCACTTTCTCCACTGCTTCTATATCCTTTACCATATATGGAGCCCACACCTGGTTCGCATATTCCAGGTGCGGCCTAACCAGCGCTGTATAGAGATTCCTGAAGATTTCTTCGTCAAGTGACACAAATGTCCTCCTTATCAGCCCTACAATTCTATTGGCTTTGTTTATCTTTTCCGCTAAATGTTCTGAGAAATTTAACTTATTGTCTATCACTACTCCTATATCCTTTTCTGCATTCACTTCCTCCATCGCTTCATACATACTGTATCCTACCTTGTCTATCTTGCTGGTCCCAATCCGCATGTACTTGCATTTTTTTGGATGAAAAGGCATTAACCAATGCTCAGACCATCCCTTCATGCCCTCCACATCTCCTTGAAGCAAACCCATATCTTCCTTACTCCTCACTCTTCTATACAGCTTAGTGTCATCCGCATACAGGTATACCTCACTTCCATTAGTTATAACTTCAGGTAAGTCGTTGATAAATATAACGAACAGCAGTGGTCCCAACACAGATCCCTGAAGTACCCCACTTGTAATTTCCCTCCACCCCGAGCCTATTCCATTCACCAGTACCCTCTGTCTCCGATCTTTCAGGAAGGCTTCTATCCATTTCACACATTTCTCCCCTATATTATAGCTTCTAACTTTCTCTATTAACCTTTTATGTGGGACCTTATCGAAGGCCTTCATAAAATCGCAATATACCACGTCTATTACATCACCATCTTCTAGAATTTGCATCCAATCATCTACCACCTTAATTAGCTGTAGTACCGTCGACCTCCCCGGCAAGAATCCGAACTGTCTCCCACTGAAAAGTTGGTTTGACTTCATATGATCCATTATTCCTTCTCTAATTACCGTTTCCATTAGTTTACACACAACACTTGTCAAACTGACTGGTCTATAATTCCCTGGGTAATTTCTCTTCCCCTTCTTAAATATAGCTGTTATGTTCGCCTCTCTCCAGTCCATCGGGATTTGTCCTGTATTAAACGATACCTCAAATAACATTTTCAATGGCTCTACTAACATCTCCCCTCCTTCCTTTATGATTCTTGGGTGTATCCCATCCGGTCCCGGTGACTTACTTCTGTTCATTTTTTCTATAGCCCTTCTTATTCTAGCATGGGAAAACTCTATTAGTTCTAGTGCCGGTGCCTGTTTGATGGGAATAGTAGGCACTGCATCCTCCGACTCCACTGTTAGTACCCCCCCAAAGTATTTCCCCAGCACCTCTGCTTTCTCCTTATCAGTCTCCGCTCTACTCCCACCATTCAACCAGCTCTGGGATCCCTACTTTTCTTGTTAACTTTTCCTGAATGTACTTCCAGAATATTTTTGGATTATCCTTCACATTTCTAGCTATCTCTCTCTCCCTCTCCTTCACCCCCCTCCTTGTTTCCCACCTTATTTTATTGTTTATTTGTCTGCGTTCCAGATCCACTTCTTTAGCTTCTATACTAGACCCCCTGTTCTTTTTTAACAATTTTAATCTTTCCCACAATCGTTTCTTTCTTCTAATCAATATCCAAAGCTTTCTTTTCATTGGCAATTCTGGGTTAGTTCTTTTCCTCAATTTTGTTTTATCCTTATATTCCCTTACTGGTACACTTTTGGATACAGCATTCTCCAGTTTGACTCTAATTTTCCTCCACATTCCTTCAGCGTCTTCACCGTTCAAGTATTCCCCCCAGTCAATGTCCAAACACCGTCTCAGCAGCTCATAATCTGCTCTATCATACATGTATATTTTTCTATTGCTTCTATTATCCCTCTCTGATTTAATGTTACAACTAAAGCTTATACAGGCATGGTCACTACGACCTATATGGCTATCCACATTAACATGTTCCACTATATCCTCTTCATTGCTAAAAATCAAATCAAGTACACTCCCCTGCGTCCCATCTCTATATCTTGTCATCTCTACAATATGTTGCGTTAAAAAACAATCTCTCACTTTCTCTATAAACTTATTTTCCAGGCTACCCTGTCCCGCTGGAGTAGTACAATTTGCCCAGTTGATCCTTGGCAAATTGAAATCTCCAATCAAAATTTTATATTTGTTCTCTCTATTATTTATCTCCTCCATTGCTTTCAGTAGGTTATCATCCTCTCCCCTGCTATTATTTGGGCTTCTATATATAGAGGCAATTAGAATTGATCCTCTTTCACATTTTACTTCAATACACAAATACTCGCAATACTGCTGTCTCATATCCACCTCATTAACCTTGAGCTCTTTTCTTACATAAATAAACAGTCCTCTTCCGACCTCTGCTCTAATAGCATTTCTCTCATATAACTCAAAACCCTCCAAACTATATTCCACCAGTTCCCTTTCAATTCTAGCATTTTTTGGTCTTACTTCCTGTAGGGCTATGACATCAGGTTTTTCCTCTTCATCCTGCAACCTACATATCAGTTCTCTTTTCTTGTCCTGGGTAAACACATCCACATTACTAAACATAATCCTTAATCCATCTACCATTCCTTCAGCAATTACACCATCCCGCTCCTCCAGTCCGTACCCTACTCCCCCGTTAGCACTACTGGGTCTGCCTCTTTGTCTCCTATCTCTCCCTGTGACACCTCCACCCCGTTCTCCTCCTCCGTCACAACTCCCATCACATTCTCTTCCCTCCCTTCTACTCTTATAAACCACTTCCTCACTTTTCCGTCCCTCACTCTCCAGTAAAAATTTCTCTTATCCTCCTCACCCAACTTTCCATTATTTTCATCAGCCTTTTCTTGTAATTCCTTAATTTTTTTCCTTAGTACTATACTCAAATCCTTCTTTAGTCTTATGTGTTTCAGTTTATCATTTGTATTTAGCCTCCAACTAAAATTTGTCACAGTCTCTGCCACTACCCTAGTTTTAAACTGTACCCTTATAGGTCTCATCTCTCCCCTTTTATATCTACCTATCCTACTGACCTCCTCCACCTGCCCTTCCCATCCATATTCATCCTCATCCACATCTTTCATGACCTCCTTCACTGTCTCCATATCCCTCACTTTTCTCACTCCATTATCATTCATATGAGTCTCTATATCTCCATACAAGATTACACCCCTATCCCTGTCCATGGCCTCCCTCACGACACTCTCCTTGTTCTTCATGACCCCTACAACTGCACTCTCAAAACTTTTTTTTGGTCATATTCATTTCTTCCTTTTGCTCTTTCATAATATCCTCCAATCCTTGACTTTTTGTTTACCTACCACCGTCCATGCAGTTGACTCCTTTACTTCCGTGAAACGTCCTTCGTATTCCTTCAGCTGCTCCTTCAATGCCATATTCTCTGCTCCCAGTTCATCTACCCTTTTCAATACCATCTCTAGGCTCTCATTAACTGCCAAAATAGGCCTGCATTCACTTCCTTCGCTAGGCCTATTCCCTTCCCCACCTGTCACACCACACATTACACACAGTGCCTTAACTTTCTCACCAATATCCCCCTTCCATTTCTCCGTATCACTCATCCACTTTTCCAAATCCTTCACAACAATACTAACCTCTTCTAACTTCTTATCTGTGCTCTTAAATCCCCGAAAACGTTGTAACCTTCCTTCCGCCTCCGTCATACCCGAAATTCCCTCCGCCATGTTTGTTTACAAACTCAGCAACTCACAACACTACCGCTGTCCCATCAGTACACACTCTTATTACTCTATATATCACCCCTCCACCACACCAATATATCCTCCAAACACTTCACTAAATCCTTCCTCTTCTTGCTAGCCCCGTATGCACTCGATATTCCGTGAATTAATTGTCCATTCCCATAACATATGCCGGAGCCTCATAACTTGCGTCCGCCTTCCGCCCTTGTGTGCCGCCAACCAGATTGTATGTGGATTGTCTTCCATCTGCTCTGCCAGCATTTCTGTACATCTATGAATGAATTATCCTTTTTCATTTTTTCTTCACCTGCTGTACCAGGGCCGAGAGTGGTGATGGAAGAAATCGGTGTGAGGGCCATGAGTAAGGCCCACCACCGAATCCACCAAACGGACGGGAGAGGGGATAGACCCAGTAGCATGACGCGTAAGTAGACGCGGAGTGCCCCCCAGACTTGTCGTGGAGGGATCGGCCCCCACAACCACCTCTCCCCCGATTCCTGCCACCAGTCCGAAACGGATGACGAGTATCCTGCGCCCGCCGAGAATACTCCATCCTCTGGTCGAACCGCCTAGAGGAAGCCTCTATACGCAGTTGCAGGGAAGGACGAAACGGAGAGACAGCTCAGCCATACCCCCCCCCCCCCCCCCCCCCCCCACACTGAGGGAGGAAACAGCAGAAGATGGCCCAGACGCCCCCTGTCTCAGGGGCGGGCGCAAACACGATCCGCAGCCGCAAGTAGGCGCGCCGCTTGTGCTCCGAACCCTGCCGCAGAACCCCAGGAGACTGGGTGTCAGACAGCTGAAGATGAAGCCGAGCCAACCGAAACAACACCAAGAGGGCAGAGAGCAGGTCAGCAGTGCGTTGGCGAAGCTTGTGATCGCGGACGATGGCATCCTTCTTCGGGGACGCGAAGAGGCGAGCAGATATCCTATCAAGAGAAACCGTAGGGACTCGAGGCCAAGATCAGTACCTGGCAGGAACCCCGGATGACGGTCGGACCAGGCCCGACACGAAGGTTTGTTCCAAAAGTGGAATCAGACGAGAACCTCCCGCAGAACGCATAACGAAGTCCACACCCGCTGCCAGCCACGCCACCCCAAGGACCAGCCTCAAGATGCGGGAGCTCCCGAACCAGGGCTCCCTGCCGATCCTGGGCCCTCATGACTAGAGGGATCCGAGCGATGGCTGACAGAGCGGGGGCATCGAGATTGAGAACCTGCCGAGAGTAGGCCGACCATAGCTTGGTCAAACCAGGACAGGGAAGGAAACCTCTGTGTAAGGATCGTATACCGCCCCAAGGAAGGAACGGAGACGGTCAGGCAACCCAACCCCAACCCTCACCCAGGCAGAACGACAAGAGATGTCGCAACTGCTGGAGGAGGGGCAGGGGGAAAAGGAGCGTGCGGAGCAGCAGCCACAGGGACAGCGGGCGCTGCCGGTAGGTGCCCTTCCAAGTGTGGGATAGGAGTCACCACAGGCGCGAGTTGAGGCACAGGAGACGGTCGCACCATACCTGCGGTGAGACGGACCAGAGCCCCTAGTAAGGAGGAGAACTATTCCGCGTTCGACCCCTGGAACGTCTTCGACGCCGACGCCTGCTCTCCAAGCAAGGCGGCTATTGCCAACCTCCAGGCAGGCACACCTGGAGAATCCGAGGGAGAAGGCGAGACGGACCCAAGACGTCCATGGCGGCCAACCTCCGGGTGTGGGGAAGACGTGCAGGCGAGAGAGTCCCTTGGAGAGTCCCCGAATGCAGCCCCGCCCACCCCCTTCCCAAGAGAATTCATTGGGAGGCGAAACTGGCGACGAAATCGACAAACGCACATAAGGGGGCACAGTCACTTGATAGATCCCCAACAGTTTGGCAACGTAAAAACCTCCTCCACCACTCACTGTCTTATTAGCTTCCTAGATTATATTTACACAAATCTTGAGAAGAGAAAGACTTCCCTCGCCCTTGCCTTTATTGACTTCAGGAAAGCATTTGACCTTGTTGACCACACCATCATCATCAACAAGGCCATAAAGTTGGGGCTACATCCTACCCTGGTTGCGTGGTTGACCGACTTCCTTAGTGACAGACGACAAGCAGTGCGATACCAAGGCTTCATCTCCACCTTCCTAGACATCACATGTGGAGTCCCACAGGGCACAAAGATGGGGCCTCTATTGTTCCTCATCTTGATTAATGATGCCCTAAAGGACACCCCATTCCACTGGAAGTACGTGGACGACTCGACAGTCGGCATTACTGTCGATAACACCTCCCCTAACTATGACCCCCTACAAGACATCCTCGACCGTCTTCAAGCCTGGACCACAGACAATCATGTGACTATCAATCATGACAAGACAGTGGTCATGCACATCAACACTTCCGTTACCGACCTTCCTCCACCCACTGTCACAATTGGTCCTCATCCCCTTCAGCTTGTTGAGTCCACCAAACTCCTCGGAATCACTGTGGACAACAAACTAAACTGGAAGAAACATGTAACTACCACAGTCAGGACCGCCACTTACAAGTTGTTTATGCTAAGGCGGTTGAGATCCCTGGGGGTGCCGGAGAATGAGCTGAAAAGTATATATAACACCTTCATACTCCCTAAGCTCACCTACGCCTCTCCCGCCTGGTCCTCCTCTCTAACCCTAACACAACAACGTCAACTGGAGAGAGTTCAGAGGAGGGCATGCAGGATCATCCTGGGTGGCACATATCCAGGGTACGAGGAAGCTGTCACCACCCTTAGCATACCTGCACTTTCAACCCACCACTACAACACACTCAAACAGTTTGCATCTAAGCTGCTTGTTCACCCACGACACAGAAACTTACTTCCACCAGACGCCCCTAGACCAACACGTGCAGCTCGTCATTTCAACACACTCCAACCAATAAGAGCAAGAACTGACAGATATAAAAATAGTCCTATCCCAACCATTGTTAATATTATTAATAATGTGTAATAACGGCCTGTCACACCATATATACGCGCCCACCTTTAATAATATATGCATAAGTGTGTGTGCGTGTGTGTATTAGAATATAATTATGTATGTATTTGCTTGAGTTTGTTTATGTATATGTGTATATATGTATCTATGTATGTGCAGTATATGTGTATGTATGTATGCGTTATTTATGTATATATATATGTGTCTATAGTGTATACTGTTTGTGGTTCGAGCCCGGCTGAGAGTATCAGGTAGGATAAGAGAAGAGCATATATGCATGTAATGTGCATATATTTATGTATATGTATGTCTGTGTGTATGTGCTGTCAATGGTTCGAGCCCGGTTGAGAATATAAGGTATATAATATATATATGTACTGTACGTGTATTTATATGGTCATATGCACATATGTATGTAAATATACGTACATATGAGCGAGAACATATTGCTCACTAGCGCAACTTCTGATTATAAATCTATTCATAAGCATTATCTATTATTAAGTGTTCGCGTATCTTCATCCATGTATTTCCACCCTTAACAATAGAACGCCCAGCTCTTCCATATTTCGCCTTCTGTCACACACACACACACCCACCCACCCACCCACCCACCCGAGAGAGAGGGGAGGTGGAGATAGAGAGAGAAACAGTCCAAGTGGAGGCAGAGGGAGGGGAGGTGGAAACGGAGCGAGAAACAGTCCAGGTGGAGACAAGAGAAGAGGAGACAAGCTAGGAAATAAATTGGGAGGGGTACGTGCAAAAAAGAAAGGAACGGGCAGGGACGAGAAAAATAGGGAAAATACTGGAAACGCTAAGTTCATGTATACAAATATTGATGGGTTAATTTCCAAAAAGATTGAGTTTGACGAATATGTAAAGAGAGAGAGGCCCGGGGTAGTATGTTTGACTGAAACTAAGCTTAACCAGGAGGTAGACACGAATATAATTAGTTGTGCAGGATACAGTACATGGAGAAGAGACAGGTTAGGAAAGCTAGGAGGAGGAGTGTTGATCATGGTAGATAATAAAATTACTGCTAAAGAATTAAAACTTGGTGATAGCATTGCTGAAGTGGTAGCAGTTGAAATTGAGGATAATGATAGGTCAAAATTGGACATTGTATCAATGTATTTACCTCCTAAGACTAAATCTTGGAGCAACGATGAATATAATGAATTAATTTTGGAAACCTTGCGTATGTTAGAAATTATTTGTAAAAGGAAAAATAGGCTTATTCTTGCAGGGGACTTTAATTGCGGGGAGGTGGATTGGGAATGTTTGGATGCGGGTTCAAATGAAAATACTTGGGGTAGCAAATTTCTTGAAATAACAATGGGGTATCTATTAACACAACACGTTACGGAAAATACAAGATTTAGAGGAGGTGATGAACCATCAAGACTTGACTTATTATTCACCAAAGACCCCCAAGAAATAAAGAACCTAACATATTTGAGTCCCATGGGAAAAAGCGATCATGCTGTGATTGAATTTGAATTGACAGTGGAATTTCTGGAAGGCAGAGAGGAGGAACATAGGGAATATAGACTAAATTATAGTAAGGCGGATTATGAATCATTACGAGGATACTTTGCAAATATAGATTGGTCATTTATTGAGCAAGAACAGAATATTCAGGTAAAATACACCATGTTACTAGACATTTACAGGGAGGGGGTAGATAAATATGTACCAACATTTAAGGATAGAAAGCTGGCTAAGGAGAAAGAGTGGTTTAACATGCGATGTCACATTGCCCAGAACAAAAAGGACTCTGCATGGAATAAAGTGAGAAGGAGACACACTGAGGAAAAATGGAATGAGTATAAGAATGCTAGAAACAACTATGTCAAGACTATAAGAGAGGAGAAAAAGAACTTTGAAAAAGATATAGTAAACAAATGTAATAAAGAACCCAAACTGTTCTATTTGTTAGTAGTCTTGGCAAATCCAACGTCAAGGCTATTAACCTAATTGCAATGACGACTTGTCTATTTTGACTGCTATGTCGTCATTCCAACCGCGGTTAAAAAGAAAACGTCTAGAGTCTACTCCTTATCTTGCTCTAGGAGACGTTGTACATTAACCAAAACTACCACCGAAGGTGAAAAAAGCATAGAAGAGAAGAAAAAGGGGTTTACCTTAGTTACCGCTTAAGGCCCATCCCGTGTTCCGTCATGTGCAGATCCCTGTCGAACGTGCGCATGAGCGACCCTCTCTTGTCATCATTTTTTCACGCGCTCCATTGAATGAAGTCGTTTTTGTTGTGCTCCTTTAATTCACCCTGTTTAGGTTCGTTTCGGCTTATCTGGCCTTCTTTTTTGTTAGACAGATGTTACGTGATCTAGGGCACACGTAAATGGGCTCCTAAGTGTGTATAATGGAGACGCGTGTGGAAATAGCCTACCGAAGGTACGGGGGCGCCTGGCGTTCCTCGTATATGTTTTTCATTCTTTCTCTTTTCATATTCTTTTTTCCTGTTAGTCTGGGCATAGTTTAGCTTTTAGCTTAATTTAGCCTAGCTCGTTTTCTCATTCAGGAATTGCTATGCCCCTATGAGTTTTCATTTTTTCATAGCGTAGGTGTACCGTTGGTAAACAATCTGAGATTTCGTTGGTGGCGGTGCTGTTTGTAGAGTTTGTGTCGGCCGCATAATTAGCGTTATTCCCGAGTCCCCCCTTTCGAGTCCTTCACTGTGTCTCAAGGGCCTGGGCGACAGGTGGTTCGTGATACTCCAGGGGTACCCCACGGGGGCCCCTCCTTCACACCACAGAGTTTTTCGCCCCTGACACATTCTCTGCTCACGGCTAGGCCACCCTTTTTCTCACCAGTTTCATTTACTGGTTTTTGTTTTCTCTTCCTGTTTCACCTCCATCCTTTCATAGTCTTTTGCCCAATCCAGGGGTACCCCACGGGGGCCCCTGTTTGTGCGAAACCACCCTCCCTGCCACTTCTCCTCATGGGCTTTGCTCTATCTCTGTGGGTTGGGTGGTTCCTGGGGGATGTGCCTCCTCTCCCCTGGTGTTTCTTCCTTGCCTCTCCCTTTACCGGTTGAGTCAGGATAAATTCAAGGAAGACACTGCTCAGCTTGATGGCCATCATTGCTTGGAGTTCATAAGGAGATGACGCATTTTTTGTGGCCTTTTTTGGTATTCCCTAGACGCTCCTCTCGCTTTTTTCGGCGCCGGACCATCTCGGCCGGTCCCGCAAATTTGCGGGAGCTCGATTCGGTCCTCTGGGACGTTTCGGCTCCCCACAAATTTGCGGAGATCGTTGGGGGGTCCCGCAAAATTGCGGGAGGGTGGTATCGGTACTGTTATGCCTCCATTGGCCCGCAAATTTGTGGTAATAGTTGGCTTTCACTATTGACTTTTTTTATGTCATCTTGTTGCCTGATACTATATTGGTGTATGCACTTTACTGGTGTTATAGGCCCTGCATGTAAGATGTTGAGTGGTGGTTAACACTTTCTCCATCTTTGCAGGTTCTGCTAGTGCTCTTCCGCCTCGGCCGCCCTCCTCACCTACCTCTGTGCTCCCAGTTTAGGGTGAGTACGGATACCTGTTTGCATGTGTGTTCCTGTTTCCCCATGCTCCTTCCCTGGTTCTTCTTGGACATTCTCTCCACTTACTCCTTCGACGTGCTGATTATGGTGTGTGTTCTTCTAGTGCAGGTAGGCTGCCTTGCTTTCGCCTTGGTTGTCGCTCCCCGTGCTTGGAGAGCCACAAGTCCTGCTTGCGCCACTCGCTCTGTGTGTCCTCTACGGCCTACCTCCCTGCTCTGTGTGGCACGTGTCTGGCCCTGGTGGTTGTGCTGCTCCATGGCCCTGGTTCCTCGGCGGCGGCTGTGGCCTCTGCTTCCCTTCCGTCGGTGTGGACGATGGTCTCCCGCCACATTAGGACTGTGGGCCACCGTTCCCCGGCCTTTGTTGCCGACTGGATCCGCGTCGCCCTGGGTATCCCTGACCCGACTGAAGGCCGTTCACCTGGCCCTCTCCTTGCTCGGGCCCTCTCCCCTGGGTCCCGCAGCCGGTCGTCCCATCATCGGGGGGTTCCCCAGCTCCGTCCACGCTCTCGCTCGCCTCGTCGTCCGTCCTCTACTGCCCCTCGTCGTCCTCCTGATCGCCTTGACGACGCCCATCGCCCTCGTCATGGTTCTCGCCCTGAGGCCGGGGTTAGCGGCTCTGCCCCTGTGCGCCCTCCCCTGGCCTCTACGGATAGGGGCTCTACTCCCTTCCGCCCGCTTCCCCAGCCCAGACGACTTCCTCTTACGTTGTCCTCTCCGCGCGCGGTTGTTCATGCTGTAGCTGGCCCTCTGCTCCCTCCTCCTACACTGTCCGGGAGGGTCCGCCTGGATGTCGTTGCTTCTCCTACTTCACCTGCTTCAGTGCCTATTCTTCCTTCACGGTCTCGTCCCACGGTGGAGGTCCCTCCCTCCTCCGCCTCGGTGTCGGGCCGCCCTGTTATCTCAGCCCCGGGGATCCTTGCTCTGTTTCCCCCCGCGGCTCCTTCTGGCCTCCTTTCACCCGGCCAGCCTTCCCACTCCCGTCGTCCTGCTCCTCCTCATTCTTCTCTTCCTGACCTTCACTTACCGTCTCGCCAGGGGGGTACCCCTCCTCTTGCCTCGGTGGGGTTTCGCGAGGTTTCGGGGTCCCCTTTCTCAGGAGCTGACGTGTCGCTGGAAGAGGGGAATGGTGCTGTTTCCCCCTAGGCCGTTCGTGATCGGGGACGAGTCCCTCAACGGCGACACAACCGTCGTCGCTCGCCTTCCTTGGGCCGCGACGCTGCTGGTTCGTGTCGTGGGTCTCGCTCCCGCTCGATCTTGGGGGGGGTCGCCTCTCTCGAATCGATTGTTGGCTATGCAGGGCTGGGTTGTGTCACACATCGACGGGCGCTTGGAGTCGATGCCAGACTCTCTCTTCTCGCGCTTCTTGGCGGTGACTGACCCTCAGCGCCTCACCCTACCTACCCCTGCTACGGTCCCCCTCCCTTCTGCAGGCCTACGCTCTGGTCAGACTTCAGCCGCCCTGACATCCTTCCGGCTGTTCAGTCCCTGGCTGTGTTGACGGGTCTGTCCTCCTATGGGACAGGTTTGTGCGACGCCGGTACGCCTGGCTTAGCCATCATGCTCGGTCACCCTCTCCCATTGGAGGCCTGGTTTGCTGAGGCCTTCGACTTCACACACCGATCCGTCTACGGCTCTCCTTCAGTCCCTCCCCCGGAGTCATCACTGATTTTGCCTCCTCTTGTGTCTGTCGGCGGGTTGGACGGCGCGTTCTCGTCCTGGATAAGCGCGCCCGTTCTTGAACTTTGTTCTATTGCTACCCCGTTCTTCTCTCACCCGGATCAGCCCTCTGTCGCCAAGGTTTTTCCCTTGCGACAGAGGGTGACGGACTTATTGTCTTGTCTTTAGGTTCCCTCCAGACGTCTGTTCACCACCTGCGGCTTTTCGAGGCGTCTGCGCCAGGCGATCTTCGCGAGGGTTTGGACCGCGTTCAGCGGATCCACCTTCGGCTCGCGGTGTCTTTGGTTCCCGGGCTGAAGGCGGTTTTGTGCGCGGCAACTCGGCAACGCCCGACGGTACGGTCCTCGTTCTGCCGGCCGGCACCCTTGGATATTCGTCAGGGTTTGTTGTCCTCTGCGTTATATACGTCGGTTTTTTTTTAAGCAGGATGCTTGGAAATGCTACGCTTCTCTGTCGGCGGCCCCTGCTTCCGACACGCGACGACGCGCTGTGTCGTTGCGGACCCTGCTTACGTCACGCACCGACGCGCTGTGTCGCGCGCGGGGTCTTCTCAGTCCCGTCCTTCTGCCGGTCCTCTTCGGGGTGCTGCTGCAAGTGCTGCCGCCTTGCACGGGCGCAGGACTGGGACGTTGCAGGCCAGTGCGTCGGTTCCGCCTCGCACTTCTGTTCTTGCCCCTTTCATCCCCGCCGTGTCGGGGCTGGCCGGCCTTCCCCTTCCGGCCGCCCTTCGACAGGGTCAGCCCCGCGTCGGCCTGGGGTTGGGGTGGCCCGCTCTTTTCGACGAGATTGGGGGGGGTGGGGGGGTAGAGGAGGTCAACGTGGCACTCATGCCCGCACGGCCCGTACCGGGGGTACCTCCACGTCAACACAATGTGTAGGTTCTCTGGGTCGGCCTCCTTGTTCTCCTTCTCGCCTGGCCGACCGGGTCGCTCCCCTCCTCTCGGGTGCTCCCTCGGGTTGTTTTCGCCCTTGCTCCCCTCGGTGGCCACGAGGGACGTTGGGGGCGGCGGGTTGCGCGGAGGGGTCTCACCTGGAGGTGGACGTCCAGACCCCCACTCCGCTCTTGTCACCGACGCCGGCCCATCTCCTCAGAGGTGGCCCACGTGTTCACTTCCATGCCCGAGCTGGGTAGAGTCGAGGGAGTTGACCGCCGGTCACCCGGTTTTCCTCTCCCGTGTCTTTCTGGTACCGTCGCCGGACTGCGACGCGATGCGACCGGTGGTGGATCTGTCGGCCCTCAACGGGCACATCGTGCACACACGGTTTCGGATGCTGCCGGTACCCCTGGTACGCCTCGCCCTGCGCCCTCTGTCGTGGGTAGTGTCGCTGGCCCTCCAGGATGCGTCTTGGCTCGTTCCTCTCCATCCTCGCTTCCAGCGATTCTTGGCCGTTCGGACTTCCGATCGTGTGTTCCTGTTCGACGGCCTTCCCTTCGGTCTCCACATCGCGCCGCGGATCTTCTCCGCACTGGTGGGGCAGGCTCTGGGTCCTCTCCTCAGGAGCGGGCTCCAGATCCTGTTTTCCTTGGCCAATTGGTTGGTAGTTTCCGAAGCCCTAGGACTGGGCATTGGCGACGCCCTCACAGTCGTTCGCAACATCGCACGGTTAGGGTTCCCCTTCGATGTTCCCAAGTCACGCTTGACCCTATCGCGTGTCGTGCCATGGGTCGGTCTCGCATGGGTTTTGTCCGGCGCTACGGTGACCCGGGGTCTGCCGGCCGCGGTGCACCTTCGGTGGAAGGTCTTCGCCGTGTTGTACTCGGTCTCCCTCCCGGGGTGGCTCTGGGACTCGTTCGTGGGTTCGCTGCATTGGGCCGCTCTGCCCCTTCCCTTAGGGAGCCTCTGGCTACGCCGCCTCCTCCTCATGGGCGCCGCGGTGTTTCCGTTGCCCCTATGGATCGGCTCCTGCCGCGCCCGCGTACCGTTCGCAGATGCTTCGGTCGCTGGGTTGCTCGGGGCTCGCTCTCTGCGGCTGTGCCCTGGACCGCCCCCCCGCCGACGGTCTGGGTAGCCACAGATACGTCGAGCGAGGTTGGGTGAGGTTCCCGATCGAACCTGCGACGTCCACTTCCCGGCAGATGGGTGGGTCTCCCTCCACTTACCCGTCTATGCCCTCGGACTGTTGGTTCCTTTGTTCTTCCTGCGGGACCACGCGCTGGCCCTTCGGGGTAAGTCGGTGGCCTTCGGGTTGGACACTCAGACAAGCTGTCCACTGTTTCCTAATGCGGGGGTCCTCCAGGTCGTTGACTCTATTGGGGGTCTCGGTGGAGTTGTTCTTCCTCGCGGACCGACACCCCTTCTCCTTGCATGCCTCCTCCCTGCCCGGGCCTGCCGCCCTGTCGAGAGGGCAGGGCGTTCTTGTAGAATGGGCGATGAAACGGACTGTGTTCGCCGACCTCGCGGCTTCCTGAGGTGTTCCGGAGGTCGCCTTGTTCGCATCGGGGGTGCCGCGCCAGTTGCCTCTGGACCTCTCCCTCCGGCCTCGCGCTCCGGGGGGGGGGTCCGGACGTTTTCATGGTAGCCTGGTACAGGTGGCGGTCGATATACATCTTTCCGCCGCCAGACGCGCTGTTGATGTGCCCAGTCCTCGCGAGGCTGCGGCTGTACCACGGCTGCGTCTGGCTCCTCGCGCCTCTGTGGCCGGCACGGGCTTGGTACACCCGGTTGCCGCGGTGGTGCCCGAGTCCGGTCCCTCTACCTGTCTCCGGCTTCCTCTTGGGCTAGGTTGGGGACCTGCGGACCTCGTTGGCCTTCGCATCGTGCTTGTTCATGAGGCACGGTGGCTCCCGGTCCCCGGCTGGGCCCTGACTGACTTCCTGCAGCGTTCCTGGCCGTCTTCTCCTTGGGGGACTTACGGGTCCCGCTGGAGGTCTTTTACTAGGTGGCTACAGGCCACTCGCCTGCCAGTTGGCTCTCCTTCCCTCGTCCTACGCTCCTTGTTTCACCTCTTCCGTACACGTCACTTTCAAGTCGACGCTATACGTACCCACTTGTCTGCCGTCCGGGGGGTCTTTGGGTCCGTCGCTGGGCTGGTCGTTCCGCCACAGGAGCTGGTTTCCTTCCTGACGGCTGCCTTCCGGGATCGACCGCCTCCGCGCCAGGTCCCTCCGCAGTGGGATCTGGGGCGGGCTCTGGTCCTTCTGGCTTCACCCACGTATACAAGGGTCGCTACGCCGGTTCCGTTGCTCGGGCGTCCACTCTTCCTTGTCGCTCTGGCCACTGGGGATCGGGTGTCTGCACTAGCGGCATTGTCACGGCCCCGGGACTGCGTGCGATTCTCCCCGTCCTTGCATGGCGTCTCGTTCGCCTCCTCCCCTCCTTTTGTTACCACGCATGGGAGGGAGGCCCCCGTTTTCCAGCCTTTCGCCGTCCAGGCTTTACGGCGTGGGCATCCTCGCCATGTGTTGTGCCCGGTGTCAGCCTTGCACTCCTCTGTTGCGTCTGTGGCGCCGCCTTCGGGTACTGCTGTGTGGGTGTCTCCTCGGACAGGTGGGAGGCTCTCGCTGGTGCAGATGGGCCGCCACGTTTGTCGGACCGTTCGTGCCCGTCACCCTGTTTGTAGGGGTTCTGCGCACGATGTCAGATCCTTTGCTGCCTCCTTCCGGTTCCTGCCACGTCGATCCTTACCTGCCATCGCCTCGGCAGTTTTGTGGTCTTCTATCAATTCCTTCATCTCCTCCTACCTCTCCGAGTCCAGTGTTCGACCCCCTCGGCCGGTGCTTGCTCTCGGGGGTCATGTTTCCTGGTGCTCTGGCGAAGATCCCTGGTCTTCCCCCCTTGTCCCTCGTTCTTTTCCTTTGTTTATTTGACAAAGGGGGGGGGGGGGGAGGTGTACTGGATTGCAAGTTTGGGATTATGTATTGTTCCAGTACATAAGTGTTTTTGCCACATTGAAAATTGTGTTTTGTTCTTGTGTTCAGTGTTTTTGTTGGTTTTTGAAGAAAAGGGATTTTGGGTACAGTACCTTTTTGGTTTCAGACAAGTCTATGTTTTTGCATTACTATGAATGACGGGCATGTGTTAAAACTGTTCTTTTTAGCTACTCCTCAGTTTTTCACTCTTTTATTAAACTCTCTTGTTTAAATTGTGTCTTTGTCATTCATAATTTTGTTTTATGCATTGTTTTTTTTGGTAGGTTGGGCTTGGATGTCCTCCTCCTATTTGTTATGCAGCCTTGACGTTGGATTTGCCAAGACTACTAACAAATTGGGAGGTTTGACGTACCTCCCAACCTACCAAATAGGAAAACCTACTATTTGGTAGTAGTCTTGGAAAATCCAACGTACATAATACCCTCCCTCACGCCGGACCCCTGCCCATCCGCGTTCTTCTGCTGACGTGAGATGTGATGACAAGAGAGGGTCGCTCATGCGCACGTTCGACAGGGATCTGCACATGACGGAACACGGGATGGGCCTTAAGCGGTAACTAAGGTAAACCCCTTTTTCTACTCTTCTATGCTTTTTTCACCTTCGGTGGTAGTTTTGGTTAATGTACAACGTCTCCTAGAGCAAGATAAGGAGTAGACTCTAGACGTTTTCTTTTTAACCGCGGTTGGAATGACGACATAGCAGTCAAAATAGACAAGTCGTCATTGCAATTAGGTTAATAGCCTTGACGTTGGATTTTCCAAGACTACTACCAAATAGTAGGTTTTCCTATTTGGTAGGTTGGGACGTACGTCAAACCTCCCAATAGTTATATCAACGGCAAAACTAAAATAAAGGACAAAATAACAAAGCTTAGGGTAGAGGGTCAATTATATGAAGACACAGTGGGTATGTGTGAAATTATGAATGATACATTAACATCCATGTTTGTGGAGGAGGATGACTATGTAGAACCTGTGGTGGAATTAAACGAGATACAGGGACTAGAGTCGATAGAAGTCAACAAGGATGAACTAAAATCATTGTTGGAAGAATTGGACGTGAGAAAATCTATGGGCCCAGATAACATTGCTGGATGGGTATTAAGAGAATGTTCTGAACAACTAGTGAGACCTATTTTTAATATTGTTCAACACTCATTAAACAAGGGGGAACTTCCCTTAGAATGGAAACAAGCAAATATAACTCCAATATATAAAAGTGGAAATAAAGAAGACCCGCTAAATTATCGACCGGTATCCTTAACGAGTGTTATATGCAAGCTTTGTGAAAAGATTATTAGAAAAAGATGGGTGGGTATGTTGGAGGAGAGGGAAATAATTTCAAGCAAGCAGTTCGGGTTCAGAAAAGGTCATTCGTGTACCACAAATTTGTTGAGTTACTATGATAGGGTAATTAACATTGTACAAGGGAGGGAGGGGTGGGTAGATTGTATTTACTGTACTTAGATTTCAAGAAGGCATTTGATAAGGTGCCTCATAAGAGATTGTTGTGGAAGCTCAGGACTGTGGGGCGGGTTGAGGGAGTATTATTAAAGTGGATGGAAAACTATTTAATTGGGAGGGAAATGCGAACAGTAATAAAAGGAAAGTTCTCCTCATGGAAAAGGGTAAAAAGCGGAGTGCCTCAAGGATCGGTGTTGGCCCCAATCATGTTTTTGGTTTTCATCAACGACCTTCAAATGGGAATAGGCTCATATATATCTATGTTTGCTGATGATGCAAAATTAATGAAGCATATTACAAGTAGGAGTAGTTGTGAAGAATTACAGAGAGACCTAGATAAGTTATATGAGTGGAGTCAAACTTGGAAAATGGAATTCAACACGAGTAAGTGTGTCAGGTTCTTGAGATGGGAAAAAGTAAATATAGACCTTCTTGGGGATATAAAATAGGAGATGAAATAATTAGTAAAGCTGTGAAAGCAAAAGACCTAGGAGTAGTTGTGGCAGACAGCTTGTCACCTGAACAGCATATAAATAAAATAACTGGTGAAACCTATGCAGTGTTGACTAACATGAGAATAGCTCTGAATTATTTAGATGAAGAGATGTTAGCAAAAATAATAGGGACAATAATACGACCAAGACTGGAGTATGCAGCAGTGGTGTGGTCTCCACACCTTATAAAACATAATAAAAAACTGGAAAGAGTTCAGAGAGTTGCCACTAAGATGATAGGTAGCCTTAGAGACCTGCCTTATGAGGAGAGATTGGAGAGGCTAAAGCTGCCAACGCTGAGGGAGAGGAGAGAGAGAGGTGACATGATCATGATGTTTAAGTGTGTGAAAGGTTTTGAGAAGATCGACAAGGGAGATTTTGTGGTGAGGGACGAGGGAAGAACCAGGGGTCATGATTGTAAGTTGAGGAAAGTTATATGTAAGTCTGATGTAAGAAAGTTCAGCTTCCCGTATAGAAGCATTGAGTGTTGGAATAAGTTGGATGGGGAGGTGGTGGGAGCAAGAAATATCCAAACTTTTAAAGCAAAATTGGATAAATGTAGAGAGAGAGACAGGACAACACGAGCTTAGGCTCAAATCCTGTATACTACAATTAGGTGAGTACACACACACACACCTACACTACCGAGGATTAACCTCCCATTGTAGTAGGCTGTACCTGACCATACGGACCATATACGGACTTGAATTGCTGCATCCTCTTTACCCTTCAACTCTTTACCCTGACCATACCAAAACAGTTTCTGTATGTATGTATGTTTGTGTGCATACGTGAGCGTTTGTGTATACGGACATGTGCACACTTACTGCATGTTCTTATGTTCCTATATATGTATGTATATGTATGGGCGCACGTACGTGTATATACGTATGTTCTGTATATGAGTAAGTAAATAAATGTGTATATGTACTGTATATCACTTACTCTCATGGTTATTTTATGATAATTTGTATTCTGCACATGTATCATTATTGTATTTATTTATTTTGTTTGTAAACTGAGCTTACCATCCTCATATCTGTACATCTCATGTTCATCCACTAAATTGTAAAATGTGCATTTTCAGCTCATGAGGCTGCCATTCTTTAATAAACCGTTTATTATTATTATTATTATTAGTCATAAACAGGGCAGCAGCACGAGACGGAGGAGGAGCAGGAAGGACCACCGGCGCAGCAGGAGATGAAGGGCGACGAAGCATCCAGGCCTGCCCATCCACAATCTCCCCGACTAGGGCATGAGTCGGATGACGTGACGGAGAGAACACAGGCAGCACTACAGTAGGCAAGGTGGGACTAGTGGGTGCATGCCTCCCCGCCCTGAAGAGCGGATGACCCTTGTCAGGAATGGGAGAGAGAGCAGACCGAGCAGGGGAGAGGGATTGTTGACGACGAGGCAAGGGCGAAGTGGACCTGTGAAGAAATCCCCCTCCCCTTGTCTCCCAGAGCCAACAGACACCGTCGACAGAGCAGACGGAGGCACCTGAGGCAGGGCGGCCTGGCGCCCAGCCGGTGACGACTCTGGGAGGCACAACAGGACCCTCACATGGGTGTCCCATGCAGGAAGGGCCGTACGAGGCGGGAAATACCTGCCCACGTAGCACAGAGGGAAGGACCACACCGACAAGGGTTATAGAAACCCTGTGGTAGCAGGTAACGCGGATGCAGCATTCCTCATGTTACAGAAAGAACCTCACCGTAGGGTAGGGTCTGGCAGGAACACCAAGATGTTCACAAGTAATGACACATAGAGCCTATGAACGAAGCATAGCAGGCAGGTTAGCATGCAGAAAACCCGTAAGGATCACTATAAAAAATCACAGGCACAAGGACAGAAAGGTGCACCTAAGTGCAAACTAGACCTTGAGCCCGGAGCACCAACCTGCGAAGGATTGAACCCCCCCCTCCCTTCAATTGAAGGGAAGAAGAATGCCCCACCACAGGGTAGGACCCGGTAGGAACACAGGGGAACCCACAACAAATTTCAGGGAAACCCCAAGCACCAGGTCAGACTAGACCACAAGGCAGGTAAAACTGCCGTGGAAGGAGTAATCCCCCCGACAATTCAAGGGAAGAATGACGCCCCACCATAGGGTAGAACCCGGTTGGAACACAGGAGAACCCACAAAAAGTGTCAGTGAAAACCCAAGCACCAGGTCAGACTAGACCATGAGCCAGGTTAACCATCCGTTGAAGGATGTATCCCCCTTGCAATGCAAGGAAAGAATAAGGCCCCACCGTAGGGGAGGGCCCGGCATAGGCAGTATCCCAGGCATGTACGCAATGAATGACACACAGATATGAGAAAGGAATCATAGCAAGCAAATGTAGCATGCACAAAAACCCCTAGGGAACCCCATGAAAAACTACAGGCACAAGGACAGAAAGTCGCCACTAAGAGCAAACTAGACCTGGAGCACCTTCCAGTGAAGGAGATATCCCCCCCCCCCCCTGCATTGAAGGTAAGAATAAGGCCCCAGTGTATGGGAGGGCCTGGTAGTACACAGGTGAACCTACAAAAAGTTCCAGTGAAACCCCAAACCCCAGGTCAGAAGAGACCAAGAGCCAGGTTCATCTTTCATGAAAGGATTTGATTTTCCCCCATATAAGGTGAGAATAATACCTGAAGGCCTTTAGGCACCGATGAGGAGGTGTAGAGAAGTCCGCTCCAAGAGCGGGATGACAGGGAGCGGGGAGGGTGGAGAGCCAATCACACGCACTGCGTTCCCAGAGCGGAGGCACAGCTTGTGTGAAAAACCAGAAGAGCGTGAACACTCTGCCAACTAGCTCTTTCACAAGAGGGAGAGAAGGTAGGAAAAGTGCACACAAACGATTTCCGCCCCCAGGGCGGAAGTCTACTGGGCGGGAAAGTCCGCTCCTCTCCCAGAGCGGAAAATCCGCTCCGCGGACTTTTTAGGCGGACCGGTTTAGGCGGTCCAGTCCCAGTGCGGAATGGTGCCATGCGGGCCGGTCCAATGGCGGTCCGGTCCAGGGCGGAGCGGTCCTAGTGCGGACCGTCCCAAGGGCGGAGCGGACCTATGTGGACCGACCGACCCACAGGGCCACAAACACCAGTGACAGCAGACGTGGGAGCGTCTGTGTATCGGGGTTTTGCAGGTAGTGTCAGCACGACCAGTATGTCGGACGGCAGTGACCAGTAGGGAGCGGCCAATCAATCAGAGGATCACTGAAGACCACCAAATAAGCGGGGACCCTGGAGTACCAGTCAGACGATCCAGATGAGGAATGGTGACACTGTTGCCAACTCAAAAAGTACCAAGATGATGGTTTCACAGTCCCTAGATTTTCAGGAGCCGTGCATGAGATGCCGGACCGATCTGGTAACAGTGTGAATGACAAGAAGGCAACCAAAACTCCCTTCGACGTAGGCTAGGCGACGGCAGCCTAGACAAGTCGGCACCGTGTCAACTGACTGAGAATCATGGCTCCAACCAGGCCCTTATACACCAGGGTAAGGTGTGGGCTAGGAAAAGGACCTCAATAGGGAATTAGCCCTATGAGTCGGCCAGACGAAAGAGTGATCAGGGGTGGGAGCCCCCCACTCAGTCATCAAGGAGGCCTAGCCAAGAAACTCAGACAGCCTGACACGTAATTACAAGTCGCAAAATTATGAGCAACAACTAATGCAGTGACAAAAAGCCCTAATTGAATAGAAAACCTACCTATACAAAACTAAAGCCACCGCAAAACTAATTAGTGAACGAAATAGGCGAAGGTCTAGTTAACATCGGCCGTCACCAGAGGGGAGGGCGACCGCCCGCACCAAAACTAATGACCACCGTCCTCACGCAACACTCCAATTAAACACATTAGAGCCCATTTTTTAGCGTGCCTGCATCACGGATCATCTGTCTAGAACCACAGGTGCCTGAATTAAGGCCCACAACTCATCAAAAGGGAAGGGGACAGGAATGGAAGGCATGAAATATGGGACACAGGAAACTTTGTGTTGACATGGAGGGTAGCGCGAGAAAGATAATCTAATAAACCAGGCCGGATTACACGGGAGACGCACGAAGACGTCGTAAGGAACCTAGATGGCGGATGGGCAAAATTCTTCAACTTTCTCTTCTCACCCATATTTCATTTTTTCTTTAAACTACAGTATAATCCCTTATATCCGAAAATCACGAAACTCGCGAATTTTCGGATATACGAATATTTCGGATATTCGAAAATTAGCCTAGCCTAGGCCTTTTTTTTTTTTTTTTTTTTTTCTAGGCTAGGCTATTTATTTATTAGGAATTAGCCTAGGCCTCTAGGCTTCTAGGATGCCTAGGAAGTCCAAAGTTTAACTAACCATTAAATGTTTACTAACATAGAAGAGCATGGCAGGCAAGCTAAACAAATCTCTAGTAGGCCTAGCCTACATTAAATAATCAATGAATAGGCTATACAAAAAATAAAGTGTTTAACTCACCATTGAAGATTGATGCAGAGGTAGTGCTGTAATCCAGGGTGATGCAGAGGTAGGCTAGTGCTGTAATCCAGGGTTTTTCCATTTCCAAACCACCAACAGAGGTAGGCATGTTGGTTAAAAAAAAATTCAGTGGTTTCCCCAGTAGGCCTATTCCACTATCCATATCAGCAAATGTTTGTTGTCATCCACTTTCACTAGCCAGCCATCACTAAAGCCACACTCTTCTTTTATGCCCATCTTTTCATGATAATCTCTTACTTTTTCAATGATTATTGAACCACTCATAGGGCATCCTTCGGCTCGCTTTACCAAAAACCACTCATAAAGCACTTTGTCAAGCTCCACAAATTTGGCTTCTCGTATTGTATGCCGCTTCTCCAAGGTCTTCTTAACGTCGGCATTGGCCACAAAGCTCAGCAACTTGTCCTTTTGTTTCCTTATATCATAAAGCGTTGTAGAACCGCAATTATACAAGCGCATCAATGTCGTCCTACTGGTTCCCGCATCCATCTTGTGACATATTTCTATCTTCTGTTTAATGGTGAGTACAACCCTTTTCCTCTTGTTTGAAGATCCTGTCGACATCTTGAGTTTACTAGGCGTTGATTTAGATGATTTCGGAGGCACCATAGCGTAGATGATAGGCGATTCACAGCGATAAACACGGAGCATCACGAGCAAATTATACGGACAATGGCGAGAGATACAATGACGCCGAAATGACACAGGGAGGCGGGAGGCTGCGCGGTGCGACATCTTGCGGTTGGGCCGTAAACTTGCCGCCCCACACGAACGGGAGAGCGGTCTGTTTGAAATTACGGTTGGATCCCGAATTTCTGCGGTTATTAGAGTTTAGGTAAATAGGATATATGGTTGACTGAGATTTTCGGTAGTACGAAATACGGTTATAAGGGATTATACTGTAGTGGCCTCAAAGTGTGTACAACGTCCCTAGTAGAGAAAATAGGTGCTACTCTAGATGTTATCGTTTAATCGCGCTAAGTGGTTACGATAATGCCCGCTCCGCTAGAGGAGCGGGATTATACATAGTATAAGCTCTACGTTGGAGACGTAGAGGCTACTACTAAATTCATCTGTATAATCATATCCTGAAGTTTGGCACGTCTATTTCTGTTCACCCTGTATAGGGTAACACCAATTTAAATCTTTGAATCTTTAAAGCCAAGTTCTGAAACATCTGAGCTATAATAAAGCAGTGTATAATCTTGTTTGCGTTTAGTTCTGATTCAAATGGGTACTTCACAATTTATGCTCATCACTGTACTTATTTGAATCGGCATTGAACACAAACGAGACAATAATATGTTTTGAACTTGGCTCTACTGGTTCTAAGATTCAATTAAGCATAATCTTACTATTGCTCACGACTATGCTTATATAATTATTCCTTTCCACAGGTATTTTGGTGGGCCTGGCATATGTGTACGGACCACTGGGGTTTATTGTGGATGCTGTGGCGGGGATGTTCATGCCAGCACAGCCTTCGTACACTTACGCTCATGGGAGGGCAACCCATCAACAACACTGGCAAGGTTAGTTTTGATTTTTCTCTTTCTTTCTTACACTCCAGTATTCATGTTTCTCTCTCTCTCTCTCTCTCTCTCTCTCTCTCTCTCTCTCTCTCTCTCTCTCTCTCTCTCTCTCTCTCTCTCTCTCTCTCTCTCTCTCTCTCTCTCTCTCTCTCTCTCTCTCTCTCTCTCTCTCTCTCTCTCTCTCTCTCTCTCTCTCTCTCTCTCTCTCTCTCTCTCTCTCTCTCTCTCTCTCTCTCTCTCTCTCTCTCTCTCTCTCTCTCTCTCTCTCTCTCTCTCTCTCTCTCTCTCTCTCTCTCTCTCTCTCTCTCTCCACTATTAATTTGTTTTGTTCACTTTCTCTCTTTGTACTGTTCTACTAAATCTCGACTCTAGGCTACTCACTCACATTTCTCTATCTTGCTATGTTACCTATTCCCTCCACTCCTCTCCCAATACGGACCACTTGTTTTTTTTGTTTTTTTTTTCTATGTGATTGAGGGAGGCAAAAGGCATAACTGCCTATAGCGAGTGCCTCCCCCATAGTTGAAAGAGTGACAGGGCCAAAATCAAGGGACGTTCGAGCCAAAATGCCTGGACACACGGAGTTTGAAGCAATTTAAGTCATAGGAAGAGGGAAAGACTGATTCTGGGAGAGAGTTCCAGAGCTCAGCTGTTGAGTAGAAGAAAGTTTGAGAGTAACGTTTCACTCTTGGGTTGGAGAGTTGCACAGAGTAGGGGTGGGATTGAGTTGCAAGACGGGTACCACGTGCCCTACGTAAAGGAGGTGGTATGCACTGGGATAGCTCTGAGGAACACTGATTATTATAGTAGCGATAGAATAGCGAGAGAGATGCAACATTGCGGCGGAGAGAGAGAGATTGCAGAGAGTTGGTGAGTGGACGGGAGTTAATGATACGAAAGGCCTTCCTTTCAACTTTGTCTAGGAGAGCGGTGTGAGAGGAACCTCCCCACACATGTGAACAATACTCAATACAAGGGCGCACTATGCCCCTGTACAGAGCAAGAAGCTGTGCAGGGGAAAAGAACCCCCTAAGGCGGTTGAGCACACCCAGCTTCTGGGAGGCTGCCTTAGCAAGACTGCTAATATGGTCCTTCCAAATGAGAGCAGAAGAAAAAGAGACACCAAGAATATTGAGAGAAGATGAAGGGTTGATTTTTGTATTGTTAAAGAATAAGGGATAGTCCGCTGGGAGATCCTGACGGGTAGATAGATGGAGAAATTGGGTTTTGGAAGCATTAAAGTTAACAAGGTTTTCTCTGCCCCAATTGGAAATAGTATTTAGATCAGAATTTAAGAGTTCTATGGCTTCATTACGTTGTCGTTGAGGGATTGCTGGCTGGGGCGTTCTGAAAAACTAATGGAGTAGTGTAAGGTTGAGTCGTCTGCGTATGAATGGATGGGAATTAAGGTACAGTTAAGGAGATCATTTATAAAAATTAGAAAGAGAATAGGAGATAGGACAGAGCCCTGAGGAACACCGGAGTTTATAGGGTGAGGAAGTGAACAATGGCCGTCCACAACCGCGGCTATGGAACGGCCGGAAAGGAAATTAGAGACAAAGGCACAGATGGAGGGATAGAAACCGAAGGAGGGTAGTTTAGAAATTAAAGATTTATGCCAGACTCTATCGAAGGCTTTCGATATGTCTAGTGTGGTAAACTATCAATGGAAGTTAAATATTACTAAGCTATAATGAATCAAATAAAATCAATCTAAATGAAAACTACTCTATATCTAAATTGAATTCAATCTGAAACAAGCTAATTTATATCCAAAGGTCTCACATAATAAATGTATATATAGGGTAAGGTTATAAGGGTTAATATTAGCCAAGAATTAACTCACCAATAGTTCCACGTGGCAATGAGGCAAGGGAGAACGTTTTACCCAATATGGCGGTGGACAATGGGGAACGAGACTTCGGTCCCAAGACTCGAGTCAAGTTAAAGAAAGAATAAATGATTACATGGGAATGGACATGATTATTATAATTTATGCTTATCTATCAGTCAGTCATGATGTCGATGAGAGCGTCGTGATGGTGTAGCTGTGTGTATTGCTGTATGTGTATTGTGATTAGAGGCACAAAAGCACGATCAACTGAGGGCGGAAAATTAGATGTTAACTGGTTGGTGTTCGTGAAGGCTCTGGCGTACCTCAAAAGCACACCTTGCTGCCTTGGCAAACCGCCAGGAGCCCAAATTATCGTACCGCATTTAGGTTGCTCTATACGATAAATTATATTAATATATACGATAAATTCATATATACTACATAAGACCATGGCAATATTGCTTAATAGCATATTAGGCCTTTTATAACTTAACTTATTTACAATCTTATAATATACGATCTACTCGTCCTACGTCGTGCTGTAGGAGAGATCGTGACGTCACAGAGACATACAAGATCACAAAAGAGTCATATTCTATCGTATTTATACGATACACTCCCCCCACAAAAAAGACCTGAACCCCACCTTAAACCTAAAGTTGCCCAGAGGCTATCTTCTGACGCCACAAGTCGACGGCGCCAGCAGCAGCGCGTCTGGGACGCGTCCCGGTCCGAGAATGATCACCATCAGTAAGAGGCGAGTCGTTCCTTTGAGAATCCTCGGACCCAGCAATAACAGGTGGAGCCTCAGATTGCAATGCGGAATCGAGCTCCAAAGCGTACAAACGTGCGATAGGACGAACAGTAGTTCCAGTGGCTGTCTTCAATAGCGCCACCCGCTCTACAGAGTCTGCCCCCTTGTATACCTCTAACACGCGGCCCAATTTCCAGTATAAACGAGGACTATCTTCTTTAATTAAAACAACTTCGCCAACTGTAGGTGCCGTTGGTCTACCAGAGGGAGTAACACTCCTTTCCCTCAATGCTAGCAGATATTCAATAATCCACCGTTTCCTAAAATCCTCGATTATCCTGGATATATACTGGTATCTCTTAGACACCGCTACCTCAGAGTACAACGAGGGATCCTCTAACTCTACTATGGACTGAAAATCAGATGGAAATGCAGTCAATGGTTTTCCATATAGCAAGTGAGCTGGCGTTAATGGTAGTGGTTCTTGCAGGTCGGTGTACACATATGTAAGCGGGCGATCATTCACGACTGCCTCTATCTCTGTGAGGACTGTCGTCAACTCACTCTTCTTTAATAGAGCACGTCCTACAACCGCTCTGAGTCCTGACTTTACTATGCCGACACATCGTTCCCACATTCCACCAAACCAAGGTGCCTTAACTGGAATGAACCTCCATTCGCACTTCTTCTCTCCCAAAAAAGTGATGACAGTAGGATCACTACTCATATCCTTTAGATATTTTGATGCTTGGACATAAGTGGGAGCATTGTCGCTAAGAATGAGTTGAGGGAATGAACGACGGGCACAAAACCGTCTGAACGCCAGCATAAATTCTTCGCTAGACATATTATCACATAGTTCTAGGTGTACCGCTCGAGACGTCGCACAGGTAAACAATAATATATAAACCTTCTCATGCTCCCTCGTCTTCAATGCCCCTGTGTAATCTAATCCTACCGCTTGGAAAGGTTCTACGTGCTTTACACGGCATTCAGGTAGAGGTGGAGCTGGTCCAGTTGCATATGGTTTACCCTTTAGTCTCTGGCATATTACACACTTTCTCACTACGCGTCGAGCTACTTGTCGAACTCTGGGTATCCACCATGTGAGACGTAAATTTGATATAATATGACATACCCCGTAGTGTTTTACTTCCCTATGTGCACGTATGATCAATAGATCAGTAACGTGATGTCTTGTTGGCATAAGTATAGGTCGGTTTGTGCCGTCTGGTACACCCGACCACTTCAGGCGACCCTCACACCTGATGAGGCCATTGTCTAGGTGCAACCTTAGTTGACGCACTATATTAGGCATTAATGTCTTATTCGAGCTTTTCAAGGATTCTAATTCATTGGAAAAGGTTTCTACTTGAACCCATTTGATCAAAGTTACTTCAGCTGCTTTAAATTCACGAGCATCAATGTTGTGACCCCTGTTGCAGAGTTGGCCCGTTACTTTAAGCTTAAGATTGGATACATATCGCAACACCCAAGCTACAACTCTGACTAGTTTATTATAGTCACCGAATCTTGCCCACTTCATGATAGGACCCGGTGGCTCATTTGGTTGGGCTGTAACTGCCACTGTTTCCAGTGGCAGAAGTCCCTCACCAACAGCATGCCATATAGTCCATTCACTTTCATGGAGCAGCCACTTTGGACCATGCCACCACAATTCGGACTTCATTAACTGGCTAGCCGTTATACCCCTAGTTATCAGATCACTAGGGTTTTCCTTTGTATTTACATAATGATAAGCAACGTCTGGCAAAAGGGCTCTAATCTCATCTACCCTATTCCGCACATAAACTGGCAGAGACTTCTTGCTATGTATCCAGTTGAGTGCGACCTGACTATCGCACCATACATGAACGATTTCAATATTTAATTCGCTCTCGTATGCTGCGCGTACATGTTGCACCAGACGTGCTAATAGCAGCATGGCAGTCAATTCCATTTTAGGGATAGTTACCTTTTTAATCGGGGCTACCTTGGCCCGGGCTGTAACTAAATGTGCCCCAAATGAAGTAACAACATATATGGCTACCCCGTATGCCGTGGCGCTAGCATCGCAAAACGTGTGTAACGTAACGTCACCGAATGCCGCCACTTTACGAGGTATCGGTTTAGTACATAGGATGGCATATTCATTCATCCCTTGGTCATTCAGGTCCTCGGGCAAACTGTCATCCCATCCTATTTTACGTCTCCAAACTTCCTGCATTAGAATCCTAGCTCTTATGGTAACAGGTAATGCTAGACCCAAAGGATCAAAAAATTGCGCAACTTTGCTCAACAGACTTCTTTTTGTGTGCGCTCCTGTCTGCTGAGCAAAAGACCTTGTTTGAAAAGTTAGTATGTCATGTCTAGGTTGCCAGATCATCCCCAAATTTCTGGATTTTTCCTGGTTTAAGAGATGCCGTACCATCCACTTGTATTAAACTCTGAAGATCTTCACTATTAGTAACCCACTCGCGGAGAAATAGATGTGCATCCGCAACAATCTGCGTGCTTGCCAGTATGCATATAACAAATCATCTGACTATCGCTAGTACCCTGCAAATGTCAATGTATAATCTGCGAGATAGTTTACTTGTGTCCTCATGAGTGTCAGCTAGATGTTTTCTGATTGTGGCATTTAACAAAAAACTGCGAGCAAGTGGCCCCAAAGAGTACAACCTGAAGACCGTTTATTATGATGGGACTTACAGAGTCGCTAATGTCGCCCGAACCAAAGGAAAGCGGGTAACATCTCTATCTTCCTCCTTTAGCTTGGACCATCAAGAATGCTTTTCTCGATGTCACTGGTATAGGCGTACTTTCCCAGCCTAAACCGCAATAGATGTTGGGACAGGTCCGACACCATGGACGGACCTGTCAACAGGCAGTCATTTGACTGGGTTGTTGTCCTTGGTGGGCAGAACAGTCATACACCACCCGTATTGGTGTGGTGACGCTGTCTTTCTTTACCCCATGATGGGCCAGATAGTGAACCCTACCCTTCTTACACGGTTCCCTGACATCGACTCTCTCTATAAAGCCCCTATCCTCATAACTCCGAAATACATCGTCATACGCCTGGCGCGTGCTCGGTTCGTTAGACAATTTCCGCTGCAATGCGCGCAAGCGACCTAATGCCAAACCATAGTTGGTTGTTGTTGTTGTTGTTGTTGTTCCCCAGGCTGTCTGGCCGAACAGCCCCAAGGTATCGAGCAAGGCCAAGGCCATAAACGAGTGCCCCCACAAAATCCTCCCTGCTTACCACTAACAAAGCCCGGGTGACCGAAGCCACTCCAAGGCAGGGAGCTGAGGAGGGTGCGGAAACGCCCGGGAAACCAAAGCCCCACCCAAGGCCCTGTGCCCCTCAGCAATTATGAAGGGAAAGTTGAGGGGTAAGGGAAAAATGTGACACTTTGGCTCCCAATCTGCCAACTTCTAGGTTGGCAGTAGGGAGGTCAATCCACGGAAAAGACGCCGCCACTTGAGATCTAGAAGATATATAAGTAAAAGGAACAGTCAGAGTAAGCTATGGGTATGGCAGAGATCGCTCAGTTCTCACTCGGATAGACCAGCCCATCACCACATGACTAGAACCCAATCCTCTCAGCATCAGCTAGGAAAGGCCCTAGAAAGCTACCATAGTTGGTAGGCAGGCTTATCTCACTGTTCTTCCAGGGTAAACTAACTTTATATTGCTTGTCTGAGGCACAGTAGCACACAGACTCGTCAAACCTTTGTAGCGCAACTTCCGAGTCATAATCAGTCTCCATAGGATTAATGCCTATGTGATCCAATCTCCACAGTCGTTCCAGGTCGAACTCGGCAGCCATCTTAGGGTCACTAGGTTGGGAATCCTCCCTTCCCAACTCCTCTGCCGCGGTTACATTGACTCTATATATCGAGACCGTGTCGACCAGGACCTTTGACTGTGTAGTATGCACCTTTCTGCTCATGCAGTATCCAAATTTAGTGGGGATTAAAATTACACCACACATCTTTTTAAATCCAGGGTATACTACTTCATAATAATGATCCACACCAAGTAGAACATGCACCTCACTCTGATTTCCCATGGGATCTGACAAGTTAACCCCTTTGCTACGTAATGCGTGTTCCACCTTCTTCACACCCACAGATACATATTCTGGTAGGGTGTCTACTACGATACAAGTCATAAAGTACCGGTTTTTACGATAGAAATATGAAATCTCCGCTATCTCGTAGTCTTGTTTATCAGTAACCCCTGTGAAGCCCTGTAATCGAAGAGTCTCAGCCCCTACGATTCGGTGCTTCAGCTCCACTAGTACGGACCTCTTTATAAAGGAACGTTGAGACCCTTGATCTAGAAGTACCCGACAAACTTTGTTACTGTCATTACCTTCCATGGGAATCTGTATTGTGGGCAATATAGTGGTGTCTTGCGTGCTACCTAGTGCCACAGTTGTAGTCCCCTCATTTTTGACGTCTTTGACTTTATCTGCAGTAGGACACAACTTATCAAAGTGATGTCCTTTGCAGTGGCGACAGGGCCTTAAGTATGTAGCAGTACATTGTCCCTGCTTACCATGTTCCCCACTTAGACAACCTACACATAGCTTCAATCTTTTCGCCTGTGCTAGTTTTGTCTCATTTGTCGGGTATTTTACGCAGAAACTCCATTTATGTTTGTTGTTACATAGCTTACATAGAATCTGAGCAGGTTTCTTATACGCACCCTCTTTCTTTACTTTAGCTTACTGTTCCCCTCTTCTCCACATTCTCACTCCCTCCCGACACATACATTCTCCCTTTGTTCAACTGTAGATTATTGATCTCCTTACTGAACTGAGTTTTTAATTCCCCCAGCTCAAATGATCTTACCTTATCAAGTATTGCCATAGGAAGCTTCTGACGCAAGATAATGACTATCATTTCCTGCATGGTAAGCCCTAGGGTGTCTAGCGATCGAGTATGGCACTCCATATTTGCCCTGAAGTTTGTCAACTCATCAACCTTATACTGTGGTTCTGCGAGCCCCAACAAGGCAACAACATGGGCCATCTTCAACTGCTCTCTATCCCCGTATGTGGACTCTAATAGGTGTACCGCTTCAAGATAACTACCACCCACTACTTCAAAACCCTCTATTAAATGTAAGGCCTCTCCTTCCATTTGTCCCTTCAGATAGTGAAACTTGCGGACATTATCCAAAGAGGATTCATGAACCGTAGATCGAAATACGTCCCAGAAAGCTAACCACTCGGTTAACTTGCCCCCAAATGTAGGAAGATTGAGCTTAGGGAGGTGTACAGTATGTTTTGGGTCAGCCCTTCTATGGGCCTCATTATCGCCTCCCTTCTTACTTGCGACAGCACGCTGTAATAGGCGCTTCGCTCTAAAGACAGGTTCGTCATAGAGGGCGCGATTATCACACTCTGTAACTATCTCTTCCTCCTCTATCATGTCAGCCACAATCACCTCACTCAGAGCCGTAATACGACCGTGAGTAGCCTGGACGTTATCTAATCTAGCCTCCAATTCCTCTAGTTCAGCAGTAGTGATGAAAGTGTTTAAGTCCACAATTAGCCTATTTATTACTCCCCGAAGTCCCGCCCTTTGATTTTTAGGGGCTTTGTTCAGCACCCCACTAGACGGTGTCTCTTTATCGTTTTTATCCATTTTGCATGCGAGCCTATAGGCTATGTATCTAAATATTACGTTACAAAGACAACGGCCAAATAATAGGCTAATTAAGAGACGCCAACCGGCGGACTTCTATGTTATGGAGAAAAAATAGTACACTAAATAGCAATACCTACTAATGGATCATATTGAACAAGAAGAAATGTTAGGTCAGGTCATATGTCACAGGAAGTCTGAAACGGAAAAGAACATTACTGGGGAAAGATGATGGGTGGGAAGCAGGACTTAGGCAGGCGCAATGATACAACCCTGCTTTCCGGCTCTAACCATCGCTTGGCTAGCCTTGCCAGTTTATCAGAGAGTTGTTCCTGCATCCTGTTATATGTCCCCTTGTTCATTGCCTTAAAATCCCTTACTGGTAGCTAATTCCCGGGTCTGGGCACCAATGTGGTAAACTATCAATGGAAGTTAAATATTACTAAGCTATAATGAATCAAATAAAATCAATCTAAATGAAAACTACTCTATATCTAAATTGAATTCAATCTGAAACAAGCTAATTTATATCCAAAGGTCTCACATAATAAATGTATATATAGGGTAAGGTTATAAGGGTTAATATTAGCCAGGAATTAACTCACCAATAGTTCCACGTGGCAATGAGGCAAGGGAGAACGTTTTACCCAATATGGCGGTGGACAATGGGGAACGAGACTTCGGTCCCAAGACCGAGAAAGTTAAAGAAAGAATAAATGATTACATGGGAATGGACATGATTATTATAATTTATGCTTATCTATCAGTCAGTCATGATGTCGATGAGAGCGTCGTGATGGTGTAGCTGTGTGTATTGCTGTATGTGTATTGTGATTAGAGGCACAAAAGCACGATCAACTGAGGGCGGAAAATTAGATGTTAACGGTTGGTGTTCGTGAAGGCTCTGGCGTACCTCAAAAGCACACCTTGCTGCCTTGGCAAACCGCCAGGAGCCCAAATTATCGTACCGCATTTAGGTTGCTCTATACGATAAATTATATTAATATATACGATAAATTCATATATACTACATAAGACCATGGCAATATTGCTTAATAGCATATTAGGCCTTTTATAACTTAACTTATTTACAATCTTATAATATACGATCTACTCGTCCTACGTCGTGCTGTAGGAGAGATCGTGACGTCACAGAGACATACAAGATCACAAAAGAGTCATATTCTATCGTATTTATACGATATCTAGTGCAATAGAAAAAGTCTCACCGAAGTCCCGAAAGGAGGATGACCAAGAGTTAGTAAGATATGAAAGAAGATCACCAGTAGAGCGACCCTTAACCCCTAAAAGTCGGCGCGCAACTTAAGTCGAGTTAAATAAAGCTGGACTATGTGGCGGCGCTCGACATAACTCGAGTGGCAATTTCAGCACGTAATGTTGCTGAGAGAGAGAGACAAGTGGTGGCAGGAGAGTAGCGAGTGTATGACTGCTCCAGACCACCGCGGCGAACCTACTGACACGAATCTCACCTCCCTCCTACCTCTCTCACTCGCTATATACGGAATTGTATCGGGGAAGTGGCTAATTACATGCTTTTTGCACTCGCGTTGCACGGTTATTGCAAGAAAACTAGTCATCATAAAAGGATCGTTATGGTGTCATTCGAAAGCTCTGTTTATGCCCTTTCAGGGATAGATACTTGTTTTACGTTCTGGGTCTTATTTAGGCATGAAAATGATCACGTAAACAGCCCTATTTTGGCTAAAAACACCCCGCTGGGCGGTACATATAAATAAACCGCATAGGCCGCTCGTAAAGGGTTAAGGAAGCCATACTGGCGATCTGAGAGCAGATTATGAGAAGAGAAATGCTTAAGAAATTTGGAAGCAAGAATAGTTTCAAAAACTTTAGAAAGACAAGAGATAAGAGCAATTGGACGATAGTTGGAGGGTTGAGAGCGGTCACCCTTCTTTGGGACAGGTTGAATGTGAGCAAACTTTCAGCATGAAGGGAAGACGTTAGAGGATAGACAGAGACGAAAGAGTTTGCCTAGGCAGGGAGTCAGCACGGAAGCACAGTTTTTGAGAACAACAGGAGGAACACCGTCCGGACCGAACGCCTTATTAGTGTTAAGCCCAGAGAGGGTAGAAAGTACATCTTTAGAAGAGATTAGGATATTAGGCATAAGTAAGAGAGAGGAGGGCGGAGAGGGAGGAATAGCACCGGAATCATCCAAGGTGGAGTTTCTAGCAAAAGTTTGAGCGAAGAGTTTAGCTTTGTCAGAGGAAGAAGTGATGGTTGTACCATCAGAGTGGGAAAGGGGAGGGAAAGACGAGGAAGAGAAATTGTTGGAGAGGTTTTTGGCTAGATGCCAGAAAGCTTGGGAAGAGCTAGAGTTGGATAGTTTAGTGCATTTATTATTGATGAAAGAGTGTTTGGCAAGTCGAAGAACAGATTTGGCTTGATTCCGGGCAGAAACATATGAAGAATGAGAGTCTTGAGTTTTAAGGCGTCGGTACCGTTTGAATGATTCCTCCTTATTGCGGACAGCAGTAGAACAGGCGTGAGTAAACCAAGATTTTTTAGCATTAGTCTGAGAGAAAGAGAATGGAATGTATGCTTCCATGCCCGATAGGATTACCTCGGTAATGCGTTCAGCACTCTCCGAGGGTCCTCGGCCATGGAAGCAGAAATCATTCCATGGGAAATCAAAGAAGTACTGCCGAAGAGCCTCCCAGTCGGCAGCGCCAAAGTGCCACAAGCGCCGCCGGCTAGGAGGATCGGGTGGCTGTACTGGAGAGATAGGACAGGTGACAGAGATAAGTTTATGGTCGGAGGAGCCCAGAGGAGAGAAAAGATCGACAGTATAAGAAGAAGGGTTAGAAGTTAGAAACAAGTCAAGAATGTTGGGCCGATCTCCGATGCGATCCGGGATACGGGTAGGTTGCTGAACTAACTGCTCTAGGTAATTTAGGATAGAAAAGACGTAGGCTTGTTCACCAGGTGGATCAGTAGTGTGAGAGGAGAGCCAATGGCGGTGGTGAACGTTGAAATCTCCTAAGATGGAGATTTCTGAGAAAGGAGAAATGGATAGAATGTGTTCCACTGTAGAGTTTAGATAGTCAAAGAATTTCGGAAAGTTGGTAGAGTTAGGGGAAAGATAGACAGCACAGAAATATTAAGTAAGAGAATGACAGGAAAGTTTGAGCCATAAAGTTGAGAATTCAGAGGAGTCGAAATCGGGAACACGAGAGCAAGTGAGTTTGTTGTGCACATATGCACAACATCCGCCTTTGGCTTTGAAACTAGGATAGAGAAAGTAGGAGGATACAGAGAAGGGGTTGCTGGAAGTTGCTACAGACACCTGAGTTTCGGTGAGGAAGAGAAGATCAGGTTTGTAGGAGGAGAGATGGTGCTCAACAGAGTGAAAGTTAGAGGAAAGTCCGCGAATGTTTGCAGAAATTAATAGAAAGAGTAACAGGCCGAGGTCCAGGTAATTGTGTGGGGTCGTCAGGGGATGGTCGGTCGGGTGAGGGGGCATTTATGGTCCCCCCCCCCCCCTGGGGACTCCGAGGCTGGGCTACAATTCATAATTTTTTATTTTTTTATTTTGGTGTGGAGGAATGAAGTGTGGTGTGCATGTTTAGTGTAGTGAAGTGGATAGGAGGAGGAGGTGTTTGTGAGAGCTAGCTGGATTGCTCTCAGTGTAAATGAGGCACAAAGAAAATCAGTAAGAGAGGCCAAGCAAATGAAACAGGAGTTCTAGCGACTCTTTATCACATGCCTATAACCTACATAGTTAATGCTATGGTAGGAATGTTGATGCCAACACAGCCTTCCCTACATTGATGCTCATGCCAGGTTAACAGATCAACAACACTGACGAGGTAGTTTGAATATGGTAACGCTGTATGGTAGGTGAGTTCGCCTATCATCCACATTCATGCCAAGGTGGTTGACAATATAACCTGGGGTGCCAATAAGTATATATGACCCTGTAGTTGGGAGCAGTGTAGTACTCCTAACACTTCCTTTTGAATCTTAGAAGTGGCAAAGTGGTGTTTTAGCCCGGGGCTCCCATGTAACTGTCGTGTTGCAGTTGGAGATTATTCTTTTATGTTTTCATTACCAAAAGTTGAAAAGTGCCACCTTTTTGGGTAACCAAGGCTGACACATGCATACAAGTATCTAAGGTTTTCCAATTGTCACTAATATCTCAATCTATCTCCACTCTTTCATCCACTTTCTATTTTCATTCACTTCTTTCACGCTGTCAGTGTCTCTTACTGTTATACCAGGTTTGTATATTGGTTATAGTGAGTTCCGTCAAGACTGGGGAATTCAGAGTTCATACAATACATGCAAAGAATCAAATAGAGGATATATATAACACCGAGACTTTGACTCCTGCAAGGAGATAAAGAAAACCTAATATTTAGTAGTGGCCCCGTAATCATTGACGATTATGCCTATTACATAAGGCTACCTCTTCAAACGCCCATAATCGCAGTTTGAAACTACCGCCGCAGAGCTCAGAGGAACCTTCATCATAAGCACACGCTAAATCACTCATGGTTTGTCTTTATGATTGGGTTCTCACTACGAAAAAACTTCGTAACAAATAAAAAATAAAAATAAAATAAGAATAACTATTCATAAGCTTTCCATATTCCGTGGATGTACTTCTGTGGATTCTTGGACCAGACGCTGACTAGCGCATTATTCCACCTTCACTGACATATCAAGTATACCAAAATCCTTAATACATCAACGAATGGGAAGGGGATGGTCGGGAGGGCCCCAGTCGTCAATGATTACGGGGCCACTACTAAATATTAGGTTTACTTTATCTCCTTGCAGGAGTCAAACCTATAATTTATTAGTGGCCCCTCCATCATTGACGATTATGCCTGATATCTAAGACTGGAGGGGGACATTCGTAATCATATCATAACCATTGCATATAGAATAGGTAGATAATCAAACAACCACATAGTATTCTTACTTTGTAAAAAATTATATATTTATGTATAAACTTTATACAACATATAAAAAGGGGTACAAGCAGGGGCGTGCTTAAAGAAGCCTGCTTGAGGAAAAATGGTAACAATGAGAATCTGTTCACAGATCTAAAAGTTAAAGGCACCCCACTTAAATTAAGTGGTGAAAAATAAAACTTTATGTTTACATGTGCAGTTGTGCACATATAAACCCCATTATTCTAATGTGTATATTCCTTAAAATTAGACACAAAAAATAGAATAAATTCTTGTACATATTGCAGAAGTACTTACTAAAATGATACTCGTAGTTGCAACTACCGAGAACTCTAAAAATGAAATTGCTTCCACAGTGTATCCCACTTAAAGAAACAATTGTTGTACTTTATGCATTGTACTGTACCTCAACAACATTTCCTGTAGTCCTTACTACCGAGAAATTTTAATCACAACCTTTGTACATTGTATCACAGCTCGTATACTCTGTACATATCCTCCGGCGGGGTCTAGGGTGTCTTATGTTTCACTGACTGCACCCCCCCCCCCCCCTCTTTCTTAACCTAAACAATTAGTGACTTAGAGACCCATCTAGACCCTTTCCCATTAAGCTACACATGGCATTGATGGTTTGTCTAGTGCTACCGACAGGTATCGAGTCAAAAACGTATGATTTGAAGCCCATAGTTGAGTAGTAGCTATGTCTTCAACAGATTTTTTTTTTAGAAAACGTAAAGATACTGCCCATTTGTGTAAATCGTGGGCCCTACCCACTACGCCGGGATTACTCTCTTTAATGACTTCTACTAGCAGAGAAGCCATTTTACGTTTCATTAATCTTTTACCTGTACTCGATACCCATAACGCACCTTGTTGGTTAAGAGGTGCCACTCTCATATATTTGGTTAAAGCTTGTACAGGACACAAATTATGGTGCACTTTACCCCGTTTCATCGCCGGCACCGTGAACTCTGAGAAAACATGTTCACTGTGTTCATTCTTGGCGATGAACCCTGGGGAAGGAGCAATATGAATGCAATCATTTAGTCTACCAAACCTTATGCAATTAGGGGTGTTGCTCATCGCCGCCAGCTCAGACACCCTGTTACCAGTTGCCAAAGCCATAAGGAACACTGCCTTTTTTAATAGCAATTCAAAATCTGCCGTATTCTGATACAGACGGGAATGAAGCAAAGATAACGCTTTGTCAAGAGACCAGGTAGGCATGAGCTGACGGGGAGGTGGGCGGAGTTTGAAGCATGCTCTCATGAAACCTGTTTCTTCCGCTTGTGGTATGGTTAGATCTGTAAGGTCAAAGAATGGCACCCTGATAGCTGTTAAGTGATTTATTAGAGTCACTACAGATAGATGTTTCTGTTCAAACAAATAGTTTAAATAATTAAAAACTAATGCCACCGAAGGTACTGTCTGTTCTGTTCTAACTATCCAAGAAGTAAAGGACTGCCAATGAGATTGATATTGCCTCTTGGTAGATTGTGTGTACTGATTCATAAATTTATCTGTCACGTTTCTACCATACGGCGTTAGCCACTTGGCCTCCTGAATGTCCACAATGCAAAAGTCAGCGAGGTCTTTAGGTTGCCAATCGTGTCTAAGTGGAAATATCCGACCGGGAGCGACACCGGGTTCGGGCACCACATTCTCAATTGCTGGTACCACAACTGCGCCGGCCACAGGGGCGCGATTAACGAGACTACGCCTCGATAATCCTGTAGTTTGTTGACTACGTGGCACATTAGAGAAGCGTCTGGTGGCGGAAACAGATAAATGGAACTCCACCTGTTCCAATCCGTCACCAATGCGTCGTGCCCCCCCGCCGGCGTTAATGTCCGGTGTGTGAGGTACCGAGGGAGTTTGTGATTCTCCTCTGATGCAAACAGATCCACTTGTGGACGGTAAGGCTCTGCAATCATTTGATCGAAAATGTTTTGCTTGAGTGCCCACTCTACTGTTGTGCTCTGTCTCTGAGACAGCGCGTCTGCCCAGACGTTTGCTACGCCTGGGAGATATGATGCATGAAGATGAATGTGCAGCTTGTTGGCTAGCACAAAAATCTTTTCTGACACGTCTAGCAACTTCCGAGACCTCGTTGACCCTTGTTTCTGAATGCAGTGAACTGCATTGAGATTGTCCATCCTGAAGGTCACCGACTTTTCCCGTAAAGTAGAGCCGTGAACCTGAAGGAAATACAAGGGGACTAGTAACTCTTTTACATTTATGTGAGAGGTTTCTGAAGGGGACCAAAGCCCTTGACCCTGATGCCCGAGGTTTGACTGAAAGCCCCAACCTATCGTCCCTGACGCATCCGTGTCCACCCATACCGTCGGCGGAGGAGAGGTCCATGACATGACTGAGTGCAACATTTCCCTCTTCGCCCAGACCGCTAGTAAGCTGTGTATTAATGTTGGGATAGGCCATAATTTTCCCGCCGGTAAGAGTGGGAAATATTTGTTGCCCTCCAAGATTAAACGTTTGACTTTCAACCGGCCCAACTTCACAGTTAGTTGAACCCAGTTGAGAGAACCGACTAGAGATTCCCAGAGTCTCCGTGTCGTAGTCAGACTGTGGAGAAACATAAACAGTTTCTTGCGAAATCTGTTTCGATTGTCCACACTCTGACTCAGAGTGAGAGATGCTGTGTCCCAGACCAGCCCTATCCACTGAATTACTCGTGAGGGAACAAGGTTCGACTTTACCAAGTTGACCTTGAATCCTAGAGATTTGACATGGTTTAACGTAATGTTGACATGAGTGTTGCATAACTTTTCTGTCTCTGCCACCACCAGCCAGTCGTCCAGATACCACAAGATCCTGATCCCTTGTTCTAAAATGGGCATCAGGGCTTGCCGGAATAATTTTGTGAATATGCGTGGCGCTAGGTTCCAACCCAAACGGCATCCTTTGAAAGACATAAGTCTGATGCATTATTCGTAAAGCCAGAAATTTTTGAAATCTCTTGTTTACCGGGACATGCCAATACGCGTCTGTCAGGTCTAATGAACACATCCACCCTCCCGGCAGAAGTGTTAGCCTGATTTGATTCACTGTCAGCATCCTGAAGGACACGTTGTGAATGTGGAGATTCAAATAAGACAGGTCTATGACCGGTCTCATCTGAATACTGTCCCTTTTTGGTACTAGAAATAGTTTGGATGTAAACACCGGGTAAGTCGGGGGGACGGGGATAATGACACTCTTAGTAATCATCTCCTGAACTAGTGACTCCACCTCTAAAGAAACATGATTGGCCTTTGTTGGCTGACGTAAGCGAGGTCGCCGGAGCCACTGCCAAGTGATGCCTTTGCGTACCACAGTCCTCGCCCATGTTCTTAATGGCCATGCCTGATGACACGCCCGGAAGGACCCAGTTAGCAGACTGGGGTTCGCCGGCTGGACTACCCTCTTTTCCAACACGCCGTTGACTGGCCCTGGGAGTGAGAGAGACCTTAGTTTTTTGCTGGAGGAGGTGTACCCTTGGACGACTGGCCGGGTTTGGCTGGAGGCGGGCCCTGACCTGGTCGTTGGTGAAACTTGTGGCCTTTACCTGAGAAATTACCCTGTTTATACCTGAACTGAGCCTGACCCTGGGTGGAAGGGGACTTTGGCTAATGAAAAGGCTTAGACCCACTAGTTTGAGCTTTCAAAACTGGTTTGGGTTTAGGGAAAGTGAAGGTAGGTTTCTTAGGTTGAGAGGGACTTTGTTTGAATGCTTGTGCCATATTGAAAATAGTCTTCCAAACTGCTGGTGAAATCAAAGGAGTTAGAACTGGAGACAGAACTACTTGGCTTGCAATACGGTCAGGAAGTTTCTTCACTAAGAACATCCTCAGATCCTGCCTTGCTCGAACTGCCTCTAATAAGGCTGTCCGAATATCTCCTAAAGACTGTATGGAAGTCTGGAGAAGCAAGCGCCGGGAAAGTTCAATGGCTTTCTTGACTTCCGCGGCTTCTATTGCCTGAGAAGAGCGTAACAGAGACTTTGTTACTTGCTGGGTAACAATATATTGCGAAAACAGTCTAAACGCTTTTCCTCTTAACTTAAACTTGCGGTCTAGGTGAGCTGGGGAAGGCGTGCTAAAAGGATCTTTTAATTCGCACAAATTGATTTTAGGGGCAGCCAAGAAATCAAACAAAGCAGAGGGGACTCCGCCGGCACTAAAAACCGGAAGAGAGAACCAAGAATGGTGTTCTTGAGGGATTTGGTGGGAAGATTTTGACGTGAAAGGTAGTGGCAAAATTTTGAGCCTCTGTTTCCCATTCCACCCAAGGTCCCGTACCCAACTGCCCCACCTGCAAGACTGGATTAGAGGCTGAGTCTGTGATCGGAAACATATCCAACTCCGGCGTCAAAGCAGAAAGTGCCTTGACGTCGTTAAAGCCGTAATTCTTAGTCCAGTCAGAAAAAAGCTTTGAAGCTGAGGCAGGGGGTAGGGCTGGTGTTGATGCATACACAAAAAAGTCATGTTATAATAACTTGGAATGGCCTTAACCCTTCCTACCCGGGCTGTGTTACCCAATGACGGTCGCCCCTACCCGGGCGATATGGCCGAAAAACTTCTAGGCCTAGGCTACCGTATTTATGTTTATTTTCACTGCTAGAACTTTCCCACTCATCTATAATCGTAGTGTGGTTTTCAATCTGTATTTTGGCATTGAGTAGAGCTCTGTAAGTCAACTGGTTCAGTTGTGATGACGATTTCAGTGGAGCCAATATTGCAGAGATGTTGCCAATATGGGGGCTTTTTAGACACTAATTTCGTCATGACGTCAGAACAATAACATTGAGGAGTCTTCTCCTTGTTTTCGGAGGTGCGGTGACGAACGCTTGGGTTTGTTGACATACGTCGTACGCACGGCGTTCGGACCAAGCTTAATTAGGCTATTAAGCTCATGCCTTAAATAAGGCAACGTTTCGTGCTGTCCTTACCTAAGGCAGACCGGGTAGGAAGGGTTAATATGAACATCCAAAACATTTCCTTGACTATCCAAAGCTCTGAGTTTTCTAGACTTATTGCCTTGGATTACCCACTCATGTGGTACAGGGAGCTCCCCCGAAATAGTAGCTTGTGCTGCCTCTGGCTTAGTTGGTAACATTGCTACCCATGACTCATCAGGCCCGTATAAAAGAGGCATAGCTCCTTTTTTGACTGGCGCCTTGTCTAAAGGAGGGGGAGTTATGTCTGATATGACTCGCACATTGGAAGTAGTGAGAGCTGTTGTGCCAGGCACATTGGAGAAATTGGATCTGACACAAGAGGGGGGTTAGGTATTTTAGCTAAAGCAATGGATGTAGCCAGAGGTCGCACATTCGTCGACGTCGCGGGAGCTCCCGTACCAACTGTAGGAGTTTCCGGCGTAGGGCCAAAGAACCTATTAAGTGCATTCAATAGTAATCCATCAATCTCTTCTGCCGTTACATACCTAGCCGATGACGAACTCCGTGGAGATTCGACAGTACCCTGAGAGTCGTCTAGAAGGTGACTGGACTCTTCAACCTCCATCTCTGAGACCAGAGATCGTTGTTCTTCATCCGTTAAGTCTGGCCTATCATGGGAAGATCCCGCCGAAGCCGGGACCTCCACATGCTGCCATGTTAAATCTGGGATAGAAGATGGTACATCGGCATCCCGGTGGACGTCAGCCACTACTTGAGTCACAAAGGGATGTGTTCTGTCCTGCCAGGACTGTGAGTATCGCCATACACCTTGGCTGTGGCTGTCACTCGCTTGCGAGCTTGGTATACTCTCTGATTGAGAGCTCTCACCCGAGCCCCCTAGAGGTTTATAGTTTCTGTAAGACACTTCTAAATCTGAGGCTGACACATGTGACCTGGTAGAAAAAGCATGAATATCAGGTACCGAAATGTCCGCCGGGGCATCCTCCACCACATTCTCTGACTCCACCCCCGACCTGTCAGATTGGACGTTAGACTTGGTGGGGGTAGAGGCAGAAAGCGGGGTACCAGGCTCCGGCGATAGCCGTGAGTCCTTTCGCGCCGGAGGATCCCTTTTGGATGATTTATGACTCTTACTTGACTTATGCTTAGTACTAGTAATGTCTTTAAATCCCCCACTCGCTTCCTTTTTCTTCTTCTTTGAAGGTGAAGCAGAGTGGCCCGAATCTGTCACCTGCTTCCTCAGTGGTGACCTTGATGTGGACCTCGTCTCCGTTGCCAAGGGTGACGGTGAGCGAGGCCTCTTAGACTTGCCGGGGGAGGGTGTGGCAACCTGTCCCCGCCCAGTCTCTGAGGTCTTACATGCACGTATCTTATACTGAGGGGGGGTATGTTTGATAATTAAAAGCTCCCATAGCTCAAGGTTATCACATTGCAATGCTTTATGTGCTACATTCGTTGAGTAAGTAGCGAGAAGTTGTTTCACTTCTTGTAAAGCCACCGCCGCAGTATTATCTTTCTGAATTAGAACTTTGACACTTAACCCTCTCCGACATATGACGCAATTTTGAGCCTATTAGGGATACTTTAAAGCCTTCATTACCATCAGGGGTATTTACAAACCTTTAGTTTAGTTACTTCAACCTCTGCAGTTGTCTTTGAGTTAGCTGTGGGCAGAAAACTAATTTTGGAGAGGTAATTATAAGAGTGAGAGAACTCTATTTCTTATTGCTAATCTGGCAACCTCTGCGTCATACGAGTCTGAAGGGGTTAAGAGGTTACAAATAGTGCAATTCTTTGTCACCCATATCCCCCGTGACCGATCTAGGCATTTAACACATTTAATGCAGAGCTTGTGAGCAAAAATAGGGATACCTGAGCATAACAGCGTTGAACATAAAGCAATGAGAGGTTCAAGTGCCGACATGACAGAGACTGGGGGAAATCTACCCCGCCCCCGGGAACTACCTGGTCACCTGGCGCAACGCCGGTACTCCGCCTTGGAAAGAGAAATTTCCAGGAATTAATGCTCATAAGGTTACCCCAAAATGGTACAAAACATATGCCACAAAACCGCCGGTCAACGAACCGTAGCACTCCACCACTACTTTTTGTTTTCCTTTAGTTTCATATTAAAGATTTCAGCATATCTTTACCTGTCCAAAAGATTTAAGCATATCTTCTGAATCCTCATAAAGATGAAGCATATCTTTATTAAAGATGAAGTCTTTCAAGTATCCCTTTACACTTGAAACACTAGTAAGATTCAGGCATCTTTTTATCCCATAAAAAGTCTAAGCCTATCTTAATCTCTAATCCGGCTTCTCCCAGAAGCCCTCATAGATCGCCGTCTTGAAGGCCGTGATACCCTATTGTATCAATCAATTGTTTGGCAAATTATCGCGAATTGCAAATCCGTTAATATAACCACCCGAAGGTACAACTGCCGGGTTTTATATGCAATGTCAAACCAATTGTACCTGCCCCAGATCTCTTTGTAAAAAGGTCGCCGGGAGGGAAAGACCAAACAAACAAACAGCATTGTTTTCAATGGCTTTGAAAAGCCGAGAAAACCATATCCAACAGGTGTCAGCATGATCACCTAGATAAATGTGTGGAGCCCACCTCGCCGGGAATAACACAGGAAGCCTGATCACAGGCTCGACCACAGAAAACGCAGTTTCTGATGAGCCCTCAAGCTACCAAACTCGCCGGGGTAACTTACCTATTTTAACCAACCTGATTAAAACTCGGTAAAAACTCGCCGGGGTAACTTACCTATTTTAACCATCCTGATTAAAACTCGGTAAACAAAACGGCTTTCTCAGAGCAATCGAGAAAAACCGCCGGAAAGGCAACCCACACCAAACAGAACGCAGTCTTATAAACATAATCAGACCCACAGTCCGAAGCTCCTGGATCAGCCAATCACAACTAATCCAGGACACACATGGCACATGAATACATTTTTATTATAATAAACAATGAAAACACTTGCATATGTGAAAAACTACGAGTGGCTGGCTAGGCCTGGTGAAAACGGAAAAAACACTTAATGACGTCGAAACACCATCGAAAAGCACTCCATCCCACCAAAACTGGAACAGCCGCCACAACAACATCATAGAAAACACCCGGGTAAGGGTAACACTGACTCGGGACCCAGAAAGAACTCCACTAAGTGAAGAAAAATACACCAGGAACGTCAGTACAAATAACATAGGCTACTCCATCAGAAAGATAGCTAGAAGCCCGACATCGCGTAGTTACAGCCTCCTAACATGCTAGGACTAAAGATGGCTAAACACGAAAAACGTTTCAGAGCGTCCTCACTTCGGCCACGAGGGTCCGTCCGAAATAGACGCCCCAACAAAACGACCCAAAATACACTTGTTCTGCGAGAAAAACACCCATGATTTCGGTCCAAAAGACATAGAAGAGGCCATTTCCAACATGCCATCCCACTCGACACCAGGCCCGGACTCATGGAATTCGATCCTAATGAAAAAATGTAAGGAAAACCTCTCAAAACCCCTGGCTATAATGTGGAGAAGGAGTCTAGACACTGGTGACATACCAGATAGCTTGAAAATGCAATAATTGCCCCACTGCATAAAGGAGGGAGTAAAGCACTACCAAAAAACTACCGCCCGGTAGCTCTAACCTCTCACATCATTAAAGTTTTCGAGCGAGTCCTGCGAAGCAAAATTTCAACATTCATGGAGACAAATGAACTACACAACACCGGTCAACATGGGTTCAGAGCGGGAAGATCATGTCTCTCACAACTTTTGGAACACTATGACAAAATTCTTAAAGCGCTAGAAGAAAAGAAAAATGTGGATGTCATTTACACCTATTTTGCTAAGGCATTTGATAAATGTGACCATGGTATAATAGCCCACAAACTGAAAGCAAAAGGTATAACTGGGAAAATCGGACGGTGGATATACAATTTCCTCGTAAACCGAAAACAATCGGTAGCAGTAAACCAAGTCACTTCTGAGCCTTCGGATGTCAAAAGCTCAGTGCCCCAAGGAACAGTGCTAGCGCCCCTTCTGTTCCTCATACTAATTTGCGACATAGATACCAACACCAGACACAGTACGGTGTCGTCTATTGCTGATGACACAAAATTAAGCAAGATAGTAAACACACAAGAGGACACGGGCCGACTGCAGGAAGACATGAATGTAGTGTTCCAGTGGACCAGGGAAAACAACATGCAATTCAATGAGGAAAAATTCCAATTAATACGGTACGGAGATAATAATGGTGTTAAAGAAATTACAAATTACTTAACAGAATCTAACCACATAATAGAACGGAAAGACAGTGTGAAAGACCTTGGGGTATTAATGTCTGAAAATATGGGTTTCAAAGTACATAACCAGGTCAAAGTGGCGGCTGCGAAACGTCTAACGGGTTGGATTCTGCGTACTTTTAAAACACGCGGTGAATTGCCTATGATAACGCTCTTCAAATCTCTAGTGCTACCGCGGCTTGAATACTGTAGCGTATTAACATCCCCATACAAAGCAGGTGAAATAAATGACGTAGAGAGTGTACAAAGAAATTTCACTTCGCATATAAGTTCGATAAAACATCTACACTATTGGGAGCGTTTAAGAGCACTGAATCTGTACTCACTGGAACGTAGAAGAGAACATTACCTAATAATATACACGTGGAAAATCGCAGAGGGTCTAGTACCAAACCTACATACTCCGATAGTCATGAAATTCAGTGATAGGAGAGGCTGGGAATGCGAAATCCCCCGGATGAATAACAGGGGTGCTATGGGCTCTCTGCGAGAGGGCTGGTTATCACACAGAGGCCCACGTCTCTTCAACAAACTCCCACGGCGAGTAAGAGACATGAGGGACATCTCGTTAGACAACTTCAAGAGAGCCCTAGATGTCGAACTGCAAAAAGTGCCAGACGAGCCCATCCTCACAAGGGAACGAGCTGTCGCTTCAAACAGTCTACTGCACCAAATCACCACCCATAACGAGGGGCGTCGCGCTCCTTGGTGCCGCTAGAGGAGCGGCGAACACATCCAAAGGTATCCAAAGGTAAGGTATGATACCCCTGCTAAGCTAATCCTAACCTTACTCAAGACATCCCAGAGTAAACAAATGAGAAAAAACTCACTAGGGACGCAAGAATGCGGAATCAAAGCGGAGCACTGTGGGGGACACGTCCGGGTGGGTTGATCGCAGAGCAAGGAAGGTGGAATAATGCGCTAGTCAGCGTCTGGTCCAAGAATCCACAGAAGTACATCCACGGAATATGGAAAGCTTATGAATAGTTATTCTTATTTTATTTTTATTTTTTATTTGTTACGAAGTTTTTTCGTAGTGAGAACCCAATCATAAAGACGAACCATGAGTGATTTAGCGTGTGCTTATGATGAAGGTTCCTCTGAGCTCTGCGGCGGTAGTTTCAAACTGCGCTTATGGGCGTTTGAAGAGGTAGCCTTATGTAATAGGCATAATCGTCAATGATGGAGGGGCCACTAATAAATATAGTGTAAAGAACAGTTTTAATTATCTTACACGCTACATTCATTGATAATAGATAGATATACTGTACTTATAATAAATGGTATAAGTTTATACAACATAAGAATATTGGATTCGAGCACGATCGAGGATCTACTGTAGATGTAGCTCAGGTATACAAAAATAAGTTTAGCTGTTCTCTTATACAATACACAACAATAATATTTTCTCGAAATACTGAAGAGTTGGATAATACCTGTGCATAGATTTATATTCACATATGATAACTATTAACACAAAATGGACGAGGTTTTACACTGAGTTAATATTATGAAATCTAATTTCCTTAATGCACTAATGGAAGATTAGACAGAGTCAATATGTAGGACTCTAACTTTCTAAGTCACCTTGCGCACTGGTGAAACTTTGGCAGAGTCAATATTTTAGGGACTCTAACTTTGTAGCAATTTTGAGAAATTCGACAGAGTCAATAGGTTGGGACTCTAATTTTATAGCACGTGTCGTAATTTATTCAGAGTCAATATGTAGGACCTTGCTCACTGGTGAGACTATGGCAGAGTCACTAGGTTGGGATTCTAACTTTAGAACACTTGTTGTAATTTAGACAGAGCCAATACGTTGGGACTCTGACTCTACAGTAAGATACCTCGTCACTGGTATCGACTTAATTCAGATTTCTATTATATCTCCAGAATTAACACTTGGAGTAAAACTTGAGGTAGCAGCTTGCAGTCGTATGGGTCTCCGTTGGGCCGTCCAGGTTGGCCTGTCGTGTGAACTAGTTGTTTAGTTACGGATGGAGTAATGGGTATAAGATCTTAAATGAGCTTCCTTGGTATCATGACACTGGGCATCTCATCGGACTAATGCGAGTGTGTTTTAAGTACTCGACTATCTTGATCATTATATTACTCGGTGATGAATTTCTGTTCAGGTACTCTTGACTTTGAGTCTTTAATATAGTGCCTGTGTCATGACACAGTGACAAGATATCGGGTTAACGCAAGTAGATAGTATGATCATGACCAATACTATTTTCCTTGACTACCACTGACCTTTATAAGAGGTTCAAAGAACTCGGGGCGGTGTTTAAACCTTTTGCTTACTATTGCCAGCCAACATGTCAGTGGACAAAAGTATAAAGGACTTCTATATGCCGAGTGCCTGTTAAGGTATCTCACAGAGCCCTGAACTATATGGGGAACCTTAGCATGCCAAGTATCCTTTGGTAGTTGTGGAAATGCGGTTTTAATAAAAGAAGTCAATTGGGGACATGTCCATTCGAGCTTAGACTTCCTTTATGAAAGGTGCATGCCTATTAATGATTTTGATGTTGCTACTGTGTCATGACACGCAAACAACAAAGATTCCTCAATAGGTAAAATAACTCTTCAGACCTTGTGGGATATTGGGCATGCCTTTTATTGCAACTGAATGGGAGGGTAATTATAGGACTACAAAACACTAGTATGCCAGTGTTATTTGAAGCCCTAGAATATAGGTTTGAGTCCCGGAGGGAAGAATGAAAACCTAATATTTAGTAGTGGCCCCGAAATCATTGATGATTTGCCTATTAATATAATAGCTCTCTTTCAAGCACCCGCGGTCAGCCTGTTTGAAACACCCGCCGCAGGGGAAAGAGAACTAACATCATAAGTGTAACGCTAATTCTCTTATGGAATCGTCTTTATGATTGGGTACTCACTACGAAAAGAAAAAAGAAAAATGAACTTAATAATTTTATATTAAGGCTTACCAACTCGTGGATGTCTTTTGTGGATTCTACCCGAGACGCTGAACCCAGCGACGCCATTCCTTCTTCAATGATATATCAAGATTAAACTCAAGACATCAACGAATGGGAAGGGGATGGAAGGGAGGGCCCTACATCGTCAATGATTTCGGGGCCACTACTAAATATTAGGTTTTCATTCTTCCCTCCGGGACTCAAACCTATAATTTATTAGTGGCCCCAACATCATTGACGATATGCCTGATATCTCAAGTCTGGAGGGGGACATTCGTGACAATATCTAAACCACTAACAAACTACCATAGATTGAGAAAAAGAACCATATAACAATCTTAAGTCTTTATTGTTTACATACAATAATATAGACAAAATGGAAAGAAAAGCAGCGCGTTACTTCGAAGAAGATCTGCTTATAAGTAACCGTACAGGTACATATGTAAAGAATATCACATTGAGATTCAATAAAATTTGTTTTCCGAGAAAAATTCTTTCATTCTTGTCCAACACTGTAAAGGCACAAATAAATCATTTGATTATATCTTATGTCCTTAAATTTAATTTGTACACTCGGTCCAAGAAGTATCTGCATCCCTATGCTGATCATCTGGTGTGTACAGCTCGGTAGGGTTGGCAGAGGCCTGTAACTATATCCATGTTTCAGAGACGATCGTCTCTGACACATGGATATAGTTACAGGCAGAGGTGCCAAACCTATCAAGCTGTACACACCAGATTATCAGCGTAGGGGTGCAGATACTTTTTGGACCGAGTGTACATACTATATATTTTGTACAATTTAACCTTAATATCCTATAGTTGCAACTATTAAAGATATCCTACAAAAATAAAATTTTGAGCTGTATAACCAGCTCGACTTATCAAGTATCACAGCTCGTGAACTTATCACATAGTCCGGCGGAGGGTCTAGGGGTCTTGAGCTCTCCAGCACCCCCCCCTCCTTTTTACCATTAAGATTAAACTTAACTTTAGTAGCACACAGACCAACTAGACCCGCTGGTGCAGGGCCACACAGGTAAATTTTGGTTTATCCAAAGCCACTGATAGGTATCGCGTCATGAAAGTATAATTGGAAGCCCACAACTTAGTGTTTGCTATGTCATCAATTGAATAATTATGCAAAAAGCGCAAAGAGACTGCCCATTTTCTGATGTCGTGGGCCATTCCCACTACACCAGGGTTACTTTCACGAATTACATCTAAGAGTAAAGAAGTTAATTTTCGTCTCGTGACGCGAATACCTGTACTACTGACCCATAAGGCTCCCTGCTGTTGGGGCTGGGAAACCCTCATAAACTTCATTAAAGCCTGAACAGGGCATAAGATATGGTGTGTATTCCCGCATTTAACCCTCCAGCCCCGGGGGCTATAGCTTGCGACTGTGCTCCGGTACCGGGTGTTTTGACGATCTTTGGCCTATGTTAACTACTCTGTAAGTCAATGAATATGGCATGTAATGTTGTGAATAAAAAAGAATAATGTTCCACAAACCTTACTCTGTCGAATGGCGTTGAGTAGAGGTCTCTAGCCCCTCTGGTTGCGTAATGGTGAGCGCGGGAAGACGAGTGCTTTTCGGCGGCAAATTCTTCCCGCGTTCGGACGCGTCGCCCCGGCCATGGCTACGACGCACCTAGCCGCTCGTCGCGCCAAAGTATTTATCTCCCTTAGACGATTTTAGTGTTTGATATTGAGAATGTGATGTTTATTTGATATTTTCTAGTTATTTTGAGGCCAATTATATAAAATATGTTTATTAGGGTATCACTGTCACTGATATTGCTAATTTTCACTCGATACCGTACATTTTATTAGTAATTGAGGTAGCTTATTGTTGTATTAGGCACTGATTATTCGTTATCACAGGTGTTTATTATACTTTGGCCATCATATATTAGGTCTTGTGTGACTTTCACTTTGACAAATATGCTTTAGAGAGTGTCACTGTCACTGATAATGCTCATTTTCACTCGATACCGTACATTTTATTAGTAATTGAGGTAGGTTATTGTTGTATTAGGCACTGATTATTCGTTATCACAGGTGTTTATTATACTTTGGCCATCAAATATTAGGTCTTATGTCACTTTCACTTTGACAAATATGCTTTAGAGAGTGTCACTGTCACTGATAATGCTCATTTTCACTCGATACCGTACATTTTATTAGTGATTGAGGTAGGTTATTGTTGTATTAGGCACTGATTATTCGTTATCACAGGTGTTTATTATACTTTGGCCATCAAATATTAGGTCTTGTGTGACTTTCACTTTGACAAATATGCTTTAGAGAGTGTCACTGTCACTGATAATGCTCATTTTCACTCGATACCGTACATTTTATTAGTAATTGAGGTAGGTTATTGTTGTATTAGGCACTGATTATTCGTTATCACAGGTGTTTATTATACTTTGGCCATCAAATATTAGGTCTTGTGTCACTTTCACTTTGACAAATATGCTTTAGAGAGTGTCACTGTCACTGATAATGCTCATTTTCACTCGATACCGTACATTTTATTAGTAATTGAGGTAGGTTATTGTTGTATTAGGCACTGATTATTCGTTATCACAGGTATTTATTATACTTTGGCCATCAAATATTAGGTCTTGTGTCACTTTCACTTAGTTATATGATTTGTAAACGTTTTATATACAATTTATTGTCTTTTTTCACTGATTTATATATTTCTATAGGTTCTAATCATATGAATGTCACTTGGTATATACATATGTGTCACTTTCACATATTATTATGGTGTAATTGTATTTGTATCAATTTTCTCATAATACATGACTTTTGTATTACTGTACAATAAATTGGTTTTCTTCCACTTTTTGCCTATATATAATTATAGTGTACATATTGTCATTTTATTTGGCAATTTCAGTATGATTATTAGAACTCCAGCTTGGAGTGGTAATCAAAGAAGCACTTTAAAGCACAGAGTGCCACCTTGCACTCCACACACTCCATGGTTGACTTTTTACCTGACCTCGGCCTCACCCTGCTGTTGTAGCAGACATGGCACCGCTTCTGCTGTGTTCTTCCTGATTCATTCTGAGGCAGGGAACCAAGCCTGTGCCTAATCAAGTATTAAGCACACTGCAAGCGGTCAATAATGGCGGGCCCAGGATGTGCCACTGCCCTCTGTGGCGTAGCATACTTCTCCAGGAGCTCCGTCAACACCTGCTTTTGGAACCTCCGCAGGCTATTGAACTTCATGGGTGTGTTCACATTCCGAAGCTTGTATATGTTGTAGGCATTCAGAACTGACATGTCCACCATATGCAGAAAGAACTTTTTGTACCATCTGCACGAGGTACGCAGGCAGTCAATGAAGCCTATCTGCATGTCGGACTTGTCCACCAGCCTCATGTTGATGTTGTAGTCCAGGACAGCATCGGGCTTGGTCACCCTGGCCTGGGTGCGGCGATCCACCTTGCCAGTCTCCACCATTTCCCCCTTGTGGATGGTGGTCAGGAGGTTGACCTTCCGCTGGTCGTGCCAGTGGATAGCCAGAATGGGCCCCGACTTCTTCTTGAACACATCACCTTTTTTGGTCTTTGGAGGGAAAGGTGGCATGCCCTTCCTTTTCCCTCGTACTGTGCCTACAGTCCCCGTCTTGCGCTCATGCAGGTACTGTGAGAGAGTGGGGGACGTGTAATAATTGTCCGTGTAGAGGACGTGATTCTTGTGAAAGTAGCGGTCCATCATGGCTTGCACCACTGCTCCGCCAAAGCCAATGAGGGGGTCCACAAGCAAGTCCCCTTCCTTCCCGCTGTAGACCAGGAAGTCCAGGACATAGCCAGTTTGGCAGTCGCACAGCACAAAGAATTTTATGCCAAAGCGATGTCTTTTTGAGGGGATGTACTGCCGGAAGCTGAGTTTTCCCCGGAACAGCACAAGAGACTCGTCAATGACGACCTTGCGGAAGGGCTTGAAGTAGGAGGTGAAGCGTTCTCGCATCATCTCGTACAACGTCCTAATCTTCCACAGCTTGTCTGGGAGGTGGACGTCAAGGTTGGTGACAAGATGGAGCGTTGCGAGGATATCAAGGTACCGGTCGCGAGACATATATTTCCCGAAGGCAGGGGTGGATATCAGATCATTGGTGATCCAATAGTCAGGCAACCTATGCTTCTTGACATGAGGCATTAGCATGGTGAGTGCCAGGAACACCATGAACTCTTTATGAGTCACTGGGGTCCACTGCCTCATGTGGCCCTTGGTCACCTTTCCCAAAAAGTGGACCTGGAATTGGTGCTGCTTATTTGTCTCTTTGACAACATAGCCTACCACCTCCTCATCAAAGAAGGCCTCAAATAGTTCGTGTGGTGGAGCATTGGGGCCTGCAGGAAAATTGGGGGTAATGCCTGAACCCTCCAGTACCTCATCAAAAGCTGGCACATCAGGGTTGTATCCATCCTCATCAACTACGTCTTGCCACTGAAAAACGTAGAATGGGTCTTGTCTACGCTGACGAGGAGCTCCAGCTGGTGGCCCAGCACGCCCACGGCCAACTCGGGAGGCGCGCGCCCTAGGGCGGCGAGGGCGGCGGCCAGGGGGGCGGGCAGCACGACGGGCAGCACGACGCCGGGCCAAGCGGATGGGTCGAGGGTCGTCGATGTCCATATAGTCATCGTCAGAGTGGTCATCTTGCCCTGACGGTGGACCTATGTAATCATGGCCAGAGTCTTCAGAGAGGTGCCCTTCATCATCAGTGGCCCCCACATAATCTGGCGGGGAACCAGTGATGCGTGGGCGGCGTGCGGGTGGGCGAGGTGGGGAAGGAGTGGCAGGTGAGGCTGTGTCCCCCCGAGGTCCTGGGCTCCTTGGCCTGCGACGAGTGACAGAAAGCAATGTTTCACTGTCACTAGGCCCAGGTATTGGTGATGCGAGCTCAAAGACTTCTTCAGGAAGACATGTTGAAGGCGGGAGAGGTGGGGAGGACCGTGGGGAAAGTTGCGGGGACGTATGGCTGGGGCCGGCCGGGGTGGACGCCGCGGGAGCCTCGAACAAAACTCTCTTACTTTTCTTAATTTTTTTGGTATATTTCCTACCTTTCCCCTTTTCGACAGCAGTATGTCTCCTGTCGGGGGACCTAGGAGGCAAATAGGCCGAAAGTGGGGGGTCCTCAACCCTTGGCAATGGTGGGGGTGGTGGGGAAGAATGCGGGGCATCCGGGTCATCTTGGGTGGCGGGGGTAGATAAGGGAGACAATGGCGGACGAGAAGGGTCACCACGCTGACCCTCACTCACAGCCTCATCCTCACCAAGTAGTTTTGCTTGTTCCCTAGCTGCCGCGGCCACCTTCTCAAGTATTTTCTGCTTATACAAATGTAGCTTGAAAGGCGATTTACCTGGGGAAGGGCTTGGCGTCGTGTCACTTATGCGAAATTTGGTGAGTGACCTTGAACTCTCCCACTCACTCAAGTTCACTGTCTTTAGGTAAACCAGCTTCCTCAACAACTGGTACATCACCTTCATCACTCTCATCACTGTCATGTTCTTTCGCAAATCCCAGGAATTGCTCTTCTTTGTCACTCTCATGGCCATAATCACTCGACTTATAATTACTGGAGTCGTCACTGACTTCATCATCAACATTATGCTTGGCATCAGCTCGCTCATAAAGTCTCAATGTCGTCTCAATACCTCCGGGAGATAACACATTTAGGCGATGGCGTCGGGGTAAGGCGCGACGAACTAGCAAGGGCGTCGTAGGAAGCACGGTATCGGACACAGCGGAATCACTATTTGGCGTACTGTCCATGATGGCGTCGGGGTAGATACTGTTGCTGTGGCGTAGTTTATGCCTGGTGGCGCCACCTACCGTCCCACGATACCGAAAATGTACGCGCGGCATTCGAAAGCACTCACGCAAGCAATGGGCGTTCAAGAGCCCTTCCGGGTTGCGCGGGCCGAGGTTGTTATGGGCATTCAAGAGCCCTTCCGGGTTGGAGGGGTTAAGCGCCGGGACTGTAAACTCAGAAAAAACATGATCACTATGTTCGTTCTTGGCAACAAACGTGGGAGATGGAGCAATTTGAACATTCTCATTGAGTCTCCCAAACCTGAGGCAATTAGGTTCGTTGCTCATCGCCACCAGCTCAGACACCCTGTTACCTGTGGCCAAAGCCATAAGGAACACAGCCTTCTTTAACAGTGAGTCAAAATCCGGCGCATGATTATACTTGCGCGAATGAAGCAAAGACAAAGCTTTGTCAAGTGACGACCAGGTAGGCATGAGCTGACACCCCGTCTGTGGTGGGTGAAGCTTGAAACATGCCCTCATGAACCCTTTCTCCTCCACCTGCGGTATAGATAGCCCTGTTAGGTCAAAAAAGGGAGTTCTAATAGCAGGCAAATGATTCTTCAGCGTAACTACAGAAAGGCGTTTTTGTTCAAACAAATAGTCCAAGTACTTGAAAAGCAAAGCTACTGATGCATCAGTTTGCACCGTTTCTACTATCCAGGTTGTGAAAGACTTCCAATGCGATTGATATTGTCTCCTGGTAGACAGTATACTGATTAAGGAATTTATTAGTAACGCTCTCTCCATACGGAGTTAACCATTTGGCATTCTGAATGTCCAAAAGGCAAAAGTCAGCGAGGTCTTTAGGTTGCCAATTCTCTCCAAGTGGAAGTACGAGATCGGGAATGACACCGGGTTCTCACACCACATTTTCAACTGGTGGTACCACACCTGAGCCGATCATCGAAACTAAGCCCCGGTAACCCCGTTGTTTGTGAACTACCTGACACATGAGTGAAGCTTCTGGAGGCGGAAAAAGATAGATGGAATTCCACTTGTTCCAGTCCTCCAACAATGCGTCTGGACCCCCCGCCGAAGTCATTTTCCGGCGGGTTAGGTAGAGAGGAAGCCTGTGGTTTTCCTCAGACGCGAATAGATCCACTTGTGGACGGTATGGCTCTGCAATCATCTGGTTGAAGATGTTTTGCTTGATTGCCCATTCTACTTTGGTGCTCTGTCGCCGGGACAGAGCGTCTGCCCAGATGTTCGCTACGCCTGGGAGGTATGATGCATGGAGATGAAAGTTCAGCTCTTCGGCCAGAACAAAAATCTCTTCTGACAACTCTAGCAACTTCCGAGACCACGTTGACCCTTGCTTTTTAATGCAGGACACCGCATTCAAATTGTCCATTCGAAACGCTACTGATTTCCCCCGCAAGGAGGAGCCGTGAGTTTGAAGGAAAAATAAAGGGACTAAGAGCTCTTGCTCGTTGATATGAAAATTCTCGGTTTGGGACCAAAGACCCTTACCCCGATGGCCTAGGTTTGACTGATAACCCCAGCCTATTGTCCCTGAAGCATCTGTGTCTACCCATACCGTAGGTGGGGGAGAAGCCCACGTCATTATTGAGTGCAATGTTTCTCTCCTCGCCCAGACCGACAGTAAGTCGTGAATTAATGGAGGAATTTTCCACAACTTTCCCGCCGGCAATAGCGGGAAATATTTGTTTCCTTCCAAGATTAATCTCTTTACTTTCAATCGGCCCAACTTTACAGTTAGTTGAATCCAGTTGAGAGGGCTGATCAGGGATTCCCATGTCCTTCTCGTGGTGTTCAGACAGTGGAGAAACAGAAACAATTTCTTTCGAAATCTGTTGCGGTTGTCCACACTCTGACTGAGAGTAAGATTGGCTGTGTCCCAGACCAGCCCTATCCACTGAATTACCCGTGTGGGAACCAGACGCGACTTTGCCAAGTTGACCTTGAACCCTAGGGATTGTACATGGTTTATAATGTGATTGACATGGATATTGCATAGACTCTCTGACTCCGCCACTACCAGCCAGTCGTCTAGGGACCACAACACCTTGATCCCCTGATTTAACATTGGCATGAGGGCCTGCCGGACTAATTTCGTGAATATTCTCGGTGCAAGGTTCAACCCGAATGGCATTCTCTGAAAGACATAAGTCTCTTGCCTGATCCTCAAGGCGAGGAATTTTTGGAACCTTTTGTTTACCGGGACATGCCAATAGGCGTCTGTCAGGTCTAACGAGCACATCCACACTTGGGGCGGAAGTGTTAGCCTGATGTGATTCACAGTGAGCATCCTGAACGATGCATTGTGAATGTGTCGATTCAGACAAGATAGGTCTACGACTGGTCTCATCTGAATGCTGTCCCTCTTTGGTACGAGAAAAAGTCTGGACGTGAAAACAGGGCAAGTTGGATTGACCGGGACAATGATATTCTTGGTGATCATTTCCTGGACTAGTGACTCCACCTCTAAAGAAACATGGTTGACTTCTAGAGTTTGACGTAAACGAGCGGAGCCACCGCCTGGTGATGCCCTTGCGTACCACTGTCCTTGCCCAAGTTCGCTGGGGCCAGGCCCGGTGACACACCCGAAATGATCCAGTTACTTGACTGGGTCTGTCCGGAGGAAGTACCCTCGGATCCAACTCGCCTTCGATAGGCCCCGGGAGAGAGAGAGTTTGAAGTGTGACTAGTTTTTGATGGTGGAGGGGTAGGGTTAGACGGCTGACTGATTTTGGCAGGTGTCGATCCCTGGCCTGATTTGTGTTGTGACTTATTCTTATATCACTTTCCTGATTGTTTTCCCTGTTTAGGCTTGAGCGAAGTACTTCCTTGCGCCAGGGGAGACATGGGGCCCTGAAAGGGCTTATACCCACTAAATTGGGACTTACCACTGCACTTAGGCTTGGAGTATGGTTTCTTTGGGAGGTTTGACGTACCTCCCAACCTACCAAATAGGAAAACCTACTATTTGGTAGTAGTCATGGAAAATCCAACGTCAAGGCTATTAACCTAATTGCAATGACGACTTGTCTATTTTGACTGCTATGTCGTCATTCCAACCGCGGTTAAAAAAGAAAACGTCTAGAGTCTACTTATCTTGCTCTAGGACAGTGGTTCTTAACCTTTTTAACCCTATGACCCCCTGATATATTCCTGGCCAGTGCTGTGACCCCTCAGGGTTAGGAGAGGTTTGGAAGTGGGGTGGCGAGCGAAGTGAGCCTCTGCTCTGCTCTGCTCTGCTCTGTTGTTACACCCTAAATATGGCACTGTTACTCGCACAAAAAAATTGCAATGCTGATTTTTGTGTATAAAGGTAAGATACAATATATTTTAATATGACAATACTGTATATAAAGTTTATTGAAATAATAAAACATAACATGTAACTCTGAAAATGCCACAGATCCAGTACAACCCCACAAAATTAATAAACCTCACAAATAATGCTAATCACTCACTCAATGGGAGGGTTGAAATTGTTTTGCAGCGATCAGTCGACCAAATCGAGGAGCAATGCCAGCCAGGCAACACCTCATATCGGCGTCTATCACAAGCCTATTGCGTGCCTTCGTTTTCAGTGTCGCCATAGTTGAGAATCCAGCTTCGCAGCGGTAGGTTGAGGTGGACTGGATCAGCATGTTCAATGCCCTCTTTGAAAGTACAGGACAGTCTTCCCCCAGTTTCGCCCAAAAAGTTGGAAGTTCTTGTTCAGTGAAGTCTACTTTCAGCTGAGAATCCTCACGAATTTGAAGAAATTCTACCTTCGCAGCAACATCATATCACTTTATGGCACCATCCTCCACTGAAAAAGGTCTGAAGATCCACGAATCAGAAAAGCGAGTGTCCAATTCAGGAAAGTAACTATCGATGGCTTCATTCACTGCCAGGAGATGAGCCGAGATATCTTCATGGAAATTGCATTCAGCATCTGGCATAGAATCCAGAAGATTTGTCATTTGAGGGAAAACATTTGTGTCACCATCCTGAACTCTTTTCTGGTAAAGTTGAATTTTCCTCTTGAATGCTGCCACTTTATCTTGAGCCATATGTAACATTGCTAGGTTTCCCTGGAGTAAAAGATTCAGGGAATTCACATCAGAGAAGAAATCAGCCAAGAATGCAATCTTTGTTACAAAACCGTCATCCTGCATTTTTTCATGAAGAAGCTTCTCCTTGGCAGTACGTCCTCTCTCCAACAGCATTGTGATTTCCTCTCGAAGTTGAAGCACTCGATTCAGAACCTTACCACGTGACAGCCACCGTACCTCTGTGTGATATAAAACAGTGAAATTTGCGCCCATATCTTCACAGAGTACTTTAAAGATCTTCGAGGTCGTTGCACTTCCTTTGATATGGTTCACAATCTTCACCACATCTGAAAGCACTTCTTGAAGTCCAGGGGGGAGAGTTTTCATTGCCAAAGCATAACGATGAATCATACAATGGGTGAAGGATACATGAGGAGCGACATTCTTCACAAAGGCTTTGAAGCCAGATTTGCAACCAGTCATTGAAGGAGCACCATCTGTACACAGTCCAACAAGTGATTCCCAGCCCAGCAGATGTTTGAGGAGGAAGGTTTCTAGGATTCGAAACACATCTTTCCCACGAGTGGTAGTGGCCAATGGCTCTGAGAACAAGTACTCCTCCCTCATGACTTCTCCTTCGAGGTAGCAAACGTAAACAATTAGTTGAGAACATGATGCAACATCTGTTGACTCATCTAGTTGCAATGAATACACTGGACTACTTTTCACAGCGGTCACTACTTGAAGAAGAATATCCTCACTCATGTCCGAGACCCGATTTTTTACTGTATCATTTGAAAGGGAGATTGATCTCAGTTTGTTTGATTGCTGTTCCCCAAGTACTAACTTCGTTGCTTCTAGAATGCATGGCTTGATTAAGTCTTCACCAATGGTATGAGGTTTCTTGGTCTGTGCAATTCTTAACGCAATCCGGTAGGAAACCTCCAGAGCAGCTTCGTTCTGACGAGCAAAGTGACCAGTGGAATCGATGCGGCTGGCTTTCAGAGAGGCTTCTTTTTGCTTAAAATATTCCATACTTTTCCCCACTAGGTTGCTGTGGCAAGATTCAAAATGGACCTTTAGTTTGCTGGGCTTCATACTCTCATGACTCAAAACCTTGGTGCAAATGACGCATTGCGGTTTGATCACAGAGTTTTGAAGAATGCTTGTGAAACCCATCATGAGAAAGGCTTCATTGTACAGTAAACTTCCGTTAATCCGAAGGGCAGCGGACCGGCCCTCGTTCGGATTAGTGGATTTTTCGGATTATCGGACTTTACCCCTATGAACCTGTGTATGACGAAAACATTGAGGCATTAGGCCACCCAAATGACACAATGGTGCACACACACATATCATATGTTAATGAAATCACTTCAAAAGTTTACCATTGTCATTGTAGCCTATTACCTACTTCAAAACATTCAGATAATGGTCAAAGGAATCTGCTGATATAAACGTAAACACCATATGTCCGCATTCGTCTTCTTCTTCTTCCGTCTACTAGCGAGTTTGTCTTGCTCTTGAAGATCAGATCAGATGTGGTTCGGGAAGTAATGCCTTAACAACGGCACTTCCCTGAGAGGTTCTGTAATTTTCCTTTTGTGATTTTCCTTTTGTGACGGCTCTGTTATATTATATTGTATTGAAAGCACCCTTGTCTTGTTGTCTTGAAAGCACCCTTGGGACCCTCCGATCACTGAACTATAATATAGCGTATCGGAACGTCCAAGGTGCGTTTTCAAGCTCAAATGACGCGCTTGCAGAAAATGTGGTGCAAGCCAGTAGCGCATCGGAGCGTCCCAAGGATGCGTTCAAGAGCAAAACAAACTCTCTAGCAGACGATGTGGTGTTTACGTTTATATCTGTAGCTTCCTTTGACCATTAATCTGAATGTTTTGAAGTAGGTAATAGGCTACAATGACAATGGTAAACTTTTAAAGTGAATTCATGAACATATGATATGTGTGTGCTCCATTATGTGTCATTTGAGTGGACTAATGCCTCAAAAAGGGGACTTTGGGACTTCTTGAAATTCGGACCATTGGGTAAATTCGGATTTGGCCTCAAAATGAAAAATTCGGACTATTGGGAGATTCGAATCATCGGTCGTCGGATTAAAGGACTTTTACTGTAGTTACGCTTTTTGGCAGACATCGTTAACAACCTGCAAAGCATACCAAACCTATAAGAAAGTTATTGAGCTATACAACATTCAAGCAAGAAAGTAAGAACAACAGTATAACTGTAATGAAAATAATGTCAGGTTTCAGAAACACAACACTTCAAATAGGAATATTGAGGTCCATTCTTTTTTAAAAACAAAGAACTGGAGTTAATGAAACAGGCTTCAGTATTGACGATCTTCCTGCTTATGCTGGCTCAATAATCCTGAAGGGTTGAGGGTTGATATCCTATGAATAAAGGCCTATTTTAATCAAACAAAATATCTTGAAAGATGTTTGTCATCTCAGTTCCGTTTATCAGTTGTAACAGATCTACTGTGCAGCAAAACAAAAAAAATCACAAAAAAATCACTCTAATAACCACCTGTTCATTACCACCACTAACTCCACCCACCTACCCCCCAACCATCAGTTTCATCTACATTGCCACTACATCACCTTGAGCCACCACCATAACCACCACCACAAACATGATTTTTTGTAATCATCTTTGCCTGCTCTTGCTAAAACATATTTAACACAGGTCCCTCCAAATAACTGCTTGCACCATCAACTGCACCACTGGTTAGCTCAGAACCATTAGATACCCCTTGCAATAGGCCTAAGAATATTATTCATTGGATAGGTAAGATTGGGTTTGGTTAGGTAAGGTTAAATTATGATTAATTAGGTTGTTATATTGAACAGTGTATACTAAATTAAGTTAGGACTGTTTGGTTGTTTGGTTAAATTAGTTTAGGTTTAGGTCCTTTGCATTTGGCTAAAATAGTTAATATGAGATAAAAACAAAAAAAATCGTGAAACCATAATAAATATACCCTACTTATATATATAGTTCTAGGATGGGTTTGGTTAGGATAGCTAAGATTATATAATGAAATGTTCACTTAATTTATGTGAAATTGTGTGATATTATATTAGGCTATTTTAGTGTGTGTGATATTATGTGCAAGGCAAGTTTGTGACTGATAACCAACACCCAGTTAGGCTTATAACCAACTGCAACTGGTAGCTACATTAAGTATAAGCATATTTTCTCGTAGCTACTATGTAACGATAGCCACTGACAACAAATTATTGTGGAAACAATAGGATAACACCGTTAGAGCAAGCATCAACTCACCCGAGATTTTGGTACGTGTCTAGTTCTTGTCCCGGGAGCCTCAGCTTGCGCACTGGCAGTGGCAGACGAGTCCACGACCAGCGTGTGTACATTTACACTTCGTCCGAATTAGCAAACTATTATTTTTTTCTATATTTCCATTAGGTTACAACATTATATTTTATTACTTTAATGTGCATGTTACTTTTAGATGTGCACAATATAATTGGGAACCTGTTTAATGAAAATATATAATATAGTTACAGTAACATAGTTACTGGTAAAGACAGCCTGTTTAAACGCTCGGACAAGTTTGGTACACCTCTCAAGGCTCTCAAACCTTGCAGTGTCCTAAACTTCTGTTTTTTTCTGGTATAATAGAAGTTACATGCTATGTTTTTTACCAATTAATTATTTAAGTCTAGACAACCTACCTCATTATAATGTAGTAATACAGTCAATGTAAACACGATGTATTGGAAACATATGGTCGACTGTAGTTGTTTTAGCACTCCATAGAATGGCAGTGAACGTTGCATGCAATCTAACCAACTGTTGTAGCCTATTAGTGGTATTATATCACTTATTGTAGCATAGGCCTATATGTATAGCTGGCAACATGAATTTGTGAGGACTGTGATTTTATAATTCTATCGAAGTAAATATAGTATGGTTGACTTGCAATGCTATTTTGTCATAAAACCGTTAATTAGATATATAAATTAATTCTATAAGCTTGATTAAATTCTGCTTTTAATTAAATATTACCATTTTCCCTTCTATACTTTAAATCACTGAGTGCATTGGTCAACTGTACCACTGGACTCTAGAGTCGTAACCAAAGTTAATAAAACAAACAATTATTTCCCCCAACCCTTCGTGACCCCCAGAAAAATCCCAAACGACCCCCAGGTTAAGAACCGCTGCTCTAGGAGACGTTGTACATTAACCAAATCTACCACCGAAGGTGAAAAAAGCATAGAAGAGAAGAAAAAGGGGTTTACCTTAGTTACCGCTTAAGGCCCATCCCGTGTTCCGCCATGTGCAGATCCCTGTCGAACGTGCGCATGAGCGACCCTCTCTTGTTATCACAGGCCAGTAAGTGACAGCCTAGAGGCAGTGATGGCCAGAGTAGACGAGTTAGCGGCGGAAAATGTGGCACTCAAGGCTCAGCTTAAGGAATATGAGGGCCACCTGAGTGAGGAAGTAAAAGGAATTAGTGAGGTAAAAAATGAGTGGACAAGGGTAGAGAGTGCCACGATGGTAGCCCTTGAAGAAATTGTGAAGGAGCAGAAGGAAGAGAGAGAAAAGGAAAAGAAAGAGTTTGAAAAAAATGTAGTGCAAGTTTTAAAGAAGAAAGAGAAGGTAGTGAGAGAGACAATAGATAGAGGTAAGTGTGTAGTAATCTTTGGAGATGTGGAAGAGCACCTGGCAGATATGAAGGTAAGAAAGGAAAGGGATGTTGTGAAAGTCAAGGGGATACTGGATTACTTAGACGAGGGTTATGGATGGGTAAAAGAATTGGAGGAGGTGAGAAGGTTAGGAAAATATAAGAAGGGCGAGATGAGACCACTAAGAGTGGAACTAAAGTTTAGATCAACAGCAGAAGCAGTAGCCAATGTGAGCTGGAAATTAAATTCGACAGAGCTGAATCATATAAGGGTAAAAAAGGACCTAAGTGTAGAAGAACGAGAACAGTTAAGGGAACTCCAAGCTAAGGCTGATGAAGAGAATGGAAAGTTGTCTGAAGAGCAAAAGAAGATTTTTTTTTGGAGAATAAGGGAAGGGCAAGTAAGGAAGTGGTACATCAGGAGCCACCAAGAACCGAAAGTAAGAGGAGTGATAGGGAAAGAGACAGAGAGACAAGTACGAAGTCAAAGCAAGGAGACGGAGCGAGAGATAATGCAGGGAGCAGGGGACCGGAGAGAGAGTCAGGATGTGGTGGAGGTGGAACAGAGGGAGAGAGAGGGGAGGGAGGAGAATAGAATTAGCAGGGGAGGTGGAACTGGGTCAGGGAAGGGATGGAGAAGGAGGTGAACCTGGTAGGAGGCAGAGAGGGAAGAGAAACAAGGAGGTGGATTCAAATATACTGTGCTACTACACTAATATAGATGGAATAAACAGTAAAAAGGTAGAGTTAGATGATATATTAAGAAAAGATCAACCACAGATAGTCTGTTTGACGGAGACAAAGCTGAACCAGGACTTTGACAGCAACATAGTGTTTAGTGAAGCATATAATATATGGAGATATGATAGGAAGGGTAAAAGGGGAGGTGGAGTGGCAGTATTAGTTAAGAACCCTATGACAGCAAAGCATGTGGAGTTAAATAATGACAAGGCAGAAATAATGGCAGTTGAACTCAATGATATAGAAGGAAAAAAGCTAGACATAGCAGTAGCTTACATGCCACCAAAGACCAGAGCATGGAGGGAGTTGGAGTTTGAGGAGATGGTAGAGGATATGATTCAGTCGTTGAGAAGATTGCTTTTAAGGAAGAATCGATTGATCTTGGTAGGAGATTTCAACTGTAGTGAGGTTGATTGGGAATCGGGAGATGCAGGGCCAAATCAGAGATCTTGGGGAAGTCGGCTAGTGGAGTTGGTTACGGAAAATGTACTTGCACAACATGTGAAGGAAAATACAAGAATGAGGGGTAATAATGAACCTTCTAAACTCGATCTGATTTTTACAAAAGATCCTCACGAAATTAGTGATATAAACTATCTATGTCCTGTAGGTAAAAGTGATCACCTATTACTAAAATGGAAGTTGACCTCGAGTAATGCCAATAGATTAGACAATAGCTACATAAATGACAGATTAAATTATAGTAAAGCTGATTATGTATCCTTGAAAAGATATTTAGAGGGAGTAGATTGGGATCTTATTTTTAAGGAACAGGACGTACAAGGTAAATATAGTAGATTCCTCGAAATTTATAGAGTAGGAACCAATCTGTTTGTCCCAAGATATAAAACTGGAAATTTTACTAAGCAGAAAGATTGGTTTAATTTGAAATGAAAAAGAGCTTTGGGTAGGCGTGATGCAGCTTGGGCTAGATTAAGAAGAAGGAACACTGAGAGTAATCGGAATAAATATAAACAGGAGAGGAATAGATATGTTAACATAATTAGGCAAGTTAAAATGAACTATGAGAAGAACATAGTAAATAAATGTGAAAGTGACCCTAGATTATTTTATAAATATATAAACAGTAAGTTGAAGGTAAAGACACAAATTACTAAATTAAGAGTTGATGCTAGGACGTATGCAAATGTATCGGACATGTGTGAGGTAATGAATAACAAATTGGGGTCAGTTTTTACTAGAGAGGAAGGTTTTGACGAACCACAGGCGGGAGTACTGGAGAGTGGTCTTAGTAAGATTGAAATAACTAGAGATGAGCTGTTATCTGCGATGAGAGGACTTGAAGTAAGGAAAGCTATGGGACCGGATGAAGTGTCTGCCTGGGTTTTAAAGGAGTGTGCAGAGCAATTAGTGGAGCCAGTGAGGGACATAATTCAAGCTTCCTTAGATAAAGGACAGGTTCCTGTTGAATGGAAAAGAGCTAATATCATCCCGATATACAAGAATGGAAACCCTGAGGACCCTCTAAACTATAGACCAGTTTCACTTACTAGTATTGTATGCAAGATTTGTGAAAAGCTAATTAGGAAGAGATGGATGAAAATGTTGGAGAGAAAGAAGATAATAACCCCAAAGCAATTTGGATTCAGAGAAGGGACATCTTGTGTTACCTGTTTGCTATGTTATTACAGTAGGGTGATAGATGTACTCCAAGAAAGAGGCGGATGGGTGGACTGCGTCTACTTAGACCTTTCCAAAGCATTCGATAAGGTACCACATAAGAGATTGTTATCTAAGCTTGAGACGCTAGGATGTGTCAGGGGGAGTTTGCTGAAATGGATGGAGAGCTATCTAACAGATAGGGAAATGAGGACCAACATTAGAGGAACTTACTCATCGTGGTGGAAAGTTGAGAGTGGTGTGCCGCAGGGATCTGTGTTGGCACCTCTCATGTTCCTTATGTACGTGAATGACCTGCCGATAGGCATAAATTCCTACATGTCAATGTTTGCAGACGACATAAAAATTATGAGACAAATAACAAATAAAAGTAGTTGTGAGGAGCTGCAAGGGGATTTAGATAAATATATGAATGGAGCACCAAGTGGAAAATGAAATTTAATATAAGTAAATGCCATGTGTTAAATATGGGAAGAAGTGTGAATAGACCAAATTGGGAGTACAGGATGGGAGATAATATAATTAGCAAGGCCGAAAAAGAAAAGGATTTAGGGTTGATTATACAAGATAATTTGTCGCCAGAGAAACATATTAACAAGCTCTTTAGCGGAATGTATGCAATGGCCGGGAATATGAAAGTTGCTCTGAACTACTTGGATGAGACCATGGTAGCGAAAATTATGAAGAGTATGATTAGACCAAGATTGGAGTATGCAGCAGTGGTGTGGTCCCCGCATCTAAAGAAGCATATTCACAAGTTAGAAAGAATCAAGAGAGCAGTTACTAGATTGGTTCCAAGTCTCAGAGAACTGCCATATGAAGGGAGGCTAGACAAATTAAATCTACCAAGTTTAAAAGAGAGGAGAGAGAGGGGAGACATGATAATGATGTACAAATGTACCCGGGGGCTGGAGAGGCTGGATAGGGAGGATATGTTAATTATGGATACAGGAATAACTAGAGGCCACAGCTACAAAGTAAAAAGACCTACCTGCAAGAACGATATCAGGAAGTTTAGCTTCCCCTATAGATGTATTGACAAATGGAATGGGCTGGAGGAGGAGGTGGTAGGGGCAAGGAACATCCATATTTTCAAGAAATTTTTTGATAAAAAGTAGACTGAGAGACGGGACAACACGAGCTTAGCTCAACTCCTGTAAACTACAATTAGGTAAATACAATTAGGTAAATACATCTCACGTCAGCAGAAGAACGCGGATGGGCAGGGGTCCGGCGTGAGGGAGGGTATTATGTACGTTGGATTTTCCAAGACTACTACCAAATAGTAGGTTTTCCTATTTGGTAGGTTGGGAGGTACGTCAAACCTCCCAATTTGTTAGTAGTCTTGGCAAATCCAACGTCAAGGCTGCATAACAAATAGGAGGAGGACATCCAAGCCCAACATACCAAAAAAAACAATGCATAAAACAAAATTATGAATGACAAAGACACAATTTAAACAAGAGAGTTTAATAAAAGAGTGAAAAACTGAGGAGTAGCTAAAAAGAACAGTTTGAACACGTGCCCGTCATTCATAGTAATGCAAAAACATAGACTTGTCTTTTTTTTTTACTTTTTTTTTTTTATAAAGACCTCCGTCTACGTATTGTGAAAAACCTGTTATCCTCCGGCAAATTGTGGGGTTGAGTGAGTGAAGGGGGGGACAGTGAATGAAGGAGGATACATGTTTTTCATAATACGTGTTGCTAGCTCCAAACGCGCGAGCAACTGTGGCTTTCAACCATCCGACACATCCCCTTTTATTTATGTGCATCACACATGTTACATACAAATAAAGTTTATGTTTTGTTTTACCCTACTGTGGAAAGACTACGGATACACCACTCCTGCCCGGGCCTCACACAGTGGCATGACCCAGTCCTGTCGAACTGAGCTCATGACGCTGGTGGCATTGCCCCGGAGGATAGCCATCCCTAGTCTTTGCTTGAGCCAGAGGGTTTCCCGGGGTTCTCCTGAAACTTCTCTGATTTTACGGCCTATTTCATTCACCATCTTAAGGGTGGTAGGGCCGAAGACTCCTGAAGTTTCGAATGCCAGGGGCTCGAACTGATGATTTCTGGCGATGGCTTGATATTTTTCTCGCTTTTTATTTTCTGCTATCCGGGCGGCTTCACCTGCTTCGTCGGCGTTTCTGGCGATGTTGGTTGTGGAGAAAGTGTCAACACATGTGGCATCCCACGAGGCACCGGCCATTCTTGTAAGGGAAAGTGGTCATCCCATCTGGCCGTTTGCCGTCTTCTCTGTGAAGTCCATGTGGTTCGAGGATTGATGCACGCTTAGCACTCTGCAGGGCCCGTTTTATGACATCATTTAGTGCAGAGTGTCTTGGCAGGCGGCCTGCGTTGTAATTACATGACAAGGCATGGTGACCTTGAGCATCCATCCACCCACCACACTTGCAAGTGTGTGGGTGACAAACTGCCGCACCCACTCTGAGCGCGATGGCAACCCGGAGCGCTTCAGCATCCAAGTGAGTTCCAAGAGGTGGGATGGGGATGGCGTGTAACCACAAGCCACTCTCCGAACGGGCGGCTGCCTGGAGGCGTGCTTTTGCAACCTGGTCTGCATTGGTTAGGAGATTTTCTTGAGTTTTCTTCGCCGAGATGGTATCCCACGCTTTCTGCTTGCTCCTGGAGGTACCCTGAGGCTCCTCCTCTACTCCTGTACTTCCCTTCCAGGTGTCTTAAGACTTGTCTTAAGACTTGTTTTAAACCAAAAAGGTACTGTACCCAAAATCCCTTTTCTTCCAAAACCAACAAAAACATTGAACACAATAACAAAACACAATTTTCAATGTGGCAAAAACACTTATGTACTGTAACAATACATAATCCCAAACTTGCAATCAAGTGTTGCAAACCCGTACTCCCCCCTCCCCCCTTTTGTCAAAAAAACAAAGTAAAAGAACGAGGGACAAGGGGGGAAGACCAGGTATCTTCGCCAGAGCACTAGGAAACACGACCCCCGAGAGCTATCACCGGCCGAGGGGGTCGAACACTGGACATGGAGAGGTAGGAGGAGATGAAGGAATTGATAGAAGACCACAAAACCGCTGAGGCGATGTCAGGTAAGGATCGACGTTGCAGGAACCGGAAGGAGGCAGCAAAGGATCGCACATCGTGTGCAGAACCCCTACAAACAGGGTTACTGGCACGAATGGTCCGACAAATGTGGCGTCCCATCTGCACCCGCGAGAGCCTCCCACCTGTCCGAGGAGACACCCACACAGCAGTACCCGAAGGCGGCGCCACAGACGCAACAGAGGAGTGCAAGGCTGACACCGGGCACAACACATGGCGAGTATGTCCACGCTGTAAAGCCTGGACGGTGAAAGGCTGGAAAACGTGGGTCTCCCTCTCATTCGTGGCAACAAAATGAGGGGAGGGGGCTAACGGGACGCCATGCAAGGACGGGGAGAATCGCACGCAGTCCTGGGGCCGTGACAATGCCGCTAGTGCAGACACCCGATCCCCAGTGGCCAGAGCGACAAGGAAGAGTGTACGCCTGAGCAACGGAACCGGTGTAGCGGCCCGTGTAGACGTAGGTGAAGCCAGAAGGTCCAGAGCCCGCCCCAGATCCCACTGTGGAGGGACCTGGCGCGGAGGCGGTCAGTCCCGGAAGGCAGCCGTCATGAAGGAATCCAGCTCCTGCGGCGGAACGACCAGCCCAGTGACGGACGCAAAGACCCCCCGGACGGCAGACAAGTGGTTACGTATAGCGTCGACGTGAAAGTGACGTGTACGGAAGAGGTGAAACAAGAAGTGTAGGATGAGGGAAGGAGAGCCAACTGTCTGGCGAGTGTCCTGTATCCACCTAGTAAAAGACCTCCAGCGGGACCCGTAAGTCTCTCAAGGAGAAGTCGGCCAGGAACTCTTCAGGAAGTCAGGCAGGTCCCGGCCGTGGACTGGGAGCCACCGTGCCTCATGAACATTCACGACGCGAAGGCCAACGAGGTCCGCAGGTCCCCAACCTAGCTCAAGTGGAAGTCGGAGACAGGTAGAGGGACCGGACTCGGGCACCACCGCATCAACCGGGCGTACCAAGCCCGTGCCGGCCACAGAGGCGCGAGTAGCCAGACTCTGCCGCGGTACAGCCGCAGCCTCGCGAGGACTTTGCACATCAACAGTGCATCTGGTGGCAGAAATATGTATACCGACTGCCACCTGTTCCAGTCTACAATGAAAGCGTCCGGACCCCCCTCCGGAGTGCGAGGCCGGAGGGATAGGTACTGAGGCAACTGGTGCGGCACCTTCGATGCGAACAAGTCGACCTCCGGAACACCCCATGAAGCCGCGAGGTCGTCGAACACAGTCTGTAGCATCGCCCATGCAACAAGAACGCCCTGTCCTCTCGACAGGGCGTCCACCCACAGGGTGGCAGTCCCGGGCTGGGAGGAGGCATGCAGGGAAAAGGTGTGTCGGTTCGCGAGGAAGAACAACTTCACTGAGATCCCCAATTGAGTCAATGACCAGGAGGACCCCCGCTTTTGGATACAGTGGACAGCTGTCTGAGTGTCCATCCCGAAGGCCACCGACTGTCCCCGAAGGGCCAGCGCGTGGTCCCTCAGGAAGAACAAAGGAACCAACAGTTCGAGGGCATGGATGTGGAGGGGCGTGAGTCCCACCCATCCGCCGTGAAGTTGATGTCCCAGGTTTGACAGGTAACCTCACCCTACCTCGCTCGACGCATCTGTGTCTACCCAGATCGTCGGCGGGGGGGGGGCGGTCCAGGGCACAGCCGCAGAGAGCGTGCCCCGAGCAACCCAGCGTCCGAAGTGTCTGCGAAGAGTACGCGGGAGCGGCAGGAGCCGATCCATAGGGGCAACGGAAACACCTCGGTGCCCACGAGGAGTAGGCGGCTTAGCCTGAGGCTCCCTAAGGGAATGGGCAGAGCGGCCCAATCCAGCGAACCCACTAACGAGTCCCAGAGCCAACCCGGGAGGGAGACCGAGCGCAACACGGCGAAGACCTTCCGCCGAAGGTGCACCGCGTCCGGCAGACCCTGGGTCACCGTAGCGCTGGACAAATCCCATGCGAGACCGACCCATGGCACGACACGCGACGGGGTCAAGCGTGACTTAGGAACATCGATGGGGAACCCTAACTGTGCAACGTGGCGAACGACTGTGAGGATGTCGCGTACGCACAGTCCTAGGGCTTCGGAAACTATCAACCAATCGGCCAAGGAAAACAGGATCTGGAGCCCGCTCCTGAGGAGAGGACCCAGAGCCCGCCCCACCAGTGTGGAGAAGATCCGCGGCGCGACGTGGAGACCGAAGGGAAGGCTGTCGAACAGGAACACATGATCGGAAGCCCGAACGGCCAAGAATCGCTGGAATCGAGGATGGAGAGGAACGAGCCAAGACGCATCCTGGAGGGCCAGCGACACTACCCACGACAGAGGGCGCAGGGCCAGGCGTACCTGGGGTACCGGCAGCATCCGAAACCGTGTGTGCACAATGCGCCCGTTGAGGGCCGACAGAGCCACCACGGGTCGCATCGCGTCGCAGTTCTACTTCGGTACCAGAAATACACGGGAGAGGAAAACCGGGTGACCGGCGGTCAACCCCCTCAACGATTTCCTGCTCGTGCATTGATGTGAACACGTGGGCCACCTCTGAAGAGATGGGCCGGCGTCGGTGACAAGAGCGGAGTGGGGGTCCGGACGTCCACCTCCAGGTTAGACCCCTCTGCGCAATCTGCCGCCCCCAACGTCCCTCGCGGCCATCGAGGGGCGCAAGGGCGAAAACAACCTGTGGGAGCTCCCGAGAGGAGGGGAGCGACCCGGGCGGCTAGGCGAGAAGGAGAACAAGGAGACCGACCCGGAGAACCTACACAGTGTTTTGACGTGGAGGTACCCCCGGTACGGTCCTTGCGGTCATGAGCGCCACGTTGACCTCCTCTACCCCCCCCCAACTTCGTCGAAAAAGGCGGGCCACCCCAACCCCTGGCCGTCGCGGGGCTGACCCCGGCGAAGGGCGGCCGGAAGTGGAAGTCCGGCCAGCCCCGACACGGCGGGGATGATAAGGGGTGCAAGAACAGAAGTGCGAGGCGGAACTGATGCACTGGCCTGTAACGTCCCTGTCCTGCGCCCGTGCATGGCGACAGCACGAGCAGCAGCACCCCGAAGAGGACCGGCAGAAGGACGGGACTGAGAAGACCCCGCTCGCGACACAGCGCGTCGTTGCGTGTCGTAAGCAGGGGCCGCCGATAGAGAAGCGTAGCGTCCCCAAGCATCCTGCGCAAAAAAGCCCCGACGTAGAGAGCGCAGAGTACAACAAACTCTGACGAATATCGAAGGGGGCTGTCCGGCAGAACGAGGACCGTACCGTCCGGCGTTGCCGAGTTGCCACGCACAAAACCGCCTTCAGCTCGGGAACCAAAGACACCGCGAGCCGAAGGTGGATCCGCCGAACGCAGTCCAAACCCTCGCGAAGATCGCCTGGTGCAGACGCCGCGATAAGCCGCAGGTGGTGAACAGAAGTCTGGAGGTGCGGAACCCACCGTCGCAAGGGAAAAACCTTGTCGACAGAGGACCGATCTGGGTGAGAGAAGAACGGGGTAGCAATAGAACAAAGTTCAAGAACGGGCGCGCTTAACCAGGACCAGAACGCGCCGTCCAACCCGCCGACAGACACAAGAGGAGGCAAAAGCAGTGATGACTCCGGGGGAGGGACTGAAGGAGAGCCGGCGACGGAACGGTCGGCGAAGTCGAAGGCCTCAGCAAACCAGGCCCCCAATGGGAGAGGGTGATCGAGCAAGATGGCGAAACCAGGCGTACCGTCGTCGCACAAACCCGTCCCATAGGAGGACAGTCCCGTCAACACACCCAGGGACTGAATATCCTGAAGGATGTCCCGGCGGCTGAAGGCTGACCAGAGCGTAGGCCTGCAGAAGGGAGGGGGACCGTAGCAGGGGTAGGTAGGGTGAGGCGCTGAGGGTGTGTCACCGCCAAGAAGCGCGATAAGAGGGAGTCTTGCATCGACTCCAAGCGCCCGTCGATGCGTGACACAACCCATCCCTGCATAGCCGACAATTGATCCGAGAGAGGCGACCCCCCCCAAGATTGGTCGGCCCGCAGGGGCGAGCGTGAGCGGGAGCGAGACCCACGACACGAACCAGCAGCGTCGCGGCCCAAGGAAGGCGAGCGCCGACGGTTGAGTCGCCGCTGAGGGACCTGTCCCCGATCACGAACGCCCGAGGGGGAAACAGCACTACCCCCTCTTCCAGCGACACGGCAGTCCCTGAGAAAGTGGACCCCGAAACCTCGCGAAACCCCACCGAGCCAAGAGGAGGGGTACCCCCCCTGGCGAGACGGTAAGTGAAGGTCAGGGAGAGAAGAAGGAGGAGGAGCAGGACGACGGGAGTGGGAAGGCTGGCCGGGTGAAAGGAGGTCAGAAGGAGCCACGGGGGGAAACAGAGCAAGGATCCCCGGGGCTGAGATAACAGGGCGGCCCGACACCGAGGCGGAGGAGGGAGGGACCTCCACCGTGGGACGAGACCGTGAAGGAAGAAGAGGCACTGATGCAGGTGAAGTAGGAGAAGCAACTACATCCTGGCGGACCCTCCTGGACAGTGTAGGAGGAGGGAGCAGAGGGCCAGCTACAGCATGAACAACCGCGCACGGAGAGGACAACGTAAGAGGAAGTCGTCTGGGCTGGGGAAGCGGGCGGAAGGGAGTAGAGCCCCTATCCGTAGAGGCCAGGGGAGGGCGCACAGGGGCAGAGCCGCTAACCCCGGCCTCAGGGCGAGAACCATGATGAGGGCGATGGGCGTCGTCAAGGCGATCAGGAGGACGACGAGGGGCAGTAGAGGACGGGCGACGAGGCGAGCGAGAGCGTGGACGGAGCTGGGGATCCCCCCGACGATGTGACGACCGGCTGCGGGACCCAGGGGAGAGGGCCCGAGCAGGGAGAGGGCCAGGTGAACGGCCTTCAGTCGGGTCAGGGAAACCCAGGGTGACGCGGATCCGGTCGGCAACAAAGGCCGGGGAACGGTGGCCCACAGACCTAATTTGGCGGGAGACTATCGCCCACACCGACGGAAGGGAAGCAGAGGCCACTGCCGCCGCTGAGGAACCAGGGCTATGGTGCACCACATCCACCAGGGCCAGACACGGGCCACACAGAGCAGGGAGGTAGGTCATAGAGGACACACAGTGCGAGCGGCGCAAGCAGGACTTGTGGCTCTCCAAGCACGGGGAGCTACAACCATGGCGAAAGCAAGGCAGCCTACCTGCACTGGAAGAACACACACCATAATCAGCACGTCAAAGGAGTAAGCGGAGAGAATGTCCAATAAGAACCAGGGAAGGAGCATGGGGAAACAGGAACACACATGCAAACAGGTATCCGTACTCACCCTAAACCGGGAGCACAGAGGTAGGTGAGTAGGGCGGGCGAGGTGGAAGAGCACTAGCAGAACCTGCAAAGATGGAGAAAGTGTAAACCACCACTCAACATCTTACATGCAGGGCCTATAACACCAGTAAAGTGCACACACCAAGATAGTTTCAGGCAACAAGATGACATAAAAAAGGTCAACAGTGAAAGCCAACTATTACCGCAAATTTGCGGGCCAATGGAGGCATAACCGTACCGACACCGTGCCGAAACGTCCCAGAGGACCGAATCGAGCTCCCGCAAATTTGCGGGACCGGCCGAGATGGTCCGGCGCCGAAAAAGCGAGAGGAGCGTCTAGGGAATACCAAAAAAGGCCACAAAAATGCGTCATCTCCTTATGAACTCCAAGCGATGATGGCCATCAAGATGAGCAGTGTCTTCCTTGATATATGATCCTAACTCAACCGGTAAAGGGAGAGGCAAGGAAGACACACCAGGGGAGAGGAGGCACATCCCCTAGGAACCACCCAACCCACAGAGATAGAGCAAAGCCCATGAGGAGAAGTGGCAGGGAGGGTGGTTTCGCACAAACTTGGGGTACCCCTGGATTGGGCAAAAAGACTATGAAAGGATGGAGGTGAAACAGGAAGAGAAAACAAAAACTAGTAAAAGAAACTGGTGAGAAAAAGGGTGGCCTAGCCGTGAGCAGAGAATGTGTCAGGTGCGAAAAACCCTGTGGTGTGAAGTAGGGGCCCCCGTGGGGTACCCCTGGATTATCACGAACCACCTGTCGCCCAGGCCCTTGAGACACAGTGAAGACTCGAAAGGGGGAACTCGGGAAGAACGCTAATAATGCGGCCGACACAAACTCTACAAACAGCACCGCCACCAACGAAATCTCAGATTGTTTACATACACCTTAGGCTATGAAAAAAATGAAAACTCATAGGGGCATAGCAATTCCTGAATGAGAAAACGAGCTAGGCTAAAATAAGCTAAAAGCTAAACTATGCCCAGACTAACAGGAAAAAAGAATATGAAAAGAGAAAGAATGAAAAACATATACGAGGAACGCCAGGCGCCCCCGTACCTTCGGTAGGCTATTTCCACACGCGTCTCCATTATACACACTTAGGATCCCATATACGTGTGCCCTAGATCACGTAACATCTGTCTAACAAAAAAGAAGGCCAGATAAGCCGAAACGAACCTAAACAGGGTGAATTAAAGGAGCACAACAAAAGCGGACTCAATCAATGGAGGCGCGTGAAAAAATGATAACAAGAGAGGGTCGCTCATGCGCACGTTCGACAGGGATCTGCACATGACGGAACACGGGATGGGCCTTAAGCGGTAACTAAGGTAAACCCCTTTTTCTTCTCTTCTATGCTTTTTTCACCTTCGGTGGTAGTTTTGGTTAATGTACGTCTCCTAGAGCAAGATAAGGAGTAGACTCTAGACGTTTTCTTTTTTAACCCCGGTTGGAATGACGACATAGCAGTCAAAATAGACAAGTCGTCATTGCAATTAGATTAATATCCTTAACGTTGGATTTTCCAAGACTACTAACAAATAAAGTGTTCCTTCCTAGCCTGGGAAGTACTTGGCTGTAAGCTGTCAACCATATTGTACACTGCTTTCCAAGTCTCAGGGTTAAGCAAAGATGAAGTTAACACTGGTGACAGGGTTACCCGGCGACTAATGTCGTCCGGTAACTTTTTCACCATATACACTCTCAGGTCTTGACGTGCACGAACAGCCTCCAACAAGGCTATCCGTATGTCCCCCAAAGACTGAATGGAATTTTGTAACAGAAGCCGCTGGGATAAATCCGTGGCCTTCCTAACATCCTGATCAGAAATAGCGGCTATAGTCCTCGTGAGGGACTGGGCTATTTAGCGACTTAACAAAAATTGTGAAAAGAGTCTGTAAGCTTTATTCCTAAATATAAAGTCTCTATCCAGGTGTGCCGAAGGGGATGGGGGGGGGGGTAAAAAAGGGCTCCTGCAAGTCCCATAGTGACAACTTAGGGGCAGAAAGGAATTCAAAAAGTGCAGGCGGAACCCCTCCGGCTTGATTTATTGGTAATGAAAAACAAAGATGGCTGTCTTGAGGAATTTGATGGGAGGATTTTGATGCTATTGTTGTTGTTGTTGTTCCCCAAGCTGCCTGGCTGAACAGCCCCAAGGCCCCGAGCAATTCCAAGGCCATAACCGAGTGCCCCCACAGAACCCTCCCCGCCGACCACAATAAAGCCTGGGTGACCGAAGCCACTCCATGGCGGGGGGCTGAGGAGGGTGCGGAAACGCCCGGGAAACCAAAGCCCCACCCAGGGCCCTGTTCCCCTCAGCAATTATGAAGAGAAAGTTGAGGGGCAAGGGAAAAATGTGACGCTTTGGCTTCCAATCTTGGTAGATTGGGAGGTCAATCCACGGAAGAGACGCCGTCACTTGAGATCTAGAAAATATATAAGTTAAAGGAAAAGTCAGAGTAAGCTATGGGTGTTGATATAGGTTAAGTGCACACACAACATATATACAGAGTGTACACATGCCTTAATCATATTGCAACATACACACATGTACTTTCAGGGCAATACTATCATTGTTTAATATCCCATGATAATATACCGTACTCTGTAGTATCGGCAGCGTTGCACCAAATATATCCGGCACCGCTGCACATGTTTTCATCAGTAACATCCGGTCGGCACTCAGCATAGCAGTGCCCCCCAGCTCTCTGTATACCTTTGGCTAATAAGAACCTATAAACTTATCTCTGGACTTTTATTCTACATCCTTGTGCAAGAAAGGATTATCAAGGTTGTTGTAGCTTTACATGACAACCATACATGGCGCAGTCAGTGTATTACAGCCAGGAGATACGAGCCAAGACCGGATTCTCAGCCAGCCATCTTGCAAGACCTCACCTCTCCAGCTCTGGATATATTATTGTGCAGTGCTTTATAGTGCAGTGAAGTATCTTAAGAGTGTAGTGCAGTACCTTTATTATATGTCCCATGTCATTTGTGCCCATTCCCAACTTGCTGTGAGGGTTATAGCCGCCGAAACATGCTGGACAAGAGCGAGGAATAGCATACCCTCTCCCTCTAACATCTCCAGCAACACTGAAGCTACCACCCCTCACACCCTCCAGCTGTGCCGGTACATGCGCGCACACGGACACACGCACATCGCTGCCAAGTCAACACGGTGGTGCCACGCCTACCGCACTCACTCACTCACTCTAGCACAGATAATTTCTCGCACTATTAAATAAACTGTTCCAGTTGTACTGCACATTTTCATCGTTCCTGCAAGACTACAGTGTGTCAGCTATCAACCAATTATGGAGGGAGATGAGCAGATTCATGGGGAGCCCAGAGACACCCCACACGACCATACTGGGGAGGGAGATAATGGTGGAGCTACTGGTGGAGATAGTGGTGGAGATAATGATGGAGATACTGTTGGAGTTGCTGGTACGGGGTACCAGTCAGTTCATTCCACTCCAACCTCTCCTCTCACCACCCCTCATTTTACTCCACCTCCCCAACCTTCCCCCACTTTACCTCCCCTACACTATAGGGGGATGCCACCCCTGTCACCACACCCTGCAATTCGACAACCTACCACAAGTGCAGACCTCCTTCAGCTCATACAGTATATGGAGCAATGCAGACAACGGGACGACTATACCAGAAGACAGGAGGAGGACCGCAGACAACAGGAGGAGGACCGCAGAAGACAGGAGGAGGACCGCAGACAACAGGAGGAGGACTACAGGAGACAGGAGGAGGAAACAAGACGACGCACGGAGGAGGACTACAGGAGACAGATGGACGATGCCAAGTTCTCCGCCCTTGTCCAGGCTCTGGCCCAAATTACCCCACCTGCCGCCGCACCTACACCTACCTCAACGGGGACAACACCCAATTCCACAACATCCTCCACCCCTACAGCTCCACCTCCACCACAGAAGGCTATCACCCAGAACCCGCCGCCCCTTCGTGCTGATGCCACCTTCCAGGTTTTCAGAGAATGGAGGCGTCGGTGGGACGATTACTCTATTATGGTAGACTTATCTAAATTACCGAGGGAGAAACAACTGATCCAGATGCGGATGTGCTTAACCCTGGAGACACAGCGGCTTTTGGAGCACACCTTAAGCATACCCCCTGACACCGACAAGATCGTTGATGCAGTCCTCGATGCACTTCAGGAGCACATCAAGAATTCTCGCAATGAAGCTCTCCGTCGCAGGGACCTGTTCAGTTGCAAGCAAAAACAGGGCGAGTCATTCAACAACTTCTACGTCCGCCTCTGCCACATCGCCGAAGAAATTGACGTCTGCCCAGGGAACTCTTCAGCCTGCAGGGAGACCCAACTCAAGATGGTCATTCTGATGGGCATACACGACGAAGAACTTGTACAGAAGCTGCTCTCCCTCGACGCCACCCCTTCATTACAGGACATCGTCAACACTTGCCGTTCCTACGAGGCCACTCGAAGCGCTACGTCAGCCATACGTGCCCCACCGTCCCAGGTTAATGCCGTGTCAGCGTACAAGCAGAACAAGCAAGTTAAGCAACGCGACAAGTTCTCCACATCGCAACAGTCCTTGGCGTCGGCTGCCGCCTGCCAGCGTTGTGCTCGCCGGCACGACAAGAACAAGTGCCCGGCTGAAGACTACACTTGCACTAACTGTGGCCGTCGGGGTCATAAGCCTAGGACTCCTGCTTGCCCTGCTGCCACCGCCCAGTGTCGTCGCTGCAACCATATGGGCCACTACGACAAATGCTGCAGATCTTCCAAGACGCCCGCCACACAGGACAACAACACTTCCTCCCACAACAAGTCTACAGCAAAGAAGACCACAAGTTGCCGACGTGTGGGATCACCTGTTCAGGCACCCACACTGACATCCGTGAGTCTCACCTACAGCGGCACCACTAGAAAACTCCACATGCTTCCTGACACAGGTGCAGACATCACAGTGATCGGCCGACGACACCTCGACATACTTCGGATTCCTCTCAGCAGCCTACGACCTCCGCCTCCGACAACAACGCTCAACGCGGATGGCTCTGCAATGTCTCCTGCTTTGGGGACGTTTCATGCACAACTCACCATCAGCAAACGCTCCTGTTCGGCCACAATCCAAGTCCGCGAGGGTGTTCAGACGCCGCTTCTGTCCAAACGCCACTGTCAAGAATTGGCCATCATCTCAGCGAAATTCCCCAAGCCAATTCTACAGGTTAAACATATCTACAGGTGTAAGGAGCTACCCTTCACAGCCACCACATCACCTGCACAAGCCAAGGAGTTCTTTCTTCGAGAGTTCAAGGACGTTTTGGTCTCCAAGGAGGATCTCCAGACAGCTCCACTCAAGCCTATGAAGGGTCCCCCAATGCGGATCCACCTCAAGGACGATGCCATGCCTTTTGCCATCTACACCCCGCGGCAGATCCCCTTTGCTTTCAGGGACAAAGTTAAGCAGGAGCTGGACTCGCTAGTGGCACAAGGTATCATCAAACCGGCCGGCGATGAACCTTCAGAGTGGTGCCACCCCCTCGTCGTCGTCGCTAAGCCCAACGCCGAAGTTCGCCTCACCGTAGACCTCACCAAGCTCAACTGCCAAGTTTCCCGCCCAGCCCACCCCTCACCGACGCCTTTCGAAGCGATCTGCAGTGTGGCCCCGCAGGCGAAATTCTTCACGACGGCAGACGCCCTGAGTGGATATTGGCAAATGGAACTTGCGGAGGAGGACCAGCATCTCACAACTTTCATCACTCCTTATGGCCGTTTCCAGCACTGTAGAGGTCCAATGGGTTTCGCTGCGACAGGTGACGCCTTCTGCCTTCGCGGTGATAGGGCCCTCCAAGGGGTGCAAAATTGTGCCAAGGTTGTCGACGACGTGCTGCTCTACGACGAGGACTTCAACACACATCTTCAGCGTATCCATGAAGTGCTCATACGGTGCCGCGACAGTGGGATCACACTCAACAAGGACAAGTTCGTGGTCGCCGCACCCAGTGTGAACTTCTGTGGGTACACGCTCTCAGGTGAGGGCATCTCGGCTGACCCTGGCAAAGTCGGAGCGATCAAGGACTTCCCGACACCAGCCAACATCACCGACCTTCGCTCCTTCATGGGTTTGGTGAACCAGCTGGCGGAGTTCACCCCCGACATCGCCACTGCCGCTCAGCCCCTGCGCCCCCTGATGAGCCCGAAGAGGTCGTTTATGTGGACTGCTGACCATGATGAGGCTTTCCGCCGGGTCAAGGCTGCACTGCTCAGTCCACCCGTCCTGGCCCCATTCGACCCTTCCCTACCAGCGATTCTACAAACTGATGCGTCCCGCCTTAACGGTATTGGATACGCCCTCCTACAGGATCATGGCAACAACCGTCTCCGCTTAGTTCAGTGTGGCTCGAGGTTCCTAAGCGACCCCGAGTCCCGCTATGCCACCATTGAGCTGGAGATGCTAGCCGTGGTCTGGGCCATGTCCAAGTGCAAGTTCTACCTCATCGGACTGCAACACTTCACCCTCATGACGGACCATCGCCCCCTCATCCCCATCTTCAACAACTACACCCTTGATGCGGTTGAAAATCCCCGCCTCCAACGTCTGAAGGAGAAAGTCGCACCTTACCTCTTCACAGCCGTCTGGCGCGCTGGCAGGTTGCTCTGCATCCCTGATGCGTTGTCACGGGCCCCTGTCAGCCACCCGACGCCAGAGGATGAGTTAGCATGTGCCGACGCCACGGTTCACCTCAGGTCCCTCGTGACTGTCAACGCCGCCGCCACCAACGTCAACTCTCCTTCACAGGACGCAGACAGGATTCTCCAGGAACTCCGAGACGCAGCCAGAGCGGATACTGTGTACATCCACCTGCGTGAGTGCGTTACTTCGGGTTTCCTCACCAACCGCTATGACCTGCACAACTCTCTACTCCCATTCTGGAAACTCCGAGACTACCTGTCAGCAGATGGTGAACTCGTCCTGTACGGAGCGAGGGTTGTGGTTCCTGAAGCCCTCCGCCGCCGCACCTTGGCTCGCCTGCATGATAGTCACAGAGGCGTGGAGGCCACTAAGCGTAGGGCGCGACAGGCTGTCTTTTGGCCTGGCATCAACTCTGACATCGCCAATACAGTTCAAGCTTGTGAGCCGTGTCAGGTCTTACAGCCTAGTCAGCAGCAGGAACCCATGATCAACGACGACAACCCAACTAGGCCTTTCGAGTCTGTTTCAGCCGACTTCTTCGCTGTGGCGGGGAAATCCTTCCTCGTCGTAACAGACCGACTCTCAGGCTGGCCCGTTGTCGTACCCTGCAAAGGAGATACTACCGCTTCAAACACCATCAGGATCTTCTGCCGCTACTTCAGGGAAGTTGGTGTACCCCTCCGCCTACGTACAGATGGAGGCCCACAGTTTACTAGCCGTGAGTTCCGGGACTTCATGGAGCGTTGGGGAGTCAATCACTTGGTCTCTTCCCCACACTACCCACAATCCAACGGTCATGCCGAGTCTGCCGTCAAGTCCATCAAACACCTCATACTGAAGACGGCTCCCTCAGGCAACATCGACTGTGAGGACTTTGACCGTGGACTGTTGGAGCTCCGCAACACCCCGAACTTCACAGGCCGCTCCCCGGCACAAATCCTGTATGGCCACCCACTACGGTCTTGTGTCCCTGCTCATCCCCAGTCCTTTGCAGCAGAGTGGCAAGCCAAGGCCGAGGACTGTGACCGCCGTGCAGCCGCCCACACTGCGCTGGTGCAGAGAAACTATGACCAGCACGCACGTCCCCTTCCCAGGTTGAGAGTCGGCACCACAGTGCGGATCCAAGACCCGACTTCTCACCGCTGGGACAAGGTTGGGGTCGTCATGGGCTGCGGCAGGTCCAGGGATTATGAGGTTCGTCTCCCCAGTGGTAAGATATATTGGCGGAACCGTCGCTTCCTCCGCCCAGTGAATTCCCCTGGTGTTGAACCCCTCCCCCATAACCCTGAGATCCCTGTGTCTTGCACGGACCCAGAAAGTGAGTCCTTCACTTCCCCCATGGCTCCACGTAGGTCTGAAAGGCTCCTAGAAAAAGAGTCAGCTCGACAACGTCTTGCGAGCTTGAAGGGGGAGGGAGGTGTTGATATAGGTTAAGTGCACACACAACATATATACAGAGTGTACACATGCCTTAATCATATTGCAACATACACACATGTACTTTCAGGGCAATACTATCATTGTTTAATATCACATGATAATATACCGTACTCTGTAGTATCGGCAGCGTTGCACCAAATATATCCGGCACCGCTGCACATGTTTTCATCAGTAACATCCGGTCGGCACTCAGCATAGCAGTGCCCCCCAGCTCTCTGTATACCTTTGGCTAATAAGAACCTATAAACTTTTATTCTACATCCTTGTGCAAGAAAGGATTATCAAGGTTGTTGTAGCTTTACATGACAACCATACAATGGGTATGGCAGAGATTGCTCAGCTCTCACTCTGATAGACCAGCCCATCACCACATGACTAGAACCCAATCCTCTCAGCATCAGCTAGGAAAGGCCCTAGAAAGCTCCCCTATTTCAACCCCTTTCGGGGTTGGGCACCCGCCCTTGACGCTATTGTTGCTGCGAACTGTTGCGCCTCAATCTGCCAGTACCCCCACGGACCTAGACCTACCTGCCCCACCTGCAAGACTGGATTGTTTGACTGATCTAGCACTGGAGTTGTATCCAACTCCGGCGTTAGCGTATTGGGAGGTTTGACGCCTCCCAAATACCAAATAAGGAAAACCTTCTATTTGGTAGTAGCCTTGTAGTATCCAACGTAGAACTATATACTATTGTATAATTCCGCTCCGCTCTGGGAGCGGGTATTATCGTAACCACTTAGCGCGATTAATCGATAACATCTAGAGTAGCACCTACTTTCTCTACTAGGTACGTTGTTCACACTTTGAGGCCACTAGTTTAAAGAAAAAACGAAAATATGAGTGAGAAGAGAAGAGAAAGTTGAAGAATTTTGCCCATCCGCCATCTAGGCTCCTTACGACGTCTTCGTGCGTCTCCCGTGTAACCCGGCCGGGTTTATTAGATTATCCAGGTATCAAGTGAAATAGACTAGATTGGATGGGCAGGAGTACGGCGCGAGGGAGGGATACTATGACGTTGGATACTACGAGGCTACTACCAAATAGGTTTTCCTTATTTGGTATTTGGGAGGCGTCAAACCTCCCAATTTAGTAGTAGCCTCTACGTCTCCAACGTACAGTAAACCCTCGCTATCTCGGACTAATTGGGGGGAGACCCAGTCCGAGATGACCGAAAATCCGAGATGTCCGAAGTCCGACTTATGTCCGACTTAACCCTCCAGCCACGGCTATGTATTATACTGTATATATATTCCTCGAAACCCGGGTGTTTTGGCCGAAAAACGTCTAGGCTAGGTTACCGTATATTCGTTAATCAGACTGCTTCCCGCATTCCCGCGCATCCCCAAACGTAGCTGTGTTATTTACCTGTAAAATGGCATTAAGTAGAGCTCTCTAAGTCAACTGGTTGAGCTGTGATGATGATTTCATTGGAGATAACTTTATGGCCAAAACAGCCACTTTACACCACTTTTCGATACTTAACAACAACATACAGGCACACACGAACAAGCGACGCTCTCCTTCTTGTGGCCGGAGATGCGGGGCGTCGGTCCAGCCGGCTGTTGTTTACATGCGTCGGACCGACGCCTCGCACACGAAGCTCACAGGCTTTCAACCACTGGGCGTTCAAGAGGCCTTCCGGGTACCTGTTATATGCTTTTTTATGGGCGTTCAAGAGCCCTTCCGTGGTGAGAGGGTTAAGAGAGGGAAAATTCCGAATTAAAAGAGGAAAGTCCGCGTCACCAGAGAAATTGATATTTTTTTTTTTATTTTTTTTTTATATATATCTATTTAATGCATCTATCTCCCTTATACATATATATAACTATGTCTTATTTGGTCTTTTTTTAATCTATGAATCAATTCTAATACGATGGAATTGAAAACAATATTACCCTTCTAACACACAAATAATAAAATGTAAAAGAGAGTAAATAAAAATGTCTCCTTTGTCTTTCAGAAACATAAGTCTGTCTCGTATATGTTAGTATTTTATCACTCGCTCGTCCCTAGCCACTCTCTCTCTATCTATTTATCTCTCTAATGCATCTAACTAACTCCCTTATACATTAACATAACTATGTCTTATTTGGACTTTTTGTAATCTATAAATAATTTCTAATGCGATGGAATTGAAAACAATATTGTCCTTCTAGCACACAAATAATAACATGAAAAAGAGTCAATAAAAATGTCTCCTTTGTCTTTTCAGAACCAATTAAGTCCGTCTCATAATAGTTCGTGTTTAGTTTATCGCTTACTCCCCCTCTGTAACTCTCTCTTTCTATCTATCTATCTCTCTAATGCATCTACGTAACTCCCTTATACATTAACATAACTACGTCTTATTTGGACTTTTTGTAATCTTTGAATCATTTCTAATGCAATGGAATTGAAAAATATAATATCGGACATTTTCCAAATACTTATATAAAGTCCGACAACGTCAGAGACTGTCGGAACGATGACGGAAATGTCCGAAATACCGAAGTGCATGTCCGAGAGGCCGTAGCCAGTCCGACTAGTACGGTTTCCGACTTCTAGAGGTCCGAGATGGCAAGGGTTTACTGTACCAAATTGGAGGCGGACATCCAAGCTTCAAACAAAACTTTAGCCATTAGTGAACAGATCAAAACCAAGAAAAGACAGACAACAAGAGAGTTTATTTAAAAGAGTGTACTGACAGGTGCATATTAAGAAAGTCAGTACAGTCATGTCAAGTTCAATGGAGATCTTAGCCTAAGACAAAGAATGATGTATGTCATAAAGATGATTATGAACAACAGGATGCCCCCCCCTTCCCCCTTGTGGAAGACAGTATGAACACCCAATTTTGGAAAGAGTGAAGACACACACATACAGTACAAATAAAGTACAGTACAAAGCGTGTGATACACAATATAAGCGACCAGCACGTAATTATTTCCCGAAAGAAATTGGTATGAGGCATAGACATACCGAAGTACAAAGAAGGATACTTTAGATTATATATATATATATATTTTTTTAAGAGACAATGAACGGAGGAAGGAAAAACACAGATAAAACAAAAAGGTCCATGTGCCTAAAGGCATCCTCCATTCATAAAATGTTTGTAACAACTGGATTTAAACTTTTGTAGATTGTAAGTTTGTGGAAAGCAACTCGAGGGAAGTTGTTGTTGTTGTTGTTGTTGTTGTTCCCCAAGCTGCCTGGCCGAACAGCCCCAAGGCCCCGAGCAAGGCCAAGGCCATAACTGAGCGCCCCCACAGAACCCTCTCTGCCGACCACAATAAAGCCTGGGTGACCGAAGCCACTCCATGGCGGGGAGCTGAGGAGGGTGCGGAAACGCCCGGGAAACCAAAGTCCCACGCAGGGCCCTGTGCCCCTCAGCAATTATGAAGAGAAAGTTGAGGGGCAAAGGAAAAATGTGACGCTTTGGCTTCCAATCTTGGTAGATTGGGAGGTCAATCCACGGAAAAGACGCCGTCACTTGAGATCTAGGAAATACAGAAGTAAAAGGAACAGTCGGAGTAAGCTATGGGTATGGCAGAGATCGCTCAGTTCTCACTCTCATAGACCAGCCCATCACCATATGACTAGAACCCAATCCTCTCAGCATCAGCTAGGAAAGGCCCTAGAAAGCCGCTTTCGGGGTTGGGCACCCGCCCAAGTAGTAGTTCTAGGGATAAATGAATTTTGATAAGCAGAAGTTCTGCATTGTGGAGGAGAAAGTGTAAATTCATGGGCCCTCTCAGCTGCCCTAGTTCTATGGGGAAAGATATGGAGAGGCGGCACAATTGAAGCAAGTTCCTCGGAACAATTGCTGTGAAAATATCTGTAGAATAATGCAAGGGATGCAACGTTTCTTCGTATGGATAATGTAGGAAGGTCCTGTGTGATTGCAGGGTTATTGATTAATCTAATAGGTTTATTTTGAATTTTGTCCAACTGCCTCAATGCATCCACTCCACTTCCACTCCACAGAGGTGAACAGTAATCCATCTGAGAACGCACATGACCTACAGGGTAACAAGAGGTAATAGTGGTGTATTACGTCTTGTTGCCCGGCGGTTCATTAACACTTGTGTTAGAACATTTTGGGGTAACCTTATGAGCATTAATTCCTGGAAATTTTCTTTTTCCAGGGCGGAGTTCCGGCGGGTCAACAGAGGACCAGTAGGAGCCCGGGGGTCGGTTAGCTCTTCCCAGTCTCTGTCATGGCGCCACTAGACCCTGTTTTTGCTCTGTGCTTAACACCCTCCTGTTCAGGGATCCCTATTTTTGCGCATACTCTATGCATCAGATGCGTCAAATGCTTGGACCGGTCAAGGGGTCTGTGGGTGACTAATAATTGTACTTTTTGTAGTCAGTTAAGTATCAAAGTCTTACAGCAAGATAATTTGGCTGCGCCGGTTGCATTGTGTGAGGTCAAACAACTCCTATCTACTTATGCTACTTCAGTGGCTCATAAAGCTCTTCAGTGCGATAACGTAGTTCTGTGGGAAAGATTGATTGCTCAGTATCCCCCACTTAAACGTCCCCCTTCTAGAAGTAAAGTAAATGTGCGTAAGTCGGCAGAGACTGGGCAGGGTACAGTGCTTATTCCCTCCCCCGGCACATCTAAGAGACCTCGAGAGCCGACACCCCCGGCGACAACTTCCAAGTCAAAATCGAGGTCCAGGTCACAGTCTCCCCTCCGACAGCAGACACATAGTCACTCTACTTCACCTTCGAGGAAGAAGTGCAAGGAGGAGAAGACCAAGGACAGTCCTAGTGTAAAATCAAAGTCAAGGCGAAGTCACAAGTCTTCAAAAAAGGATACTCATGTACGAAAGACCTCCCGGCGTTCGCCGGAGCCTCGTACCTCGCTTTCTGCCTCTACTCCCGACATGTCTCATGTCCAATCTGACAGGTCGGGAGTGGAGTCAGAGACTGTGGTGGGGGATATACCGGCGGACAAGTTGTCACCTAATATTATTCCCAGTTCACATGTACCAGCTTTAGAGAGTTCTACCAGCAGTTATAACCCTCTAGAGGGCTCGAGTGAGGGCTCAGTAATTGGTGTGGTACCTAGCTCACAAGTGAGTTCCGGCCAAGACCGGGGAGTTTGGAGGTACTCCCAGCCATGGCGTGACGGCTCACATCATTCTCATGCACCAAAGGTAGTGGCAGACGTCCACCGGGACGCTTAGATCCCATCGTCCATCCCGGACTTAACATGGCAGCATGAGGGGGTCCCGGCTTCGGCGAAATCCTCTCCTGAGAGGCCGGGGGAAAGGGATGAGGGTTCTATAATTTCTGAGATGGAGATTCAAGAGTCAGGTTCATTGATAGACGACTCTCGGAGTAGGAATGATTCGCCACATAGTTCATCCTCTGCTAAATTTGTCACAGCTGATGAAATTAATGGGTTACTAGCGGATGCACTAACTAAGTTTTTTGGTCAGCAGCCGGAAAGTCCTACAGTTGGTTTGGGAGCTTCCACGACAGCATCGAATGTCCAACCTCTGGCTACTTCTACTGCTTTGACACAAATTCCACACCCTCCCCCTGTATCACCTACTATGGTTACTAGGCCAACTTCGGCGGCACTGACTACTTCCAATGTGAGAGTAGTAGCAGATGTAAATCCTCCCCTTTAGACAAAGCGCCGGTCAGAAAGGGAGCTATGCCCCTCCTATACGGGCCGGATGAGTCATGGGTAACTATAGGTCGTAGTGACCATGCCTGTATAAGCTTTAGTTGTAACATTAAATCAGAGAGGGATAATAGAAGCAATAGAAAAATATACATGTATGATAGAGCAGATTATGAGCTGTTGAGACGGTGTTTGGACATTGACTGGGGGGGAATATTTGAATGGTGAAGACGCTGAAGGAATGTGGAGGAAAATTAGAGTCAAACTGGAGAATGCGGTATCCAAAAGTGTACCAGTAAGGGAATATAAGGATAAAACAAAATTGAGGAAAAGAACTAACCCAGAATTGCCAATGAAAAGAAAGCTTTGGATATTGATCAGAAGAAAGAAACGATTGTGGGAAAGATTAAAATTGTTAAAAAAGAACAGGGGGTCTAGTATAGAGGCTAAGGAAGTGGATCTGGAACGCAGACAAATAAACAATAAAATAAGGTGGGAAACAAGGAGGGGGGTGAAGGAGAGGGAGAGAGAGATAGCTAGAAATGTGAAGGATAATCCAAAAATATTCTGGAAGTACATTCAGGAAAAGTTAACAAGAAGAGTAGGGATCCCAGAGCTGGTGGGGGGGTTGAATGATGGGAGTAGAGCGGAGACTGATAAGGAGAAAGCAGAGGTGCTGGGGAAATACTTTGGGGGGGTACTTAACAGTGGAGTCGGAGGATGCAGTGCCTACTATTCCCATCAAACAGGCACCGGCACTAGAACTAATAGAGTTTTCCCATGCTAGAATAAGAAGGGCTATAGAAAAAATGAACAGAAGTAAGTCACCGGGACCGGATGGGATACACCAAAGAATCATAAAGGAAGGAGGGGAGATGTTAGTAGAGCCATTGAAAATGTTATTTGAGGTATCGTTTAATACAGGACAAATCCCGATGGACTGGAGAGAGGCGAACATAACAGCTATATTTAAGAAGGGAAAGAGAAATGACCCAGGGAATTATAGACCAGTCAGTTTGACAAGTGTTGTGTGTAAACTAATGGAAACGGTAATTAGAGAAGGAATAATGGATCATATGAAGTCAAACCAACTTTTCAGTGGGAGACAGTTCGGATTCTTGCCGGGGAGGTCGACGGTACTACAGCTAATCAAGGTGGTAGATGATTGGATGCAAATTCTAGAAGATGGTGATGTAATAGACGTGGTATATTGCGATTTTATGAAGGCCTTCGATAAGGTCCCACATAAAAGGTTAATAGAGAAAGTTAGAAGCTATAATATAGGGGAGAAATGTGTGAAATGCCTTCCTGAAAGATCGGAGACAGAGGGTACTGGTGAATGGAATAGGCTCGGGGTGGAGGGAAATTACAAGTGGGGTACCTCAGGGATCTGTGTTGGGACCACTGCTGTTTGTTATATTTATCAACGACTTGCCTGAAGTTATAACTAATGGAAGTGAGGTATACCTGTATGCGGATGACACTAAAGTGTATAGAAGAGTGAGGAGTAAGGAAGATATGGGTTTGCTTCAAGGAGATGTGGAGGGCATGAAGGGATGGTCTGAGCATTGGTTAATGCCTTTTCATCCAAAAAAATGCAAGTACATGCGGATTGGGATCAGCAAGATAGACAAGGTTGGATACAGTATGTATGAAGCGATGGAGGAAGTGAGTGCAGAAAAGGATATAGGAGTAGTGATAGACAATAAGTTAAATTTCTCAGAACATTTAGCGGAAAAGATAAACAAAGCCAATAGAATTGTAGGGCTGATAAGGAGGACATTTGTGTCACTTGACGAAGAAATCTTCAGGAATCTATATACAGCGCTGGTTAGGCCGCACCTGGAATATGCAAACCAGGTGTGGGCTCCATATATGGTAAAGGATATAGAAGCAGTGGAGAAAGTGCAGAGGAGAGCTAGCAAGCTGGTACCAACGTTGAAGAACGCGTGCTATGAGCAGAGGTTGAGGACACTGGGGCTTCCGACACTGGCATATAGGAGAAAGAGAGGGGATATGATAGAGACTTTTAAGATAGTGTCAGGAAAGTACGATGAGGATGTGTGTGAAGGTATCTTCTTGATGTGGGAGGGAACAAGAACGAGAGGACACTCTAAGAAAATTTACAAAGAAAGAAATAGGCTTGAGAAGGCAAAGAACTCATTTTGTGATAGAGTGGTAAATGAGTGGAACGCACTGCCCCAGTATGTAGTCGATTCCGAATCAATAAGGGAGTTTGAAAGTAATCTTGATAAAGCATGGGGAAGACAAGATTTGAAGTTTGATTATAAAACAAAAATACAGAATAGTAAAAATGTTGCGTCTGCTACCGCCGCCGCCAACACCGTGAACGACCGCAGCAGTGCAAGTACTGGTACTGAGCTGGATACACAGGCATAGTTTGCCTTTTTCCAGAGGATCTACTGTAAGAAACTGTAAGTAACAATGTTCCCAGCAAAGCCAGAGGTAGCACAGTCCACTATGTCGGGGGAGCTTCCGGTACCACGTGAGTGGGTAATCCAAGGGAATAAATCTAGGAAGTTACGTGCTTTAGATACTCTAGGGAATGTACTTGATGTTAATATTAAGGCCATTCCTAACTATTATCACCATGATTATTTTGTGTATACTTCTACACCTGCCCTACCCCCTGCGTCAGCTTCAAAACTGTTTTCGGACTGGACCAAGCATGACGGTTTCAATGATATAAAAGCACTGTCAGCTCTAACACCAGAGTTAGGTTTAAAGACGTTCACAGACACAGCCGCAAATCCAGTTTTGAAGGTGGAGCAGTTGGGTATGGGCCCTTGGGTGGAATGGGAAGTGGAGGCTCAGAACTTTGCAACAACTTTTACCTCTAAATCTTCGCACCAAATTCCACAAGAAAGCCATTCTTGGTTCTCTATGCCGGTATTCTCTGCCGGCGGAGTTCCCTCTGCTTTATTTGCATTTTTAGCTGCCCCTAAAATTAATCTATGCGAGCTTAAAGATCCCTTTTCCACACCGTCCACTGCTCACCTAGACCGGGAGTTTAGGCTACGTGGGAAAGCATATAGACTGTTTTCCCAGTATATTGTCACACAACAGGTAGCGAAGTCAATGCTAAGATCTGCTCAGGCAATCGCGGACGCGGAAGTCCGAAATGCTATCGAACTATCTAGACGCTTGCTACTCCAGACTTCTATACAGTCACTGGGAGATATCCGTACAGCCTTGCTAGAGGCGGTGCGGGCAAGACAAGATCTAAGGATGTCTCTCGTGAGGAAGCTCCCGGATAGGATTGCAAATCTAGTGGTTATGTCCCCTGTTCTAACTGCCTCTTTAATGTCCCCGGAGGTGTGGAAAACAGTGTTCAACATGGCTCAGGCCTTTAAGCACAGTCCCGCCCCATCTAAGAAACCTGCTTTCAATTTTACCAAGCCCAAACCAGTCGCAAAAGCTCAGCCTGGTGGGGCAAAGCCCTTTCATCTGCCTAAGTCCTCTTCCACCCAAAGTCAGGCTCAGTACAGATACAAGCAAGGAAAGTTTTCAGGTAATCATAGAAGTATCAACGACCGAGCCAGGGCCTGTCTCCTGCCAAACCCGGCCAGTCATCGAAGCATACACCACCACCACCACCAAAAAACTAGGGTCTCTCTCACTCCCAGGGCCAGTCTTACGGCGGGTGGATCAGAGGGTAGTCCAGCCGGCGAACCCTTGTCTGCTAACTGGGTCGTTCCGGGCGTGTCATCGCGCATGGCCATTAAACACATGGGCGAGGATGGTGGCACGCAAAGGCATCACCTGGCAGTGGCTCCGGCGACCTCGCTTACGTCAGCCGACAAAGGCAAATTTTGTTTCATTAGAGGTGGAGTCACTGATCCAAGAGATGATCGCCAAGAATGTCATCATCCCGGTCCCTCAAAATTACCCAGTATTTACGTCCAAACTCTTTCTAGTGCCCAAAAGGGACAGTGTTCAGATGAGGCCGGTCATAGACCTGTCTTATCTGAACCTCCACATTCACAACGTTTCCTTCAGGATGCTGACAGTGAATCAAATCAGGCTAACACTTCCGCCGGAAGGGTGGATGTGTTCTTTAGACCTGACAGACGCGTATTGGCACGTCCCGGTAAACAAAAGGTTTCAACGATTTCTGGCCTTATGAATAATGCATCAGACTTATGTCTTTCAGAGGATGCCGTTCGGATTGAACCTAGCACCTCGCTTATTCACGAAATTAGTCCGGCAAGCCCTGATGCCCATGTTAGAACAAGGGATCAGGATTTTGTGGTATCTCGACGACTGGCTGGTGGTGGCAGAGACGGAACAGTTATGCATCAATCATGTCAACATAACATTAAATCATGTAAAATCTCTAGGGTTCAAGGTAAACCCGGTAAAGTCAAACTTTGTTCCCTCATGAGTGGTCCAGTGGATAGGGCTGGTCTGGGACACAGCTGCTCTCACTCTGAGTCAGAGTGTGGACAATCGGAACAGGTTTCGCAAGAAACTGTTTATGTTTCTTCACAGTCTGACTACGACACGGAGAGTCTGGGAATCTCTGGTCGGCTCTCTCAACTGGATTCAACTAACTGTAAAGTTGGGCCGGTTGAAAGTCAAACGTTTAATATTGGAGGGCAACACATTTTTTCCACTATTGCCGGCGGAAACATTATGGCCCATCCCAAAATTAATACACAGCTTACTAGCAGTCTGGGCGAAGAGGGAAACATTGCACTCGGTCATGTCATGGACCTCTCCTCCGCCGACGGTATGGGTAGACACGGATGTGTCAGGAACGATAGGTTGGGGCTTTCAGTCAAACCACGGCCATCAGGGTCAAGGGCTTTGGTCCCATTCAGAAACCTCCCACATCAATGTCAAAGAGTTACTAGTCCCCTTGTATTTCCTTCAGGCTCACGGCTCTACTTTACGGGACAAATCGGTGGCCTTCAGGATGGACAATCTGAATGCGGTTCACTGCATTCAGAAACAAGGGTCAACGAGATCTCGGAAGTTGCTAAACGTGTCAGAAAAGATTTTTGTTCTAGCCGGCAAGCTGAACATTCATCTTCACGCATCTTATCTCTCAGGCGTAGCAAACGTCTGGGCAGACGCTCTGTCTCGGAGACAGAGCACAACAGTAGAATGGGCGCTCAAGCAAACCATTTTCGACCAAATGATTGCGGAGCCTTACCGTCCACAAGTGGATCTGTTTGCGTCCGAGGAGACTCACAAACTCCCGCTGTACCTCACCCGCCGGACAATAACGCCGGCGGGAGGACCCGACGCACTGGTGACGGACTGGAACATGTGGAGTTCCGTTTCTCTGTTTCCGCCACCAGACACTTCTCTAATGTGCCACGTAGTAAACAAACTACGGGATTATCGGGGCGTAGTCTCGTTAATCGCGCCCCTGTGGCCGGCGCAGTTGTGGTACCAGCAATTGAAAACGTGGTGCCCGAACCCGGTGTCGCTCCCGGTCGGGTATTTCCACTTAGACACGATTGGCAACCTAGAGACCTTGCTGACTTTTGCATTATGGACATTCAGGAGGCCAAGTGGCTAACTCCATATGGTAGAAACGTGACCGATAAATTCATGAGTCAATATACCCAATCTACAAAGAGACAGTATCAATCGCACTGGCGGTCCTTTACTTCTTGGATACTTAGGACAGAACAAACCGTACCTTCGGTGGCTTTGGTTTTTAATTATTTAAACTATCTGTTCGAGCAGAAACGTCTATCTGTAGTAACGTTAAAAAATCACTTAACAGCGATTAGGATGCCATTCTTTGACCTTACAGGTCTAACCATACCACTAGCGGAGGAAACAGGTTTCATGAGAGCATGTTTTAAACTCCGCCCACCTCCCCGTCAGCTCATGCCTACCTGGTCTCTGGACAAAGCGTTGTCTTTACTTCATTCCCGTCTGTACCAAAATACTGCAGATTTTGACATACTTTTAAAAAGGGCAGTATTCCTTATGGCTTTGGCTACCGGGAACAGGGTATCTGAGCTGGCGGCGATGAGCAACACACCTAATTGCATAAGGTTTGGTAGGCTCAATGAGTGTATTCACATTGCACCTTCCCCAGGGTTCATCGCCAAAAATGAACACAGTGAACATGTGTTTTCAGAGTTCACGGTGCCGGCGTTGAAAAGGGAAAAAGTGCACCATAATTTATGTCCAGTGCAAGCTCTAACCAAATATTTGAGAGTAGCACCTCTGAATCAACAGGGTGCTTTATGGGTAGCAAGTACGGGCAAACGCTTAATGAAACGTAAAATAGCTTCTCTCCTAGTAGAAGTCATTAAAGAGAGTAATCCCGGCGTCGTGGGAAAAGCCCACGATTTACGTAAATGGGCGGCCTCTTTGCGGTTCCTTAAGAATTTTTCTGTTGAGGACATAGCGTCCACGCACCTATGGTCCTCTAATCATACGTTTTTGACTCGATACCTTTCAGTAGCTCTAGACAGACCTTCCATGCCATGTATAGCTTTAAGGCAGAGGGTCTAGGTGGCCTCTAAGTCACTTATTGTTTAGATTAAGAAAAGAGGGGGGGGGGGGGGGTGCAGTCAGTGTAACATAGGACACCCTAGACCCCGCCGGAGTATGTGTACGGAGCATACGAGCTGTGATACTGTTTGTAGGTGTTGTGATATAAAATTTCTCTGTAGTATTCATTACAGGAAATTGTGCTAAAGTACAATTGTAGTAAAACAACAATTCTTGTAAGTAGTTTTGGCTGTGAAGCAATATAATTTTAAGAAATCTCAGTAGTTGCAACTGCGACTTTTATTTTTGATGTAAGTACTTCTGCATAAGTACAAGAGTTCGGTACTTCTGCGAAAGTGCAAGAATTCATTTTATGTTTGGGTATATTTTTAGGAATATATCCACTAGTTTAATGGGGTTTATATGTGCACATGTAGACTTATAAGTTTTTATTTTTCACCACTTACTTTAAGTGGGGTGCCTTCTTAACTAGCAGATCTGTGTACAGAGTCTCAGAGTTAACCCTTTTTTTCAAGCAGGCTTCTTCGAAGCACGCTCCTGCTTGTACCCCTTTTTGTATATATATGCTGTATAAAGTTTATGCGCAACAATATATCTTTTTTACAAAGTAAGAATACTATGTGATTGTTTGATTATCTGCTTTTGCTAGAGTTATGATATGATTACGAATGTCCCCCTCCAGTCTTAGATATCAGGCATAATCGTCAATGATGGAGGGGCCACTAATAAATTATAGATTTGACTCCTGCAAGGAGATAAAGAAAACCTAATATTTAGTAGTGGCCCCGTAATCATTGACGACTGGGGCCCTCCCGACCATCCCCTTCCCATTCGTTGATGTATTAAGGATTTTGGTTTACTTGATATGTCAGTGAAGGAAGTATGACGCCTGAAGTCAGCGTCTGGTCAAATATCCACACAAATACATCCACGAGTATATGGAAAGCTTATAAATAGTTATTCTTATTTTCTTTTTATTTATTATTTGTTACGAAGTTTTTTCGTAGTGAGAACCCAATTTCATAATGACAGAACCATGAGTGAGGTTGCGTGCGCTCATGATGAAGGCTCCTCAAATTTGTTATGCTCTGCGCGGTAGATTCAAACTACGGTAAACGAGCTTTTGAAGAGGAGGCCTTATGTAATAGGCATAATCGTCAATGATTACGGGGCCACTACTAAATATTAGGCTTTCTTTATCTCCTTGCAGGAGTCAAACCTATAATTACGGCCAACTACTCGTCAGTGAAGAATTCTCGAACTCCGTACAGGAGTCCCAGTTTTTTAGAGGCATACTTAGCAATGCTTCTAACATAATGTGTCCAGCTCAAGTTAGTAGTTAATGTTACACCGAGAATGTCAATACTAGGGGAAGTGGGAATATTTACATCATTAAATAATATATGGGAGTCAGTGAGATAAATCAAGTCCTCAACCTAGGCAAGGATGAACCATAGGTAATCAGTACATATATGAGATAAGTACATGTACTTCATAAACACCCCCCTCCCCCCCATATGGAAAGGAAAGGATGGGCGGAGGTACACAGACTGAAAGAACAGTACAAGTAATACCCCTAGGGAACCCATTATTGCCCAACGCAACAAAAGGACGACCCGGCCTGCCCGTGGACACGGACAGATAGGAGGCTACAAACGTGTTGTGGAAAGACCAGAGCCCTGTGTTGGCAAAGTCTGTGAGTGAACTAGAAGGAAGAAAACGAACCGTAGCAGCATACTATTGTATGCCGTGAGCCAACCCTGGAATGTCAGGATGACTGGCACGAAGCACCCGACACAGGGTATTCCCCACCGCACGGTTGCCGATGTCCCTACCGGCCTGCGGTGCCACCCACTGCGCCACATCCAACATCGGCCTGGCGGAGCGCACTTACGTATGCAGGGCTTTCACCGGGCAGAGCGTATGATGAACACGTTCTCGTTTTGTGGAACAACGAACGGCTGAAAAACGTGCGCCTCACGTCCAGTCGTAGCCACAAAACGAACAGACAAAGTCAAAATGACCGCCCTGAGAACAGGAGAAAAGGCAAGGAAGGCAGGGCCCCAGACAAGGTAGCCAGCTCCGAGATTCTCTCCCCCATAGCGAACGCAAGAAGAAACAATGAAGTTTCAAGTAAGTGCTCAGGCGTCGGGTAGGTAGTGGAAACGGGCGTAGGGCGGAGCTTTTAGAGCTTCCGCCAGAGACCACCGAGGCGGAATCAGGCGCGGGAGCGGCTGAAGTCGAAAACAGGCGTCCATGAAAAATGTCAGCCCACGCTGTGGGACGGCCAACCCCGTCAAGGCCCGAAAAGGCTCTTGTATGGCAGACAGGAGGTCCCAAAGAGCTTCATACAAGCCGCGATGGAAAGCAAAGGAAAAGTGACGGTAGTAAAACACCAATGCGACCGACGGAACTGTGTGGGCAGGGGCAGGAATCCATGTAGGAAAACAGTTCCAGTGAAACACGTAAGTCGTCCACGTCGTCGCATTCCAAGCAGAAGAAACCTGTGTGGCAAGATTATCCCAAACTGTGGTAGCTACATTGCCACACCAACACTCCACGAAGCGAAAGCTAACGAGAACCCCATGACTCCAATCAGCCCCCAGTGGAAGTCGGAAACCGACAGGGGAGCGGGACACGGGTACCACCTCTATAGTTGAGAGGACCAGGTCTGCGCCGGCCATAAGGGCGCGAACAACCAAACCCTGCCACAGTACCTTCGCAACCTGTGGAGGACCATGCACATCAAAAGTGCGGCAGGTGGCGGAAATACGTATATGGGCTGCCACCTGTTCCAGTCTTTGCTGAATGCGTCCGTCCCCTCCCTCTTCCCCGCTGAGGGGTGAGTCCAGCGGGTCAGGAAGACAGACAACTAGGTCGGCAAGAGCAAGGCAAATAAGGCCACCTGTGGAAAGCCCAAGGAGGCTGCCAGGTCATCGAATACGTAACGAATGAAAGACCATTCCATTAAGGTGCGTCGTCCCTGCGACAGGGCATCCGCTCAAAGAATGGCAGTCCCGAGCAGGAAAGTCGCATGCAGGGCAATGCCGTGAATGTCGGTTTGATAAAAATAACAGCGATGAGCTAATCGTCCAAGTAAAAGAGGATCCAAAACCCCTGATGGAGCAGAGGAGGCAGAGCCTGTGTGATAAGAGTCGCAAAGACCCGCGGAGCAAAATGGAGGGCGAACGGCAATATTGCGAACGTGAACACCCGCTCGTGTGACTGGAGCGCCAGATAACCCTGGAACCGAGGGGCCAGAGTCACATGCCAAGAAGCGTCCTTGAGCACCAGGGCCACCACCCAAGAACCGGGCAGGAGCGGCAGTCGCACGTGACCGATGGTGAGCACCCTAAATCGGGTGTATACACGATGTGTTGGTTGAAGCAGGACAGACCTACCATCGGTCACATCGCATCGCAGTCTCTCTTGGGGACTAGAAAGACATACGAGAGGAAGACACGTTGCAGAGACGTGACCACGCGAATCATCCCATCCCCGTGGATAGACCGAAGCACTTTGGCAACGTCTTGAGACACTGGTCGATGTCGGGGAGGTCACCTGAGGAAAGGTCGTGACCGCCACCTCCAGGACAGACCCCGCAGCACAACCCGACATGCCCACGATCGGCGGGGCCAGGGCCGAAGAAACCGGTGGGAGGGCCATGAGTAAGGCCCACCACCGAATCCACCAAACGGATGGGAGAGGGGAGAGGGGATAGACCCAGTAGCATTACGCGTTGGTAGACGCGGAGTGCCCCCGAGACTTGTCGTGGAGGAATCGGCCCCCACGACCACCTCTCCCCCGATTCCTGTCACCAGTCCGAAACGGATGACGAGTATCCTGCGCCCGCCGAGAATACACCATCCTCTGGTCGAACTGCCTAGAGGAAGCCTCTATACGCAGTTGCAGGGAAGGACGAGGCGGAGAGCGACGATCGGAGAGACGGCCCAGCCGTCCCCCCCCCCGACTGAGGGAGAAAGCAGCTGAAGATGGCCTCGACGCCCCCTGTCTCAGGGGCGCAAACACGCTCCGCAGCCGCAAGTAGGCGCGCGCGCCGCATGAGCTCCCAAACCTGCCGCAGAACCCCAGGAGGCTGGGTATCAGACAGTTGAAGATGAAGCTGAGCCAGCCGAAACAACACCAAGAGGGCTGAGAGCAGGTGAGCAGTGTGTAGGCGAAGCCTGTGAACGCGCACGAGGGCACCCATCCTCATGGACGCGAAGAAGGGAGCAGATATTCTATCAAGAGAAACCGTAGGGACATGAGGCCAAGATCAGTACTTGGCATTAACCCAGGATGATGGTCGGACCAGTCCCGACACGAAGGTTTGTTCCAAAAGTGGAATCAGACGAGAACCTCCCGCAGAACGCATAACGAAGCCCACACCCGCTGCCAGCCACGCCACCCCAAGGACCAGCCACAAGATGCGGGAGCTCCTGAACCAGGGCTCCCTGCCGATCCCGGGCCCTCTAGACTAGAGGGATCCCAGCGAAGGCTGACAGAGCGGGGGCATCGGGATGGATAACCTGCCGAGAGTAGGCCGACCATAGCTTGGTCGAACCAGGACAGGGAAGGAAACCTTCGGGTATGGATCGTATACCGCCCCAAGGAAGGAACGGAGACGGGCTGGCCACCCAACCCTAACCCGCACCCAGGCAGAACGACAAGAGATGTCGCAACTGCCGGAGGAGGGGCAGGGGGAAAAGGAGCGCGCGGAGCAGCAGCCACAGGGACAGCAGGCGCTGCCGGTAGGTGCCCCTCCAAGTGTGGGATAGGAGTCACCACAGGTGCGAGTTGAGGCACAGGAGACGGTCGCACCATAGCTGCGGTGAGACGTACCAGAGCCTCGAGTAAAGAGGAGAAATATTCTGCGTTCGACCCCTGGAACGTCTTCGACGCCGCCGCCTGCTCTCCAAGCAGGGCGGCTATTACCAACCTCCAGGCAGGCACGCCTGGAGAATCCGAGGGATAAGGCAAGATGGACCCAATACGTCCATGGCGTCCAACCTTCGGGTGTGGGGAAGGCGTGCAGGCGAGAGATTCCCTTGGAGAGTCCTCGAGTGCAGCCCTGCCCACCTCCTCCCAAGACAACTCATTGGGAGGCGAAACTGGCGACGAATTTGACAAAGGCACAGGAGGGGGCACAGTCTGAAATAGCGCAGCAGCTCAAGACGGAAGAGGAGCAGGAAGGACCACCGGTGCAGCAGGAGATGAAGGGCGACGAAGCATCTAGGCCTGCCCATCCACAATCTCCCCCGACTAGGGCATGAGTCGGACGACATGACGGAGAGAACACAGGCAGCACTACAGTAGGCAAGGTGGGACTAGTGGGTGCACGCCTCCCTGCCCTGAAGAGCGTATGGCCCTTGTCAGGAATGGGAAAGAGAGTAGGCTGAGCAGGGAAGAGGGATTGTTGATGACCAGGCGAGGGCCAAGTGGACCTGTGACACAAACCCCCTCCCCTTGTCTCCCAGAGTCCGCAGACACCGTCGACAGAGCAGACGGAGGCACCCGAGGCAGGGCGGCCTGGCGCCCAGCCGGCGACGACACTGGGAGGCGCAACAAGACCCTCACATGGGTGTCCCGGAAGCGAGGGGTCCCATGCAGGGAGGGCCGTACGAGGCGGGAAATGCCCGCCCACGTAGCACAGAGGGAAGGACCACACCTACGAGGGTTATAGGAAACCCTGTGGTAGCAGGCAACGCGGATGCAGCATTCCCCATGTTACAGAAAAAAACTCACCTTAGGGTAGGGTCTGGCAGGATCACCAATATGTTCACAAGTAATGACACATAGAGCCTAGGAACGAAGCATAGCAGGCAGGTTAGCATGCAGAAAACCCGTAAGGATCCCCATAAAAAAATCACAGGCACAAGGACAGAAAGGTGCACCTAAGTGCAAACTAGACCTTGAGCCCAGAGCACCAACCTGTGAAGGAGTGATCCCCCCCCTCAATTGAAGGGAAGAAGAATGCCCCACCGTAGGGTAGGACCCGGTAGGAACACAGGGGAACCCACAAAAAGCTTCAAGGAAACCCCAAGCACCAGGTCAGTCTAGACCACGAGCCAGATCAATCGTCCGTAGAAGGATGTAACCCCCTTGCAATGCAAGGGAAGAATAAGGCCCCACCGTAGGGGAGGGCCTGGCATAGGCCAGGGTGAGGCAGTAGTCCAGGCATGTACACAATGAATGACACCCAGATATGAGGAATGAATCATAGCAAGCAAATGTAGCATGCACAAAAACCCCTAGGGAACCCCATGAAAAACTACAGGCACAAGAACAGAAAGTCGCCACTAAGCGCAAACTAGACTTTGAGCCCGGAGCACCTTCCTGTGAAGGAGATATCCCCCCCCCCCCCCATTGAAGATGGGAGGGCCTGGTAGTACACAGGCGAACCTACGAAAAGTTCCAGTGAAACCCCAAACCCCAGGTCAGAAGAGACCAAGAGCCAGGTTCATCTCCCATGAAAGGATTTTATTTTCCCCTAAATAAGGTGAGAATAATACCTGAAGGCCTTTAAGCCGGCCATACACTTGCAGGCCCGGCCTGTCCGACCAACGAAAAGGGGCGGGGTTAGAGGCGGCCCCTGTGTATATGGGGGTGTTTTTCATCTGGCCAGGTCTGTCGCAGCGGCCGGATGAAAATCAGTTGGCGCTTGAAAATTCCGTCCGTTGCGGCCTGCCGCCTGTACTCACCTAATTGTAGTATACAGGATTTGAGCCTAAGCTCGTGTTGTCCTGTCTCTCTCTCTACATTTATCCAATTTTGCTTTAAAAGTTTGGATATTTCTTGCTCCCACCACCTCCCCATCCAACTTATTCCAACACTCAATGCTTCTATACGGGAAGCTGAACTTTCTTACATCAGACTTACATATAACTTTCCTCAACTTACAATCATGACCCCTGGTTCTTCCCTCGTCCCTCACCACAAAATCTCCCTTGTCGATCTTCTCAAAACCTTTCACACACTTAAACATCATGATCATGTCACCTCTCTCTCTCCTCTCCCTCAGCGTTGGCAGCTTTAGCCTCTCCAATCTCTCCTCATAAGGTAGGTCTCTAAGGCTAGCTATCATCTTAGTGGCAACTCTCTGAACTCTTTCCAGTTTTTTATTATGTTTTATAAGGTGTGGAGACCACACCACTGCTGCATACTCCAGTCTTGGTCGTATTATTGTCCCTATTATTTTTGCTAACATCTCTTCATCTAAATAATTCAGAGCTATTCTCATGTTTAGTCAACACTGCATAGGTTTCACCAGTTATTTTATTTATATGCTGTTCAGGTGACAAGCTGTCTGCCACAACTACCCCTAGGTCTTTGCTTTCACAGCTTTACTAATTATTTCATCTCCTATTTTATATCCCCAAGAAGGTCTATATTTACTTTTTCCCCATCTCAAGAACCTGACACTTACTCGTGTTGAATTCCATTTTCCAAGTTTGACTCCACTCATATAACTTATCTAGATCTCTCTGTAATTCTTCACAACTACTCCTACTTGTATATATGCTTCATTAGTTTTGCATCATCAGCAAACATAGATATATATGAGTCTATTCCCATTTGAAGGGTCGTTGATGAAACCAAAAACATGATTGGGGCCAACACCGATCCTTGAGGCACTCCGCTTTTTACCCTTTTCCACGAGGAGAACTTTCCTTTTATTACTGTTCGCATTTCCCTCCCAATTAAATAGTTTTCCATCCACTTTAATAATACTCCCTCAACCCGCCCCACAGTCCTGAGCTTCCACAACAATCTCTTATGAGGCACCTTATCAAATGCCTTCTTGAAATCTAAGTAGATACAATCTACCCACCCCTCCCTCCCTTGTACAATGTCAATTACCCTATCATAGTAACTCAACAAATTTGTGGTACACGAATGACCTTTTCTGAACCCGAACTGCTTGCTTGAAATTATTTCCCTCTCCTCCAACATACCCACCCATCTTTTTCTGTGTGTGTGTGGGTGCGTTCAGGCGCGGTCCGCCCCTAGCTCGCCAGTCTAGCTGTCAGCTGTGTTGTTAAAAATTTATTGAGAATGACTAATAGAATACAAAACATCCGTTTATATCTGTATGCAATTAACATTATCCCCTGCATGTCAATGATGTCACACAACAGAAAAGGTAGACAAGAACACAATACAAATAGCTAGGCTAATATGTCCAATTAATGCAGGCCTACTCCCTTTGTACCTGTCAACACAATCAACCATAGCTTATGGTAGACAAGAACTCAAAACATATACAAGACTAACCCTTTCCTATCACCTAGTACTGTACTGTACATTGGATACAAGATCGACTAACCCTTACTATACCACCTAGTAGGCTACAAAGGATACAAGACTAACAAAGCATATAGTACAGGTGGGTTAATTAATGTTAGTAACACACATCATTCTATCCCAATTTGTGTTTATTCTATCTATCTAAGCTGGAAAACCATAAAATCTCGCCCCCAAACGGCTCCATCCCAACTCCTTATCGGACAACCGACTCATGTTATCGACACGGTGGTGCGATGTATACTGTGTATTTTCGTGACTCTCGTTAGGCGGCCTGTGTGTGTGTGGGTCTCGTCCGGCGTATGATGCCCTGCCCCTTTTTTTTGGCCAGACAGGCCGAGCCTGCAAGTGTATGGCCGGATTTAGGCACCGAGGAGGAGGTGTAGAGAAGTCCGCTCCCAGAGCGGGATGACAGGGAGCGGGGAGGGTGGAGCGCCAATCACATACACTGCGTTTCCAGAGCAGAGGCACAGCCTGTGTGAAAAACCAGAAGAGCGTGAACACTCTGCCAACTAGCCCCTTCACAAGAGGGAGAGAAGGCAGGAAAAGTGTACACAAACGATTTCCTCTCCCAGGGCGGAAGTCCGCTGGGCGGGAAAGTCCGCTCCGCTCCCCAGAGCGGACTTTTTAGGCGAACCGGTTTAGGGGGTCCGGTCCCAGTGTGGAGCGGTCCTATGCGGGCCGGTCCCATGGCGGTCCGGTCCAGGGTGGAGCGGTCCTAGTGAGGACTGGCCTGAGGGCGGAGCGGACCTAGTGCAGACCGACCCACTGGGCCTCAGACACCAGTGAAAGACGTCAGGCAGGTGACAGCAGACGGGGGAGCTTCTGTGTAAGGGTATTCAGGTAGTGTCAGCACGACCAAGTTTAGAACGCCAGTGACAGGCAGGGGACAGCAGATGTGGGAGCGTCTGTGTAAGGGTATGCAGGTAGTGTCAGCACGACCAGTATGTCGGACGGCAGTGACAGTGTCAGCACGACCAGTATGTCGGATGGCAGCGACATGCAGGGAGCGGCCAAACAACCAGAGGATCACTGAAGACCACCAATTAAGTGGGGACCCTGGAGTACAAGTCAGACGAACCAGATGAGGAACGCTGACACTGTTGCCAACTCAAAAGGTCCCAAGATGATGGGTTCACAGTCCCTAGAGTTTCAGGAGCCGTGCATGAGATGCCCCGGACTGATCTGGTAACAGTGTGAAAAGCATCAGGTACCCCCTTCGACTTAGGCTAGGCCACGAAAATAAGTCGGCATTGTGTCAACTAACGGAGATAACCAGGGCTCCATAACCACTTAACCAGACCTCTGTGGGCCAGGAAATGACCTCGATACGGAAGGAAACCCTATGAGGTGGCTAGATGAAATAGAAAATGAGAGGTCTATGCCCCCTTCTCAGTCATCAAGGTAGCCAGGCCTAGGAAACTCAGATAGCCAGACACCACTTTGCAAAATGATTAGCAAAAACTAATGCAGTGACAAGAAGCCCTAATTGAATAGAAAACCTAGCTATACAAAAACTAAAGCCACCGCAATAATTATTAGTGAACGAAATAGGCGAAGGCCTAGTAACACCGGACGCCACCAGAGGGGAGAGCGACCGCCCACATCAAAACTAATGACCACCATCCTCACGCAACACTCCAATTAAACACATTACAGTGGAGCTCCCATCTTAGCTCCTAAACGGTTCCGCAGAAATCGAGCTAAGATTGAAACGGCCAAGATCGGAGCACTGTTCTTATGGGAAAAATTCTAATCGGTTCCGTGCTCATTCTAATAATTGCACTTTTTCCCAGTTTTAGCCTATGAAAACATGTTTTTTGTCTACATAAAGTAGGCCTAAATCTTATGCATTGTAAATAATAATGTAGACATGGCTAAATAACAGTCCTAACTATAAAACTTAGGTGCATTATGAATACTGTACTGTAGATTGGGGCATTGTTCTTATGGGAATTTTTTTAGGCCTAGGCCTAGGTTCTAATTTCGTCCAGTCACCCCTCAAGTACCCATTTCGCCCCAAATACATTCAATAAATACATATTATGAGGAAAATATGTATAAATACATATTATGAGAAGATTACTTACCACACAGACTATATTTTAAATCATTGTCATATTTAGCCTAGCCTAACATCGTCTTTCCGCCTCTTTCATCCGACATGGACTGGCCTTTTCTCTATGTTTTGAGCATGAATTTCCTTCATTGCTACCACCAGGCCCACCATCCCTATCATCAGATATACTAGAGGTTATAATAAACGTGAGAGATAAGCGGTTCAGGCACAAAAAACCTTGCAAACAGCTGGTTTTTCAACACAAATGATGAGTGGATTGTAAGCGTCTGCCTAGTGATGACGTCATACAAAGATGGCGGCGGCAGCAGCTTGCGCAATTGACTTTAGGATTCACTCGTCTCTAAAAGCGACAAACACCTTGACAATGGCAGATTCTTTTAGTTCAATTAACTTTTTTATTGTTTTTGTTTATGTTTTCTAGTTATATGTAGTAGAGTTTTTCATGATTTTGTTTTTTTGGGTTTTGACTGGAATATTTGTGTGCCAAGATGGAAGCTTTTTGAGCGACCATGGAAATTGAGAATATTTGGTTTCTACCACGAAGATTGAAACAACGAAGACTGATGTGGCGAAAATGGGGGCTCCACTGTAGAGCCCATTTTTCAGCGTGCCTGCATCACGGATCATCTGTCTAGAACCACAGGTGCCTTAAATAAGGCCCACAACTCACCAAAAGGGAAGGCGACAGGAATGGAAGGCACAAAAATGGGACACAGAAAAACGCGTGTTGACATGGAGGGTAGCGCGAGAAAGATAATCTAATAAACCCGGCCGGGTTACACGGGAGACGCACGTAAGGAGCCTAGATGGCGGATGGGCAAAATTCTTCAACTTTCTCTTCTCTTCTCACCCATATTTTCGTTTTTTCTTTAAACTAGTGGCCTCAAAGTGTGTACAACGTACCTAGTAGAGAAAGTAGGTGCTGCTCTAGATGTTATCGAATAATCGCGCTAAGTGGTTACGATAGTACCCGCTCCCAGAGCGGAGCGGAATTATACAATAGTATATAGCTCTATGTTGGAAACGTAGAGGCTACTACGAAATTGAGAGATTTTATATCGTTTACGCCGTCGGTCTTTGTCCAATCCGCAAAGAGTCGTGCAGATGAGGAAGGAGGTAATGCCGGGGTAGGTGAATATACGAAAAACTCATAAAAATAAACATTAGGGATAGCCTTGATTGTCACGTCTGAGAGTTGACCCTGTTTATCTTTGGCTCCTAACTTCTTGTTCTTACTCATCTCCATTACCCACTCACTAGGAACTGGGACCTCCCCCGATATGGTTGTTTGTGCTATACCAGGGTTTTTTGCCATGACTTTAACCCAAGAGCAGTCGGGTCCATACAATAGAGGCATAGGGCCTCTCCTATGGGGAAGTTTATCTAGAGGAGGGGGAGTAATGTCTGTGATGACACGGACATTGGTAGTCGTTAAGGAGGCGGGCACTGCAGTGCCACTCGCCGAGGTAGTCGCCTGAGTTACGTTAATAGGGGGAAGTGACATATTAGGTGGCACAACCACTCTGGTAGGTTCTATCGGCCGCACAACTGAGCCAATCGGGGGAGCTCCCGGCGTAGCTGTGGGAGTCTCCTGAGGTTGCTTTGGAACATTGTATTGCCTCATTACCCTATGTAATATGTAATCAAGATCATCGGTTGTTATACACTTACTGTGTGACCCTTTGGATGATTCAGATTCCACTTCTGACCCTTCCTCAATGTGTCCTGGTTGAGCTGAGGACAGTTCTACGTCCTCCGGCTCTTCCTGTTGTCGCCGGTTGTCGCCGGAGCTCAGACAACCGGACATTATCTGGCCACACTAAATCAGGTACTGATGATGGGATGGTATCTACATTAGCATTTTCCTTAGTATCTCCCTGAAACTGACCATTGGTCTCTACACTTACGGGTTCAGAGTGCCTCCACACGCTACGCCCTTGTTCAATAGGATTCTGGGAATCTGGTATCACTTGACTTACTTGAGAACCTTCATAGTCCTGGTGTTCACTAGCCGTGTAGCCACTATAGGTTTGAGTCCCGAAGGGAAGAAGGAAAACCTAATATTTAGTTGTGGCCCCGGAATCATTGACGATACGCCTTACGTAGGTAATGGCCAATCTTTGAACTCTAGCTTGCTGTTCAAACTTCCCGCCCGGGGAGAACTCAAAATACGATTGCCACACATCGTGAGCGAAACGCTCTTAAAACCACTCACGGACTCGTCCTTATGATGTGGGTACCACTACTAGAAAAACTAGTAAAATAAATAAAGAATAAAAATAAAAATTAAACTTGACCTAGCTTTGCGCTTCCCGTGCGCCTGCTCTTTTGGGTACGGCACGCCATCTTGCTCATAGCGTCTGTTCATTCTTAATCTGACATATCGAGACTCTCAAAAATGTAGCAGATGAATGGGAAGGGGACGGAGGGAGGGCCAAAATCGTCAATGATTCCGGGGCCACTACTAAATATTAGGTTTTCCTTCTTCCCTTCGGGACTCAAACCTATAATTTATTAGTGGCCCCTTCATCATTGACGATGCGCCTGAATTCTCAAGACTGGAGGGGGACATTCATCATGAACATCGAATACCACTAATAAACCAGATATGGTCCAAATAAACACGTACTAATCAGATCAGTTTAATATCAAAGAAAAATATAAAAGAGGGTTACAGGCGGCGTTTCTTAAAGGAAGCCTGTGGTGTTAGCACATTTACGTTTGATAGAACAGTTGGTGTAAGACAAGAATAAACTATTCATTTAGCTTATACATCCCAAGATAAATGAAACATTCATTATCATCCAAATTTTTTAATATGTTGGCCTACATATTCATGGCCTCAGGTACTGTATTACCAAAATAGTTGTACTCTTACTCTAATCCTAATTGTATGGTTGTCATGTGAATCTACAACAACCTTGATAATCCTTTCTTGCACAAGGATGTAGAATAAAAGTCCAGAGATAAGTTTATAGGTTCTTATTAGCCAAAGGTATACAGAGAGCTGGGGGGCACTGCTATGCTGAGTGCCGACCGGATGTACTGATGAAAACATGTGCAGCGGTGCCGGATATATTTGGTGCAACGCTGCTGATACTACAGAGTACGGTATATTATCATGGGATATTAAACAATGATAGTATTGCCCTGAAAGTACATGTGTGTATATTGCAATATGATTAAGGCATTTGTACACTCTGTATATATGTTGTGTGTGCACTTAACCTATATCAACACTAATCCTTAAGATTATTGAGCATATTGGAAACCCTATTGTATCCATAATGTTAACATAAAAATAAAAATTTCCTGAGTAGACTTACTTTAGTCTAAGGAACAGATTATCACATGACCTTAACCCTTCAAACTCGGATGGTACACGTGTGTACCATTATGTTTTGCCCCAAGGAACCCGGGTGGTACAACATTGTACCAGTGGTTGAAAGCCTGTGAGCTTGGTGTGCGAGGCGTCGGTCCGACGCATGTAAACAACAGCCGGCTGGACCGACGCCCCGCATCTCCGGCCACAAGAAGGAGAGCGTCGCTTGTTCGTGTGTGCCTGTATGTTGTTGTTAAGTATCGAAAAGTATTGTAAAGTGGCTGTTGTTGCCGTAAGTTATCTCCACTGAAATCATCATCACAACTCAACCAGTTGACTTAGAGAGCTCTACTTAACGCCATTCTACAGGTAAATAACACAGCTACGCTTGGGGATGCGCGGGAATGCGGGAAGCAGTCAGCATAACAATGATACGGTAGCCTAGCCTAGACGTTTTTCGGCCAAAACACCCGGGTTTCGGGCAATATTTATGTAATGCGTAGCCGGGGTTGGAGGGTTAATACTCGTTACATTTTGTATCACTTCAGAGGCAGGTAGAGTCCTTAGCTAGGATACTCCCCCCCCCCCCCCTTTTTCATCACAAAATTAGCTTAAAACTAGACTTTCTGCCTTAATGCTACACATGTACGAGAAGGTTTCATGAGATTGACGGACAGGTAACGTTGGAGAAAAGTATGATTTGATGACCACAATTGGGTCTGCTGAATATCTTCTAGGGAGCCTTATGAGGTCCCTGGCCCAGTGGGCTAGTATAAAATAAACACATCTACAACAACTATGGAGGAATCGAAGTGATGCCGCCCATTTACGGATATCGTGTGATCTTGCCAACACGCCGGGATTACTCTCACGAATGACTTCCACTAATAACGCAGCTAGCCGGCGTTTTTGTAACCGAATACCTGTCCGTGAAACCCAGAGGGCTCCCGCCTGTGAGGGCCGGTAAGCCCGCATAAATAACATAAGTGACTGCACTGGACACAGTAAATGGTGCCTGTCACCCTGTTTCAGAGCCAGAATTTCGAACTCTGTAAATACATGATTATAATGTTCATTCTTAGCAATGAAGTTAGGAGCAGGAGCAATATGTACACCCATGTTGCGCCTTGAAAATCTTAGACAGTTTGGCTCCGAACTCATCGCCGCCAACTCAGATACCCTGTCCCCCGTAGCCAGTGCCATTAGAAAAATTGCCTTTTTAAGTATTAGGTCAAAGGGAGGATCCTTGCAATATTTACGGGACTGAAGCATCTCAAGGGCCAGATCAAGAGACCAGGTGGGTGTGAGTTGACGAGGAGGAAGGCGAAGCTTGAAGCAAGACCTCATGAAACCCTTTTCCTCCGCCTCCGGTACAGACAGACCAGTTAAATCTAAAAATGGTGTCCTAATTACTGTGAGGTGATTCCTTAATGTGACAACTGACAACTTTTGAATATCAAATAGGTAATTTAAATAATTAAACACCAGAGCCACTGAGGACTGCTGTTGACCAGTTTCTACAATCCAGGTAGTAAATGACTTCCAGTGTGATTGGTACTGTCGTCGGGTTGATGGAGCATACTGATTAATCAACTTGTGAGTCACTGTTTCCCCAAACTGGCCTAGCCACTTGGCCTTCTGAATATCCACAAGGCAAAAGTCAGCGAGGTCTTGAGGTTTCCAATTGTCTCTTACGTGGAAGTACTAGATCGGGAGCGACACCGGGTTCTCGCACCACATCTTCAATTGGTTGTACCACAGTTGAGCCGGCCACAAGGGCGCGATCATCGAGACCATGCCCTGATAATCCCGTAGTTTGTGAACTACTTTGCACATTAAGGATGCGTCAGGAGGTGGAAACAGATAAATGGAGCTCCATTTGTTCCACTCTACCAGAAATGCGTCCGGACCCCCCGCCGGAGTGAGACTCCGGCGTGTGAGGTACTGAGGCAGCCTGTGGCTTGCCTCTGACGCAAAAAAGTCCACTTGTGGATGGTAGGGCTCTGGAATCAACTTTTGAAAGATGTTTTGTCTGAGAGCCCATTCTACTTGAGTGCTCTGTCTCCGGGACAGAGCATCCGCCCATACATTCGCCACGCTGGGCAGATACGTTGCGTGAAGATAAATCCATAGTCGAAATATCTTTTCCGACAACCCTTTTAACACTCGTGATCTCACTGACCCTTGCTTTTGAATGCATGTCACTGCAGTCAAATTATCCATTCTGAAGGCTAGGGACTTTCCCGCCTGGCTCATGCCGTGCTCCTGTAAAAAGAATAGTGGGACTAGCAACTCCTTGGCATTGATATGAAGCTGATTTGATGTTGACCATCGACCCTGACCCTGATGGCCTAAGTTTGATTGGTAACCCCATCCCAGGGTTTCTGACGCGTCTGTATCTACCCAAACCGTCGGAGGTGGAGCTGTCCAAGTCAAGGAGGAGTGAATTACTTCTGGCTTCGCCCAAGCCGCCAGGAGGTTATGGATTAAAGTTGGAATTGTCCTCAGTGTTTCCGCCGGTAAAAGTGGAAAACACCTGTTTCCTTCCAAGATAATTCTTTTGACCTTCAGACGACCTAACGGTACCGTCAGCTGTATCCAATTGAGTGAGCCTACCAGAGATTCCCAGATCTTCCTCGTTGTCGTCCGAGAATGCAGAAATCGGAAGAGTTTCCTGCGAAATCTCTGACGGTTGTCCACACTCTGACTCAGAGTTAGTAACTCGGTATCCCAAATAAGGCCCACCCACTGGATTTGCTTGGTGGGAATGAGAGATGACTTTCCTAAGTTTACCCTGAACCCTAAGGTCTCTACATAGTCTAATACTTGTTGAACATGATGAAGGCACATTATCTTGGATTGGGCTACCACTAGCCAATCGTCTAGGTACCATAAAATCATGATTCCCTGTTTGAGCAATGGTAGCAACGCCTGTCGAACTAATTTTGTGAACACTCCGGGTGCTAGATTTAATCCAAAGGGCATTCTTTGAAAGACAAATGTTTGATCCCCATTGCGTAAGGCTAGAAACCTCTGAAAACGTTTGTTGATTGGAACATGCCAATAGGCGTCTTTCAGATCTATTGAGCACATCCAGCCCTGCGGCGGGAGTGACAACCTGATCTGATTCACTGTCACCATCCTGAATGACTGATTGTGAATGTGGGTGTTGAGATATGAGAGGTCGATCACCGGCCTCATCTGAACACTGTCCCTCTTTGGCACCAAAAACAACCGGGATATGAACACTGGCATTGACGTAGGACTGGGGATTATGATCTGCTTTTGTGCTATCTCTTTGATAATGGATCCCACCTCCAATGAAACATGATTGAATTCTGTGGGGAAACGTAAACGGGGTTGCCGGGACCACCGCCACGACAGACCTTTGCGGACCACTGTCCTTGCCCATGTTCGCCGGGGCCATGCCCGGAAATAATCTCGGAAGTTGCCAGTCACATGACTGGTCTTGTCCGACAGTACTACTCTCGGATCCGTCTCGCCTTGCCTTGGCACTGGGAGTGAGAAAGCCCTGTGGTGTGTCTCAGTTTTTGGAGGATGAATGTGACTCTGACTTTGGCATGGGGGGATGAGAGGTCTTGCTACCATCGCTAATGGGTTTACCCCTATGTTGGCCCCGAAACCACTTCCCTCTACCCCTGAAGTTACCGCGCCCTTTATGTGCCCCGGTATGAGCAGGGGTTGTGAAAGTCTTGGCTGACTGATTGAACTGTGACTGACCACGAAAGGAACTCTTAGTTCTGAATTTTTTTTTAGCTGCCTGCTCACCCTTGAATTTAGTAGTGGTGGCAAGTTGTTGGTCTAGGAGAAAAGTAACCGTTCTCCATGCTTCGTTAGAGACTAAGGTAGCTGTAAAAATATTGGATAAGAGCAACCTTCTACCGATCTCCGCCGGAAGTCTCCTCACCAAATACACTCTTATATCTAGGCGTACCCGTACAGCCTCAAAGATAGCTGTCCGGACGTCGCCGAGAGTCTGAATCAAGTTTTGGAGGAGGAGGCGTCTGGTCAGAGAAAGAGCCCTCTGAGTTCCGGCGTCCCTAACCGACTCAGTCATCCGAGCCAGAGAGGCTCCAAGTTGGTGGCTGAGAAGGTATTGAGACGCCAGCCTCCAGGCTTTCTGTCTCATTTTATAATCTTTGTCGATCTGAGCCTGTGTGGGGGGACAAAATGGTTACCACACCTTCCCACTCTGAACCTGTTTTGGTGACTAAATGGCATTACGATAGGGCAGACTGGGAGGGTCTTCAAGGTTTCTTTATTGATATTCCCTGGACCTCTTTCTTTTCTAATGATGCACACTCCACCTTGAGCCACATACAAGATTTTGTAAAAATGGAATGGAAACTTTTATTCCTCATCAAAAGTACAGTAAAAGATCTAATTCACCTAAATGGTTTGACCATAATTGTGCTAGAGTAACTGAACAAAAAGCAATAGCCTACAATGCATACACAAGATCAAAAACACATGAAGCCTTTAATTACTTTAGAAACATCAGAAATCATGCCAAAACTGTATTAAACCTAACTAAATCAAACTTTCTCCACAAGCAGGCAAATAAACTTCTAAATAATCCAAATGATAACAAAATATTTTGGTCTACTCTTAACTCATTTAAATCCAACTTCACTACTGCTTCATCCATTCCACCATTAAAATCTCCGACTGGCAATCTTGTAAGTGACCCACGAGGTAAAGCTAACCTTCTTGCGGATATTTTCTCCACCAACTCAACCTTAGATGAAATAAATCAAGATGTCCCTGTACTTAATTTTAATTCGCCTGAAATTCCCTCACTTAAGATCCACACCAGACATGTCAAAACTATTTTGCAGAATCTCTCGGTAGATAAGGCTCCTGGTCCAGATGAAATTCCTCCAATAGTACTTAAGAATTGCTCCATGGTGCTCGCTCCTGTATTGGCAAAAAAATTCCGTCTGTGTACTCATACCTCATGCTTCCCAGTACCCTGGAAAGAAGCAAACATTCATCCAGTTCCTAAAAAAGGTGCCTCTTCAGATCCATCAAACTACAGACCAATAGCTATAACTTCCACTCTTGGTAAAGTCTTTGAAATTATATTAAATAATCACATAATTAAGCATCTTGAGAATAATAAATTAATCAGTGATAGGCAATATGGTTTTAGACGATGTCGATCAACTGCAGACATGCTTAGCCTTCTTACGCATCAAATCAACCAAGCTACAGACCAACATGGTGAAACACATACAATAGCACTGGATATATCAAAGGCATTTGATAGAATCTGGCATCAATCCTTATTGTCGAAGATGTCACACTACGGCCTTGCATCATTAGTTCCACTAATTTCTTCTTATCTTCATAACAGAAAAATATGTGTAATGGTAGATGGCCTTTATTCTCAATTTCACTCAATAAATGCTGGTGTTCCCCAGGGATCAGTTTTGGCCCCAATTCTGTTCCTCATTCATATCAATGATCTCATATCTACCACTCATAATCCAATACATTCCTACGCAGATGACTCAACACTCCACAGTTCCTTCACATTTACCAATTATTTCACCCAACCCGATCTTATAAATTCAAAAATAAACACTGCAATTTCTCTGAACCAGGACCTTTCTATAATTAATGGATGGGGACAAAAGAATCGAGTTTCCTTTAATGCACAGAAAACCAAGTACATTCAATTTTCTAAACCGACAGAATCTCACTGACTCCCATATATTTTTTAATGATGTAAATATTCCCACTTCCCCTAGTATTGACATTCTCGGTGTAACATTAACTACTAACTTGAGCTGGACACATTATGTTAGAAGCATTGCTAAGAATGCCTCTAAAAAACTGGGACTCCTGTACAGAGTTCGAGAATTCTTCACTGACGAGCAGTTGGCCGTGATATATAAAAGTCATGTGCGTTCTCAGATGGATTACTGTTCACCTCTGTGGGGTGGAAGTGGAGTGGTTGCATTGAGGCAGTTGGACAAAATTCAAAATAAAGCTATTAGATTAATCAATAACCCTGCAATCACACAGGACCTTCCTACATTATCCATACGAAGAAACGTTGCATCCCTTGCATTATTCTACAGATATTTTCACAGCAATTGTTCCGAGGAACTTGCTTCAATTGTGCCGCCTCTCCACATCTTTCCCCGTAGAACTAGGGCAGCTGAGAGCGCCCATGAATTTACACTTTCTCCTCCACAATGCAGAACTTCTGCTTATCAGAATTCATTTATCCCCAGAGCTACTACTCTTTGGAATTCACTTCCCTCGAATTGCTTTCCACAAACTTACAATCTACAAATGTTTAAATCCAGTTGTTACAAACATTTTATGAATGGAGGATGCCTTTAGGCACATGGACCTTTTTGTTTTATCTGTGTTTTTCCTTCCTCCGTTCATTGTCTCTTAAAAAAAAAAAAAAAAAAAAAAAGGTAACTGGCACAAAGATAATTTCGGGGCCCCAATAAAATAAAAAATATGTTGGGGAATCCCGTCCGCCTTGCCTACTGGCATAGAAAACCAATGATTGTCTTCTGACGGAAGTTGATGACTACTTTTGTTGGTAATGGTGCTGGCAAACAGCTGGGCCTCATGTCCCCCAATCAATCCACTGCCCATACTCCCCTCCCTTAACATGAACTAATGAGGCCCCATGAGAGTTCCTGAAAGGAATGGAATTTAGTTCTGGGGTCAAACCCTGCAACACTTTTAAATCATTCATCCCATCAGTTTTAGTCCAGTCCGAAAACAGTTTTCCGGCGGAAGTAGGAGGCAAGGCGGGGGATTGTGAGTACACAAAAAATTCCGGATTGAAAAATGTTGGGATGGCCTTAATAACAACATCAAGTACCTCTCCCAACTGGTTCTTGGCCCTTAATTTCTTCTTTTCACTTGCCTCTATAACCCAGAGACTTGGGACAGGTAACTCACCTGTAACCGTGGGTTGTGCGAGCTTGGGGCGCAGAGGGTGACATACTGACCAAGAAGTATCCGGTCCATACAAGAATGGCATAGGGCCTTTTTTGCTGGGGATGGACTTGTCTAGTGGGGGGGGGGGGGGGGGTAACAATTCCGAAAACAATTTCAAGTTAGATTGCAAGAGAGCAGAGGTACCTGGAATCGGAACCACAGGGTTGACAGTGAGGGTAGGGGGAGGAGAAGTTATGGTAACTTGAGGATGCACTAACACTTGCTCAAGAGGTCGCACCGCTGGGGTTACTGGTGTTGGGGTAGCAGCCTGTCGCTCACTCTTAATCTGCCTCATAAAATCAAACAGCTCTTGCAACTGATCCTTTACTACAAAAAACCCACTATCCTGATCATACTGGGATGCGGACTGTGACTTCTCTGAGCCCTGCGTTCCAGATAGTTGAGAGACTGGTCGTTGGCTAGGTGCCAGTTCCTCAGTATATACCCCTTGTTGGTATATGTGTGACCCCGTTGACCGGGCTGAGGGGGCTGGTACAGTCTCCGACCGAGACTCATCAACCCGGGCAGCGGTTTCATATGTACAGTATCTGTTTGTGATTGATTGGAACTGCCAAGCCCAGATAGATCAATAAAATTTAAATCTGGGATCTCACACATGGTGGATTCCTGAACAGGTGAACGCCGGTCTGGGGAGCTCTCATGTCTCCGCCGGTGAGAAACTACACTGCCACTTCTTTCTCTCCCTAACACAGGTAAAACAATAGGTTCCGGTGCAGGATTAAGGGGAATAGTAAATTGGGGGGAATAGCCTGAGACAGAACTAGATGTGTCTCTTGATGCCTCGCTCTTAGAGGAAGATTTCTTCCCGATTTTGACGGATCCTTACCCGTCTTCTTTCTTGATGAGGAGGACTTCCTATGCCGGCTCGACTTTGGTTTGTCCCCGGCGGATAATGCGGAGTCAAAGTTCGAACGGGACCTCTTAGCCTCCTGGTCATCTGACATTGGTTTGTGGCAAAGGTGATCTTGACCTATCTCGCCGGCTGGCTGAAGCTAGTTTCTCCGGCGGATCTTTGGTCCGAGGTCTCTTTCGGTGGCGGGAGGAAGTGTCATCCGAAGAAGATCCCGGAAGGGGTGAAGTAACAACTGAACTCTTTAATGAATCCTCAAGAATTTGGTCATCCAATTGAAGGGATTTATGAGCAACTGTCTTACAGTACGTTACAAATTCAGATTTAATGTGTAGTAGGATAGTCTTGCATTGACTATCTTCATGGTTAATCAAGGCACTGCGTAGGGCTGAACATTTGGGACAAGATTTTGATAACAAACGACCTCACGAACGGTCTAGGCAAGGGACACACTTTACACAGAGTAAGTGACCAATAATTGCTAATCTTTGACAGCCCAGAGCCGAACAGAAAGAGTAAATACAGTCGACCCTCGCATGGGCGGACCCCAGTTGACCGGACTTCGGTTTGTGCGGACCCAACAGCCGATGCGGACAAGTCCCCAAAAGATCGGACAAATCGGGCAAAAGACCGTTAATTTAAAAGTTATCCGGTATTTTAATAGTTCGTGTTTGTCTATCGCTCACTTCCCCCTCTGCAACTCTCTTTCTATCTATCTATCTATCTCTCTAATGCATCTACCTAACTCCCTTATACATTAACATAACTAGGCCTATGTCTTATTTGGTCTTTTTTTAATCTATGAATCGATTCTAATACGATGGAATTGAAAACAATATTACCCTTCTAACACAAATAATAAAATGAAAACGAGAGTAAATAAAAATGTCTCCTTTGTCTTTCAGAAACATAAGTCCGTCTCATATATGTTAGTATTTTATCGCTCGCTCGCCCCTAGCCACTCTGTCTCTATCTATTTATCTCTCTAATGCATCTAACTAACTCCCTTATACATTAACATAACTATGTCTTATTTGGACTTTTTGTAATCTATAAATCATTTCTAATGCGATGGAATTGAAAACAATATTATCCTTCTAGCACACAAATAATAACATGAAAAAAAGTCAATAAAAAAGTCTCCTTTGTCTTTTCAGAACCAATTAAGTCCGTCTCATAATAGTTCGTGTTTATCGCTCACTCCCCCTCTGCAACTCTCTTTCTATCTATCTATCTCTCTAATGCATCTACGTAACTCCCTTATACATTAACATAACTATGTCTTATTTGGACTTTTTGTAATCTTTGAATCATTTCTAATGCGATGGAATTGAAAAATATAATATCCTTCCAGCACATAAACAAGAAATAAGATACAGTCAACAACAAATATTCCCCCGTCTTCGAGTTCCGAGCGTCGGGAGATTTTATTTTATTTAATTACTGTAGTTTATTTCCCCCCACGGTTTATTTTCGCCTTGAAAGTGTGTCTTCACAAATTGATTGGGAAATATTGTAACATATTTTTAACCCGGGAACTGCGGGAAGACTCTTAAGAGTTCCCCCGGCGGACTGCGGGAAGACTCTTAAGAGCGAGGCTTTGAACCCGTACCAAAACCGCGCGTTTATAGGCAGGCGGCTAAAAATTGGTGTGGGTATAGTACTCCGCCACACGCTCGCCCCGCACTCGTGCAAGCACCACCGCGCCAGTAACCAAGCACTAGTCATGGAGCCCACACGTCCCTCACGCTCGCTCCCTGATGACACAACCAACCCTCCTTCTGGTGGTGTCAGCCGCCGTGGAAGGCAGAGGGTGGCTGCTAAAGACCCTAGCTACCAGTACGACACGCCCTACAGCTCGGAGGACGAAACACCAGCACCCAAAGCACGAAAAACACGTGCGAGCACGGCAAAGGTACAGAGGTCATTGGTGTTTCGGGACACTGTCACCACGACCCAGGCCACTGCAACAACCACTACCACCACCACTGCCACCCCTGCCACCAGTACCAGCGACGCAGGAGGCCGCCCTAGGGCTGCAGAACCTGCGGGGGCAGGCAAAATCAAAGGCACGGGCGTAGGGAAGAGAACCCGTACGCCTGCCACAGTGACCCTACCACCACCACCACCACCAGCCGTCCCTGGCCCGGCTGCCCCTGCCGCCCCTGCCACCCCTGCCACCCCTGCTGCCCCTGCCCAAGGAAAAGGGAAGGGGAAGGGGAAAGGGAGAGGGAAAGCGACTGCTGGCGCTGCCGGCCCTGCTGGCCCTGCTGCCCCTGCCGCCCCTGCCGCCCCTGCCGCCCCTGCCCAAGGAACAGGGAAAGAGAAAGGGAAAGGGGCGACAGGTACCACCATCATCTTGCCTGCCTCCAGGGCCACAAGACCACGCACCACTGCCGCCCCTGCCGACGCCGCCCCTGCCGGCCCTTCTGCCCTGTCCATAAGACTCCCGTACGTGCTAGAGTAACCCGAAAAACTCTGACACCATCCAAGTATGCCGCCCTGCTGTTTGATGGTGATTCGCAGGGCATTGGCAGCCCGGGTTTCGACGACGACGCCCTAGCACGGGACCAAGGGTGGGGGGATTTGGGAGTGGACAGTGGCAGTGAGTCCGACGTCGGTGACGAGAATGAGGAAGGGCGTCTGTCAAGTGAAGAGGAGGGTGATGATGATGCTGTGTTGTATCGCGACCATGGAAGCGATATTTCAGACGCAGAAGCAGACGACATTCCGATCCCTGGCATGCCTTCGTTCGAGTGGTCTGACGGGGTCAATTTTGTACCTGACGTGCCCCAGTTCAATCCTGGGACGTCAGGTACAACTGACGACTGGCCCTGTGACGAGCACGCAAACAAAAGCGACTTCTTCCTCGCTTTTTTCGATTTTGAGGTAATGACTTACATCGTTGCCCAAACAAACGCCTACTACAGGTGGGTGTTTGGCAGATTGGACGTCATTTCTCCAAAAGCGAGAATACGAGGCTGGGTGGATACGACTGTGGAAGAATTCATGACGTTCTTTGCCTTGTTGTTCCTCATGCCTCTTTGCAAGAAGCATGTGTTGCAACACTACTGGAAGCACGACCCTCTCATCGCCACCCCAACTTTCAATAAGTTCATGACTCGTGACAGATTTTTGTTGCTGCTAAGATTTATGCACTTTGCAGACAACGAAAATCCTAACAGGATTGACAGGATATGGAAAGTTCGGGATGTGTTCACCATGTTGTTGGAGAGGTATAGGAAATACTTTTACCCCTTCCTCAATTTGGTGATTGATGAGTCGCTCGTGCTCTTCAAAGGACGTCTTGTTTTCAAGCAGTATATCCCCTTGAAAAGGCATAGGTTCGGAATCAAGCTCTTCGTTTTGTGTGACTGTGAAACTGGAATAGTGCTTGACATGATCGTGTATACAGGCACTGCCATTGACGTACCGAAAGCCGCTGCCGGTGACCCCATGGGCATGTCAGGTGCCATCGTCAGGAAAATGTTGGCACCTTACCTGGGCAAAGGCCACATCATCTACACTGACAACTGGTATACTTCTCCTGCTGTCTGCCAGTTTCTTCATGACAACCAAACGGGGTCATGTGGGACTGTCAGAAAGACAAGAAAGTTTATGCCTAAGTTCACCGGTAATGTCATTCCTCTTACAGATGCCTCCTCCAGTGACACACCTTCTGAAGATGACCTGGCCCAGGAACACCGCGAGAGGCATGTCCGAAGAAGGCGACGAAAGGGGCAGAAATACAAGCAGCTAGAAAAGTCCGGGAAAGTGATAGCCCTGAAGTGGTAGGACAAACGAGACGTCCACCTGCTTTCCACCGTCCACACAGGTGCCCAGATGGACTATACCAAGAACATGCGCCTGGTGGACAAGTCTGACTGTCAGCTGTCAGGCGTTGAGTGTCTGAGGAAGACTGTGAAGTGGTATCACAAGCTCTTCCTCCACCTAGTTGACATCACGATGCTCAACGCCTACAACTTGTGGTTGGTGAAGAGGGAGATGTCCCCAAACCAGAAGCTGAAATTCCGGGAGTTCGTGTATAACGTGGCATACCAACTCCTGGAGAAGTATGGCACCACCACTCACAGACGTACGGCATGGCGTGGGGATCACGTTCCTGACAGAATCCAGCTGGGTGTCGAAAGACACTACCCAACCAACACCGAGCTGATTGGCACTCGTCACAGGCAGGTGCAGTGCCACGTCTGCAGCTCCAGTGTGAGAAAACCCCACGTCACCAAAAGAGTCACCTCAATGTGCGCGGAGTGCAAAGTTACACTCTGCTTGGGTGACTGCTTCAGGGACTACCACACCTTCAAAAACTACTGAGTGTCGCCCCCTGCCCTGCCCTGGACTCGTGCCCTACCTTACCTGACCTGACCTAATTGATCACGCTACCTCATAATGAAACATATATTATATAATGTATAAGTTCCAAAGATGTCCCTGTGATATAGCTTTTACATTATATAATTATATGTTTCATTATTTAGTTTATAAGTTTCAAAGATTTACATGTAATATGCCTTTTTTTTTTAGTATATCAATATATATGTTTGTTATAGCCTAAATAATGTGTAAATATTTTCTTACCTCAAATGAATTGTACAAAAATAAATATATTTCAATAAATCCTGTGAAACCTACTAGATAATAAAAAATAAATAAAAATAAAATAAAATAAACAAGGTCATGTCATTGTATTCTTACAATATGATATATTCTATGAATATTTCATATTGTTTGAATACAATGGCATGATCTTGTAAAAAATAAAATGTATCAAAATTTATCTAAACAGTATAAAACCTTCCCCATAACCCCCTCCTGGATTCGATCCCACTACCCTACCACACTTTGAGTTTTCCAGTCCGCGACCTTACCAACCATGCCACAGGAGCTCATACCAAATGTCACTCAAAACTTCGTGTCTACAATCGAAATAACAATATAAAAAAAAAAAATGAATTATCCCACCAATTTACGTTTGTAAATTGATGGGATTATCAATTATATCATGCAAAGGTTTATAAAAGTTTGTCTCTGTCAAAAATTAGTAATTATATAACTTTATTCTGTCAAAAATTGCCCAAACACTCAGCAAAATTGCCCCTCTCAGTGTGACTCCACTCATTATCACACGGTCAAGCGGTCACGGGGTGACCCTTGCCGCTCCTTGCTGCTCCAGCCATAGCAGCTCTGTCTGGGAACAAAATTTGTATAAATACAATAATGCATAAAATACTCTTCACAAATACATTTGTATTGTATAATATTGTAAATAAAAATGAATAATAACCGTGGGTGTCAAAAATTGCTCAACCATCTTTCTTATGTCTCGCCTACGCGCGTGTATTGGATTATACATAGTCATGACTGTCATACAAATACTTGCAGTAGGTCTCGAATATACATTTAGATTGCATATTACTTGGAAATAAATAAATATAAGTTTCTCTGGTGGCAATCTACCCTTTCGCAAGTGTAAGGAGACACCAGTCTATATTTAGCTCTCTATCAAAAAAGGCAATCTGCCTATGTTTACTGACCACCCTCGTTGCTGGTCTATAATATAGTACTTTATTTACAGTCAATGGCCTACATATTTCTGTGGTACTTCACATGTGTCTAAAATGCAATGTCTGCTTGCATAAAAATGCAATTCGGCAAGCCATTTATACGTATGACATACGCATTCAGGACTCCTGTTATTGTAGACATCTGTGTGGCAACGAACCCCAGACATCTGGTAGACATAAGGTTCAAAATACCAAGACATCCATACGCCTCGGGCGCCTCCACAATTATCACACAGCTGCGTATGTTTTTTGATAGATCTCCCTGCCTTCACTCTCTCCACGACTCACTCCCCCCCCCCCCCCAGACATTTTTTTGGGGGTCAAATATATATGGGCCGATGCACGCAAACATTCCCTACACGCTGATGTACTTTTTATCAAAATTGGCAATGGGTCCCAAAATCATCATACATGCGCACAGTATGACCCTGTAAAAAAAAAACTGTGCGCCGTTAAGAGGTTAATTGACATTTGTGTCATTTTTGCTGATTATGAGTTGGTGGAAAAATGTGTTCTTTAATTCCATCATATCGGAAATGATTCACAGATTATATAGAGACCAAATAACTTACACTTTTAACCCGCTGAGCCCCAGCTAGTTTGTAATAAAAGTCCCACCCAGGCCCAGAGGGTTGATTTTTTTTGTTCCAGAAACAATAGCGAATGGGTTAGGAATGAAGGAAAAACCACGAAAAACCGATCAAAAAGCTCAAAAAATGGTCCTACAGAGCCCCCGAAAACGGATTTTACAAGAGTAAAAAATTGAAGGCAATTTCCCCAAAAAAAAGGTTTTTGCGTGCTCACGTGCACGCGGTTAGACTTTGAGAGTTTTCAACTATAGGCATGGTTGCGTGGGATACTTACACAGTTCCCATACAAATCTGAGCCCTCTAGGTGCCATAGGACCGAAGTAATTAACCTGGACGCAACCATTGCGTCGCTGGGATTTAGCGTTACATACATTGCCGACGCAACACGTGCGACGCTGGGTCTCAGCGGGTTAAGTGTGTTCAATAGTTTTGCATTATCAATAGGGTGTAGCATAAGGCTTATCAACATCATCACAGTAACGGGGTCAGGGTTGAGGCCGGGACGGGGAGGGTAGGGAGTAGGCCTACAGCGGTGGGGATATCCTTCCTTTTTTTTTTTTTTTTTTTTTTTTTTTTTTTTAAAGTGAAATTTATCAAATGACAAATATGGGGTCGGGGTTGAGGCCGGGATGGGGAGGGGAGGGAGTAGGCCTACAGCGGCGGGGATATATATATATTTTTTTTATTTTTTTATTTTTTTTCCCCCAATGTAGGCTATTTCCAATGTGCGGACTTTTTCAATGTGCGGACAAGGGTCCCTCCCTATTAGTCCGCACATTCGAGGGTTGACTTTACTCTTATCCATGATTACACTCCCCACCGCCACAGAGATATTAACCTTCCTAGGTGTCTCACTTTCGAACCTGTGTGAGAGAAAATTCCAAGAATCAATGCTCATAAGGACACGCTAGGCTGGAAAAGTTAATATAAATATATCTCCACATAAAAAAGAATAAAGTTTTGAATAATACTTAAACAATCTTAATTCCCCTTATGTTAAAACATTCCTCAGAAATGTAATTGAGTATTGTGTAGCCGACCATGTGCTACTAAAATTTGTTAACTTCTTACCCAAGTGAATAACACTGACCTAACTCGTCTTGTGATGCATGAATCAACCCCGGCGACCAACTCTAAAACGGAATTTTGATTCTAAGCCCGGCGGACAAATCGCCAATGATAAAGTAAAACAGTTTAACTGGAAGCTACAAGATCAAGATGGGTGAGTTCGTTTCCCGGCTCAGCCGTAATTTGCGCGGCGATCGTGGCTCCCCACTTTTTTAATATCAGCCGGCGTAACGTTCGTCTGTCCCAAGCAAAAAGAACGTTTGTTTTGTGTCTGTTGGCGGCGGAAAACGCGATTACGAGGGAAGGCTTAGCCGTTACCCTTCGAAACCCGATTTGTTTTAGTAACATGCCGGTACATCCGGAATCATACCATATGCCTTAAACTACACAAACCAAATTCATTGCAAACCCGTACCAGTCGAGGAATACTGAATTTTAATATAACTCAGAGTGTTTCCCTGCGGGGAAACCACGTGGAACACCCTGAGACACGTTGTTATGTAATTTTAAGTCTTACTTGAAACATAACAAATCCTGCCGGAAGGGCCAACCCTTCAGTATATATAGGGATGAACAACGTGTACATACATTGCATGGTTATACATCATAAACAATCAATAATCAATGATAACACTCCCTAACCATATATATATGCAACCTAATGAGGCCAACTAGATGGGAGCACTTGGCGATGAGTTCCGTCAATAGCACAAACCTGCGATCCAGCGTCGACCCCGCCACCTGTAGAACACACGATGATAAAGTTGCAGAGCAGTATGGCTCCGTGCCGGACCCCTCAGCTAAGTGAGAAAATCCAACGGCACTAGCCCACGAAGCATACTTGTTGCACACCCTGAAGGGACCGAGTAACAGGCTCCAGTTCACCCTAAAAGAAGCCTCATGACTAAACAGTGAACTAATAGTGGGCTAGGATAATAAATCAAAACACGAGGGGCGACTTGCCTTATCACAACAAGAACACCACCTAATACGAATGCTTAGACCCAGAAAAAACAGTCTCCAGGGCCCGTATTTAACACTTCAGCCTATACCTAGTCGATAATCTAACCTGACTTCAGCACTAACATGGACAAATGAGTAAAGACACTAGTGTTAAGGAAAGGTGACGAACGAGATTTAGGCAGGAGTGCCGGGGACATACGCTCACACTACGCGGGCCCGAGGAGAATAAGAATGAACAGACGCTATGAGCAAGATGGCGTGCCGTACCCAAAAGAGCAGACACACGGGAAGCGCAATGCTAGGTCAAGTTTAATTTTAATTTTTATTCTTTATTTATTTTAATAGTTTTTCTAGTAGTGGTAGCCACATCATAAGGACGAGTCCGTGAGTGGTTTTAAGAGCGTTTCGCTCACGATGTGTGGCAATCATATTTTGAGTTCTCCCCGGGCGGGAAGTTTGAACAGCAAGCTAGAGTTCAAAGATTGGCCATTACCTACGTAAGGCGCATCGTCAGTGATGAAGGGGCCACTAATATATGGTATTGTTCAGCTAACACTTTCTGAGAAACTACGGGAGGCCTACTTATTGGCAAGTTAAAGTTTAATTTTGGAATGGCAAATTAACATCTCTTTGTACCCCCAAAGACTCCTCAGACTCATCCCTGGGAGTCGACTCAGCCCCCTCCGTCCCTACCTCAGAGCTGCCAGATTGGACGTTAGGCATGGAGGTAGAGGCGGAGAGCGGTGGTCGTGACTCCGGCGTTAGCCGGTGCTGCGACTGCGTCTCCTCCGTGCGGGAACTTTTATGACCCTTATCAGATTTCTTGTGGCTTGGCGCCGCCGCGTCATCCTTATGTCTCTTGTGAGACCTAGAAGTCTCCGCTGAAGACTGCTTGGACCGCTCGAGGGGCGACCTTGACCTGGACCTGGACTGGTCCCGTGGTATTTACCTAATTGCCTAATTGTAGTTTACAGGAGTTGAGCTAAGCTCGTGTTGTCCCGTCTCTCAGTCTACTTTTTATCCAATTTTTTCTTGAAAATATGGATGTTCCTTGCCCCTACCACCTCCTCCTCCAGCCCATTCCATTTGTCAATACATCTATAGGGGAAGCTAAACTTCCTGATATCGTTCTTGCAGGTAGGTCTTTTTACTTTGTAGCTGTGGCCTCTAGTTATTCCTGTATCCATAATTAATATATCCTCCCTATCCAGCCTCTCCAGCCCCCGGGTACATTTGTACATCATTATCATGTCTCCCCTCTCTCTCCTCTCTTTTAGACTCGGTAGATTTAATTTGTCTAGCCTCCCTTCATATGGCAGTTCTCTGAGACTTGGAACCAATCTAGTGACTGCTCTCTGGATTCTTTCTAACTTGTGAACATGCTTCTTTAGATGCGGGGACCACACCACTGCTGCATACTCCAATCTTGGTCTAATCATACTCTTCATAATTTTCGCTACCATGGTCTCATCCAAGTAGTTCAGAGCAACTTTCATATTCCCGGCCATTGCATACATTCCGCTAAAGAGCTTGTTAATATGTTTCTCTGGCGACAAATTATCTTGTATAATCAACCCTAAATCTTTTTCTTTTTCGGCCTTGCTAATTATATTATCTCCCATCCTGTACTCCCAATTTGGTCTATTCACACTTCTTCCCATATTTAACACATGGCATTTACTTATATTAAATTTCATTTTCCACTTGGTGCTCCATTCGTATATTTTATCTAAATCCCCTTGCAGCTCCTCACAACTACTTTTATTTGTTATTTGTCTCATAATTTTTACGTCATCTGCAAACATTGACATGTAAGAGTTTATGCCTATCGGCAGGTCATTCACGTACATAAGGAACATGAGAGGTGCCAACACAGATCCCTGCGGCACACCACTCTCAACTTTCCGCCACGATGAGTAAGTTCCTCTAATGTTGGTCCTCATTTCCCTATCTGTTAAATAGCTCTCCATCCATTTCAGCAAACTCCCCCTGACACATCCTAGCGTCTCAAGCTTAGATAACAATCTCTTATGTGGTACCTTATCGAATGCTTTGGAAAGGTCTAAGTAGACGCAGTCCACCCATCCGCCTCTCTCTTGGAGTACATCTATCACCCTACTGTAATAACATAGCAAACTGGTAACACAAGATGTCCCTTCTCTGAATCCAAATTGCTTTGGGGTTATTATCTTCTTTCTCTCCAACATTTTCATCCATCTCTTCCTAATTAACTTTTCACAAATCTTGCATACAATACTAGTAAGTGAAACTGGTCTATAGTTTAGAGGGTCCTCAGGGTTTCCATTCTTGTATATCGGAATGATATTAGCTCTTTTCCATTCAACAGGAACCTGTCCTTTATCTAAGGAAGCTTGAATTATGTCCCTCACTGGCTCCACTAATTGCTCTGCACACTCCTTTAAAACCCAGGCAGACACTTCATCCGGTCCCATAGCTTTCCTTACTTCAAGTCCTCTCATCGCAGATAACAGCTCATCTCTAGTTATTTCAATCTTACTAAGACCACTCTCCAGTACTCCCGCCTGTGGTTCGTCAAAACCTTCCTCTCTAGTAAAAACTGACCCCAATTTGTTATTCATTACCTCACACATGTCCGATACATTTTCATACGTCCTAGCATCAACTCTTAATTTAGTAATTTGTTTCTTTACCTTCAACTTACTGTTTATATATTTATAAAATAATCTAGGGTCACTTTCACATTTATTTACTATGTTCTTCTCATAGTTCATTTTAACTTGCCTAATTATGTTAACATATCTATTCCTCTCCTGTTTATATTTATTCCGATTACTCTCAGTGTTCCTTCTTCTTAATCTAGCCCAAGCTGCATCACGCCTACCCAAAGCTCTTTTGCATTTCAAATTAAACCAATCTTTCTGCTTAGTAAAATTTCCAGTTTTATATCTTGGGACAAACAGATTGGTTCCTACTCTATAAATTTTGAGGAATCTACTATATTTACCTTGTACGTCCCGTTCCTTCAAAATAAGATCCCAATCTACTCCCTCTAAATATCTTTTCAAGGATACATAATCAGCTGAAGGCGAACGCGCCCTCTTGTGGCGGCCGGGGGAGGTTGCCTTGCTCGAGTCACTATCACTGCTACTCGCTAATTCTTTCGATAGAATTTTGGGCTTAGCTTTAGATTTTGAAGTTGACTTAGCAGGTGATTTAAGAACCGGTGATTTTATAACTAGATGCTCCCAGAGAGCCTCATCATCACAATGTAATGCCTTATGGGCAATGTATTTTGAATAGGCATTAAAAATGTTCTTAATTTCTTTCAGTGCCACTAGACACGATTGGTCTCTCATATTAAACAATTCAGAACGTAGGTCAGAGCAAATGGGACACTTCTTCGTAACCCAGAGGCCCCTTGACCTATCTAGGCATTTAACGCACTTCACGCAGAGTTTATGTGCAAAGACCGGAATTAGAGAGCAAGTTTTTTTTTTTTTTTTTTTTTTTTCTATATTCCAACTACTCCCTCTCGGGCATAGGCTGATAGCCTTTACACTCAACCGCTGAACACGGTGAGGCCCGTGAGGTCTTGCTCCAGTCTAGGGAGTGAGACATGCGAAGCTTCACGGCTCGAAGCAACTCCATCTCTGAAGCCGCCTCGCCTCTGCGCTTCACAGTCTCACCCCCACAGACTCGGACCCTCACTCTCAGATCGCCACCTATTGAGCAATTAACTCACTAGGCATTGCCCCCCTGTAGCATATTTTTGAATATGGGAATATTCATACAATGCTATTTAATCAGGGAACAATGAGGGTATTTTTTTGGCATTTCGGTGTGCTGTGGTAATGCACTGATACTAGGTACAGCACAAATTCCATCCCAATAATATCTTCCCATTGACATATTGGGATTCGAACCCGGGTCCATTGGATTACCAGTCCAGTGGCAAGACCACTCTGCCACATAAAGTGTAACAAGAGGCATGATGGAGCTAATTACGACCCCCCCGGCCGGGATCGGCCCCTTCCCCTGTAGACCTGTGCCGCTTACTGATGTGCTGTGATCTGGAAATAGAAAATTTCCAGGAATCAATGCTCATAAGGATAAACCGAGAGGTTCACACATCATAAACACCCCCAAATACGCCGGAAAATTAGCTATAGACCAACCGCTACTCTAATCTTCCGCTGTACAGTACTTGGTTTTGAAAAATCCTTGATGACTTTTTCGTTTTCTAGAACTGCTTACCTGTGACAAAGTGTCACCGGCCCAAATTAACCCTTTAATTAACTAACGGATTGTCTGCATAATAACTGCATAATTAGGGCGTTGGCGGCACACAATGGCGGAAGGCGGACGCAAGTTTTGAGGCTCCGGCATATGTTATGGGAATGGACAAGTAATTCACGGAATATCGAGTGCATACGGGGCTAGCAAGAAGAGGAAGGATTTAGTGAAGTGTTTGGAGGATATATTGGTGTGGTGGAGGGGTGATATATAGTGTAATAAGAGTGTGTAGTGACGGGACAGCGGTAGTGTTGTGAGTTGTTGAGTTTGTAAACAAACATGGCGGAGGGAATTTCGGGTAGGACGGAGGCGGAAGATAGGTTACAACGTTTTCGTGGGTTTAAGAGCACAGATAAGAAGTTAGAAGAGGTTATTATTGTTGTGAAGGATTTGGAAAAGTGGATGAGTGATAGGCCTACGGAGAAATGGAAGGGGGATATTGGTGAGAAAGTTAAGGCACTGTGTGTAATGTGTGGTGTGACAGGTGGGGAAGGGAATAGGCCTAGCGAAGGAAGTGAATGCAGGCCTATTTCGGCAGTTAATGACAGCCTAGAGATGGTATTGAAAAGGGTAGATGAACTGGGAGCAGAGAATATGGCATTGAAGGAGCAGCTGAAGGAATACGAAGGACATTTCACGGAAGTAAAGGAGTCAACTGCATGGAGGGTGGAAGGTAAACAAAAATTCAAGGATGTGGAGGATATTATGAAAGAGCAAAAGGAAGAAATGAATATGACCAACAAAAGTTTTGAGAGTGCAGTTGTAGGGGTCATGAAGAACAAGGAGAGTGTCGTGAGGGAGGCCATGGACAGGGATAGGGGTGTAATCTTGTATGGAGATATAGAGACTCATATGAATGATAATGGAGTGAGAAAAGTGAGGGATATGGAGACAGTGAAGGAGGTCATGAAAGGTGTGGATGAGGACGGATATGGATGGGAAGGGCAGGTGGAGGAGGTCAGTAGGATAGGTAGATATAAAAGGGGAGAGATGAGACCTATAAGGGTACAGTTTAAAACCAGGGCAGTGGCAGAGACTGTGACAAATTTTAGTTGGAGGCTAAATACAAATGAAAAACTGAAACACGTAAGACTAAAGAAGGATTTGAGTATAGAACAAAGGAAAAAAATGAAGGAATTACAAGAAAAGGCTGATGAAAATAATGGAAAGTTGGGAGAGGAGGATAAGAGACATTTTTACTGGAGAGTGAGGGACGGAAAAGTGAGGAAGTGGTTTATAAGAGTAGAAGGGAGGGGGAGATCAGGGAGGGAAGAGAATGTGATAGGAGTTGTGACGGAGGAGGAGAACGGGGTGGAGGTGTCACAGGGAGAGACAGGAGACAAAGTGGCAGACCCAGTAGTGCTAACGGGGGAGTAGGGTACGGACTGGAGGAGCGGGATGGTGTATTTGCTGAAGGAATGGTAGATGGATTAAGGATTATGCTTAGTAATGTGGATGTGTTTACCCAGGACAAGAAAAGAGAACTGATATGTAGGTTGCAGGATGAAGAGGAAAAAACTGATGTCATAGCCCTACAGGAAGTAAGACCAAAAAATGCTAGAATTGAAAGGGAACTGGTGGAATATAGTTTGGAGGGTTTTGAGTTATATGAGAGAAATGCTATTAGAGCAGAGGTCGGAAGAGGACTGTTTATTTATGTAAGAAAAGAGCTCAAGGTTAATGAGGTGGATATGAGACAGCAGTATTGTGAGTATTTGTGTATTGAAGTAAAATGTGCAAGAGGATCAATTCTAATTGCCTCTATATATAGAAGCCCAAATAATAGTAGGGGAGAGGATGATAACCTATTGAAAGCAATGGAGGAAATAGATAATAGAGAGAACAAATATAAAAAAATTATTGGAGATTTCAATTTGCCAAGGATCAACTGGGCAAATTGTACTACTCCAGCGGGACAGGGTAGCCTGGAAAATAAGTTTATAGAGAAAGTGAGAGATTGTTTTTTAACGCAACGTATTATAGAGATGACAAGATATAGATATGGGATGCAGGGGAGTGTACTGGATTTGATTTTAGCAATGAAGAGGATATAGTGGAACATGTTAATGTGGATAGCCCTATAGGTCGTAGTGACCTATTGTCGAGTTGAATATAGTCAAGCGTTAGCCTTGAATGATACTGATTATGCCATAGTATAGGTTTGACTCCTGTAAGGAGATAAAGAAAACCTAATATTTAGTAGTGGCCCCGTAATCATTGACGAACATGCCTATTACATAAACACTAAACACTCAAACACTCATCCGCCGTAGTTTGAATCTACCGCGCAGAGCATTTAAAATTTGAGGAGCCTTCATCATGAGCGCACGCGACCTCACTCATGGCTTCAGTCATTATGAATTGGGTTCTCACTACGAAAAAACTTTGTAAAAAATAAAAACAAAAAGAAAATAAGAATAACTATTCAATAAGCTTTCCATAATATCGTGGATGTACTTGTGTGGATTTTTGACCAGACGCTGACTCAGGCGTCATTCTTCCTTCACTGACATATCAAGTAAACCAAAATCCTTAATACATCAACGAATGGGAAGGGGATGGTCGGGAGGGCCCCAGTCGTCAATGATTACGGGGCCACTACTAAATATTAGGTTTTCTTTATCTCCTTACAGGAGTCAAACCTATAATTTATTAGTGGCCCCTCCATCATTGACGAACATGCCTGATTTCTAAGACTGGAGGGGGACATTCGTAATCATATCATAACTCTAGAAAAGCAGATAATCAAACAACCACATAGTATTCTTACTTTGAAAAATATATATTTTAATGGCGCAGCACATATATACAAAAGGGGGTCAAGCAGGGGCGTGCTTCAAAGAAGCCTGCTTGATACAAAAGGTTAACTCTTGAGACTCTGCGAACAGATCTGTAAGTTAAAAAGGCACCCCACTCAACATAAGTGGTGAAAAATAAAAACTTATAAGTTTACATGTGCACATATAACCCCATAATACTTGTGGAAATATTTTGCAAAATATATCCAATGCTTAAACTAAATTGCTTTCACAGCTAAACTACTATAACAACACTGTTGTTTGTACTATCATTGTACTAGCACAATTTCCTGCACTGAATAGTACAGAGAAATTTTCATATCAACAATACCCATAACTAGTATCACAGCTCTTATACTCCGGCGGGGTCTAGGGTGTCCTATGTTACCTGACTGCACCCCCCCCCCCCCCCCCCCCTTTCCTTGAAATTAAAACAAAAAGTGACTTAAGGGCCACCTAGACCCTCTGCCTTAAAGCTATACATGGCAAGTAAGGTTTATCTAGAGCTACTGACAGGTATCGAGTCAAAAACGTATGATTAGAGGCCCACAAATGCGTGGACGTAATATCTTCCACAGAAAAATTCTTCAGGAAACGCAAAGAGGTTGCCCATTTGCGTAAATCGTGGGCCCTACCCACAACGCCGGGATTACTCTCCTTAATGACTTTGACTAAAAGAGAAGCCAATCTACGTTTGAGCAAGCGCTTACCCGTATCCGTAGCCTAGTAGGTAGAGCTCTCGTCTCACAAACGAGGGGTCGGGGGTTCAATCCCCGGCCGGGCGGAGACAAATTGGGCTCGTCTCCTTTCATGTGTTAGCCTCAGTTCACCTAGCTGTAAATAGGTACCTGGAATAAGTGGACGACGTTGTGACGTCCCATCTGGGGTTGGCAAAAATGGTACAAGGCGAGATGGGTATCATATGGTTCACCTAAGCTGATGGCTACCTAAGCCTTCGGGCGAGACGGTACCGTCTATAGTGAGAATGGTACCATACAGATCCACCCTAAGCCTTCGTTTCCGATGTCGCCAATTGGCTAAAATACAGACTACACACACATCCACAGCCATTCCAACAGTACATAAAACACTTAACATGCATTTCATGCAATACATTCCCAGTTAAGGAGGCGCGATAATAATGAGCTTAGCTCGCATTGCGTGGATTCCCCTTGACGAACAAGTAACTGAACTCGCTTCCCATACAGCACCCTAGGGGTTTAGAGGAGCTACCCTCAAATATTTGGTTAGAGCTTGCACTGGACATAAATTATGGTGCACCTTTCCCCTTTTCAACGCCGGCACAGTGAACTCAGAAAACACTTGTGCACTGTGCTCATTCTTGGCTACAAACCCTGGGGAAGGTGCAATGTGAATACATTCATTAAGCCTACCAAACCTGAGGCAATTAGGTGTGTTGCTCATCGCCGCCAGCTCAGACACTCTGTTCCCGGTGGCCAAAGCCAAAAGGAATACATCCTTTTTTAAGAGTAATGTAAAATCTGCAGTATTTTGGTACAGACGAGAGTGAAGTAATGACAATGCTTTGTCCAGAGACCAAGTAGGCATGAGCTGACGGGGAGGTGGGCGGAGTTTAAAACATGCCCTCATAAAACCTGTCTCCTCCGCAACTGGTATGGAGAGACCGGTAAGGTCCCAAAATGGTATTCTAATCGCTGTTAAGTGATTTTTTAACATTACCATAGATAAACGTTTTTGTTCAAATAGATAATTTAAGTAATTAAAAACTAACGCCACCGATGGCACAGTCTGTTCCGTTCTAAGGATCCAAGAAGTAAAGGCTTGCCAATGTGATTGATACTGTCGTTTTGTAGACTGAGTATATTGATTCAATAACTTATTGGTCACATCTCTACCATATGGTGCTAGCCACTTGGCCTCCTGAATGTCCATAATGCAAAAGTCAGTGAGGTCGCTAGGTTGCCAATCGTGTCTAAGTGGAAATACCCGACCGGGAGCGACACCGGGTGCGGGCACCACGTTTTCAATTGCTGGTACCACAACTGCGCCGGCCACAGGGGCGCGATTATCGAGACTAAGCCCCGATAATCCCGTAGTTTGTTTACTACATGGCACATGAGAGACGCGTCTGGCGGCGGAAACAGATAGATGGAACTCCACCTGTTCCAGTCTGTCATCAGGGCGTCTGGCCCCCCTGCCGGCGTTATCGTCCGGCGGGTGAGGTACAGTGGGAGTTTGTGAGTCTCCTCGGATGCGAACAGATCCACTTGTGGATGGTAAAGCTCTGCAATCATTAGGTTGAAAATGGGTTGCTTGAGCGCCCATTCTACTGTTGTGCTCTGTCTCCGAGACAGAGCGTCTGCCCAGACGTTTGCTATGCCTGGGAGATAAGATGCGTGAAGATGAATGTCCAGCCTGTTGGCTAGAATAAAAATCTCTTCTGACACGTTTAGCAACGTCCGAGACCTCGTTGACCCTTGTTTCTGAATACAGTGAACCGCATTCAGATTGTCCATTCTGAAGGCCACCGACTTGCCCCGTAAAGTAGAGCCGTGAGCCTGAAGGAAATATAAGGGGACTAGTAATTCTTTGACATTGATGTGGGAGATTTCTAAATGGGATCAAAGCCCTTGACCCTGGTGCCCTTGGTTTGACTGAAAACCCCAACCTATCGTTCCTGATGCATCCGTGTCTACCCATACCGTCGGCGGAGGAGAGGTCTATGACATTATTGAGTGCAACATTTCCCGCTTCGCCCAGACCGCTAGTAAGGTGTGGATTAATTTTGGTATGGGCCATAATTTTTCCGCCGGTAATAGTGGAAAATATTTGTTGCCCTCCAATATTAAGCGCTTTACTTTCAACCGGCCCAACATTACAGTTAGTTGAATCCAGTTGAGAGAGCCGACCAGAGACTCCCAGATTCTCCGTGTCGTAGTCAGACTGTGAAGGAATATGAACAGTTTCCTGCGAAATCTGTTCCGATTGTCCACACTCTGACTCAGAGTGAGAGCAGCTGTGTCCCAAACCAGCCCTATCCACTGAACTACTCGTGAGGGAACAAGGTTTGACTTTACCAGATTTACCTTGAACCCTAGAGTTTTGACATGTTTTAATGTTATGTTGACATGATTTATGCATACTTGCTCTGTCTCTGCCACCACTAGCCAGTCGTCTAGGTACCACAAAATCCTGATCCCTTGTTTTAACAATGGCATCAGTGCTTGCCGGACTAATTTCGTGAATAAGCGAGGTGCCAGGTTCAAACCGAATGGCATCCTTTGAAAAACATAAGTTTGATCCCTGATCCGTAAGGCCAGGAATCTTTGAAATCTTTTGTTTACCGAGACGTGCCAATAAGCGTCTGTCAGGTCTAAGGAACACATCCAACCTACCGGCGGAAGTGTTAGCCTGATTTGGTGCACCGTTAACATCCTGAAAGACTCGTTGTGAATATGAAGGTTCAGATAAGACAGGTCTACGACGGGTCTCATCTGAACACTGTCCCTTTTGGGAACCAAAAATAGCTTGGATGTGAAGACTGGGTAATTTTGAGGGACCGGGATGATGACATTCTTGGCAATCATTTCCTTGACCAGTGACTCCACCTCTAAAGAAACTAGATTCGCCGTTGTCGGCTGACGTAAGCGAGGTCGCCGGAGCCACTGCCAAGTGATGCCTTTGCGTGCCACCATCCTTGCCCAAGTGTTTAACGGCCATGCTTGGTGACACGTTCGGAACGACCCAGTTAGCAGACAAGGGTTCGCCGGCTGTACTACCCTCGGATCCACTCGCCTTGAGACCGGCCCCGGGAATGAGAGAGACATTAGTTTTTTGATGGTGGTGGAGGTGGTGGTGGTGGACGCTTCGCCGGCTGGCTGGCGTTGGCAGAAGACAAGCCCTGACCTGGTTTATTATAGCCTCGTCCTTTCTGACCTGTAAACTTACCCTGTCTATACCTGTACTGACCTTGAGGGGAGGAGGACTTAGGTAGATGAAAGGGCTTAGATCCCCCCGGCTGTGCTTTTGCGAATGGCTTGTTTTTTGTTTTTTTTGTTTTTTTGTTTTTTTTAAAGAGACAATGAACGGAGGAAGGAAAAACACAGATAAAACAAAAAGGTCCATGTGCCTAAAGGCATCCTCCATTCATAAAATGTTTGTAACAACTGGATTTAAACATTTGTAGATTGTAAGTTTGTGGAAAGCAATTCGAGGGAAGTGAATTCCAAAGAGTAGTAGCTCTGGGGATAAATTAATTCTGATAAGCAGAAGTTCTGCATTGTGGAGGAGAAAGTGTAAATTCATGGGCACTCTCAGCCACCCTAGTTCTACGGGGAAAGATGTGGAGAGGCGGCACAATTGAAGCAAGTTCCTCGGAACAATTGCTGTGAAAATATCTGTAGAATAATGCAAGGGATGCAACGTTTCTTCGTATGGATAATGTAGGAAGGTCCTGTGTGATTGCAGGGTTATTGATTAATCTAATAGCTTTATTTTGAATTTTGTCCAACTGCCTCAATGCAACCACTCCACTTCCACCCCACAGAGGTGAACAGTAATCCATCTGAGAACGCACATGACTTTTATATATCACGGCCAACTGCTCGTCAGTGAAGAATTCTCGAACTCTGTACAGGAGTCTCAGTTTTTTAGAGGCATTCTTAGCAATGCTTCTAACATAATGTGTCCAGCTCAAGTTAGTAGTTAATGTTACACCGAGAATGTCAATACTAGGGGAAGTGGGAATTTTTACATCATTAAAAAATATATGGGAGTCAGTGAGATTCTGTCGGTTAGAAAATTGAATGTACTTGGTTTTCTGTGCATTAAAGGAAACTAGATTCTTTTGTCCCCATCCATTAATTATAGAAAGGTCCTGGTTCAGAGAAATTGCAGTGTTTATTTTTTAATTTATAAGATCGGGTTGGGTGAAAGAATTGGTAAATGTGAAGGAACTGTGGAGTGTTGAGTCATCTGCGTAGGAATGTATTGGATTATGAGTGGTAGATATGAGATCATTGATATGAATGAGGAACAGAATTGGGGCCAAAACTGATCCCTGGGGAACACCAGCATTTATTGAGTGAAATTGAGAATAAAGGCCATCTACCATTACACATATTTTTCTGTTATGAAGATAAGAAGAAATTAGTGGAACTAATGATGCAAGGCCGTAGTGTGACATCTTCGACAATAAGGATTGATGCCAGACTCTATCAAATGCCTTTGATATATCCAGTACTATTGTATGTGTTTCACCATATTGGTCTGTAGCTTGGTTGATTTGATGCGTAAGAAGGCAAAGCATGTCTGCAGTTGATCGACATCGTCTAAAACCATATTGCCTATCACTGATTAATTTATTATTCTCAAGATGCTTAATTATGTGATTATTTAATATCATTTCAAAGACTTTACCAAGAGTGGAAGTTATAGCTATTGGTCTGTAGTTTGATGGATCTGAAGAGGCACCTTTTTTAGGAACTGGATGGATGTTTGCTTCTTTCCAGGGTACTGGGAAGCATGAGGTATGAGTACACAGACATAAATTTTTTGCCAATACAGGAGCGAGCACCAAGGAGCAATTCTTAAGTACTATTGGAGGAATTTCATCTGGACCAGGAGCCTTATCTACCGAGAGATTCTGCAAAATAGTTTTGACATGTCTGGTGTGGATCTTAAGTGAGGGAATTTCAGGCGAATTAAAATTAAGTACAGGGACATCTTGATTTATTTCATCTAAGGTTGAGTTGGTGGAGAAAATATCCGCAATATAGCTTTACCTCGTGGGTCACTTACAAGATTGCCAGTCGGAGATTTTAATGGTGGAATGGATGAAGCAGTAGTGAAGTTGGATTTAAATGAGTTAAGAGTAGACCAAAATATTTTGTTATCATTTGGATTATTTAGAAGTTTATTTGCCTGCTTGTGGAGAAAGTTTGATTTAGTTAGGTTTAATACAGTTTTGGCATGATTTCTGATGTTTCTAAAGTAATTAAAGGCTTCATATGTTTTTGATCTTGTGTATGCATTGTAGGCTATTGATTTTTGTTCAGTTACTCTAGCACAATTATGGTCAAACCATTTAGGTGAATTAGATCTTTTACTGTACTTTTGATGAGGAATAAAAGTTTCCATTCCAATTTTTACAAAATCTTGTATGTGGCTCAAGGTGGAGTGTGCATCATTAGAAAAGAAAGAGGTCCAGGGAATATCAATAAAGAAACCTTGAAGACCCTCCCAGTCTGCCCTATCGTAATGCCATTTAGTCACCAAAACAGGTTCAGAGTGGGAAGGTGTGGTAGGTGATAGACAGGTGGTCTGTATCAGACAGTGATCAAGACAGTGGGGAAGTTAAAGGCAGGTTTCTTAGAAGGGGCGGGACTATGTTTAAAGGTCTAAGCCATATTAAAAACTGTTCTCCACACCTCAGGGGACATTAAAGAGGGAGTGAGCACTGGTGACATAACCACCTGATTCGCAATACGATCAGGAAGCTTCCGAACCAAGGACATCCTGAGATCTTGTCGAGCTCGCACCGCCTCAAGCAAGGCTGTGCGTATGTCACCCAATGACTGAATTGACGACTGAAGGAGCAGTCGCCGAGACAGTTCCACCGATCTTCTGGCATCCGCGTCTGCGATTGCCTGAGTGGACCGGAGCATCGACTTAGCGACCTGTTGCGTCACAATGTACTGTGAGAAAAGTCTAAATGCTTTCCCCTGTAGCCTAAATTCTCGGTCTAGGTGAGTTGGGGTAGGGGTAGTGAAAGGGTCCTTGAGTTCACATAAATTGATTTTGGGGGCAGCTAAGAAATCAAACAAAGCCGAAGGGACTCCGCCGGCAGAACACACTGGCATAGAGAACCACGAATGACTATCCTGAGGGATCTGGTGGGAAGATTTTGAGGTGAAGGTGGTCGCAAAGTTCTGAGCCTCCGTCTCCCATTCCACCCAAGGTCCCGGACCCAACTGCCCCACCTTCAACACTGGATTAGCGGCTGAGTCTGTGACGGTTCGCAAATCGAGTTCTGGTGTGAGAGCTGACAGAGTCTTTATGTCATTAAAACCATCCTGTTTGGACCAGTCAGAAAACAGTCTCGAAGCTGAGGCAGGGGGCAGGGCAGGTTTAGCAGTATAAACAAAATAGTCCTGGTGATAATAGTTAGGAATGGCCTTAACATTAACATCTAGTACATTCCCCAAAGTATCCAAGGCCCGTAATTTTTTAGATTTATTGCCTTGTATTACCCACTCTCGTGGCACTGGAAGTTCCCCTGACAAGGTAGGTTGAGTGACCTCTGGTTTAGTGGGGATCAAGTGAACCCATGACTCATCCGGACCGTACAGTAAGGGCATAGCTACCTTTTTCATAGGTGCTTTATTTAAAGGGGGCGGATTGACATCCGTTATAACCCTGACATTAGAAGTAGTCAGTGCCGCCGTAGCAGGCCTAGTGACCACCGATGGTGATATAGAGGGAGGGTGAGGGATCTGAGTCAAGGCAATAGAAGTCATCAGAGGCCGGACATTAGAACTTGTCCTAGGAACTCCCAGGTCCACTGTAGGAGTCTCTGGCTGTTGGCCAAAAAATTTAGAGAGAGCATTAACCAGCAGCCCATCTATTTCCTCTGCTGTGACAAACTTATTCGATGATGAACTCAAAGGTGAATCATTACGGTCCTGTGCGGCGTCTAAAACTGAACCCGACTCCTGCACTTCCATATCTGAGATGATAGATACCTCGTCTTTGTCATCCGGCTCATCATGAGAGGATTCCGCCGAAGTCGGAGTCCCATCTTGTTGCCACGACAAGTCAGGAATAGATGATGGGATCGCCGCGTCCCGGTGGACTTCAGCCACTGTTCGTATAGTTTGAGCCAGAGGTTGAGAATACCGCCAAACACCCAGGCCTTGACCTGCACTCCCTTGGGAGTCCGAAATACCCTCAATCATGGAGCTCCCACTGGACTCTGCCCTTGGACGATCACTGTCCACTGAACTTTCCAATTCTAGGGTTAAAATACTAAGAGGTAAACTGTCTTTTGGTACTGGTACTAAACTATCTCCATGAGATTGAACACTAGCTCTGTCGGGGGTAGAGGTATGACGAGAGGCACTAGACTCCGGTGAACGCCGGGAGGCTTTTCGATCATGTGAGTCTTTTCGGGAAGACTTGTGGCTACGGTGCGACCGCGAACTGCTCTTGGATTTAGAAGATTTCTCGCTATATCCACTTGTTGACCCCTCCGTCTTACTCTTCTTGCTCGTTGGTAAAGTAGAGCGACTCGGCGGCTGCTGTCTAAGCGGGGACCTTGACCTAGATCTCGCCCGTGACGAGGAGGCTGCCACCGGGGGCGTCGGTTCTCGCTGTCGCTTAGATGTGCCTGGGGCTGGAGCAAGTATAGAACCCTGTCCAGTCTCCGCCGGTTTACGAACAGTTACTCTAGAGGGACGTTTAGTGGGAGGGTGCTCAAGTAGTAACTTATCCCAAAGCGGGACATTATCGCATTGAAGTGACTTATGAGCTACAGTAGTAGTATAAGCAGTCATTTGCTGTCTGACCTCCCTTAAGGTGACCGCTGCTGTCTTATCATTGTCTTGTAAAACTTTAACGCTGAGCTGCGAGCAAAAGGTACAGTTTCGCATCACCCACAGACCCCTTGATCGGTCTAGACATTTAACACATTTTATACAAAGGGTGTGCGCAAAAATAGGGATACCTGAACAGGAGGGCGTAATGCATAAAGCAAAAACCGGGGCAAAGGTAGCCTGATAGAGACTGGTGGGAAACTTACTCCAGGTTCTCTAAGACTCGCCGGGGCCCAGCTCTGGAAAAAAAGAAAATTTCCAGGAATTAATGCTCATAAGGTTAACCCAACATGTTCGCACACAAGTGTTAATAACCCGCCGGGTAACGAGACGTGATACTCTACGATCACAGCTCGCTACGCGGTGGGGTTCCTATGTAAAGATATCAGAATGTCTGAACTTGTCCAAGATATATAAGCATACCCTCTGACCCAATATAAAAAACCAGCATGGTGTTTATAATTGAAATAGTCTTTCCGGTGGTGTCTGATTCAAGATTCAATTTTGGCAAAACAACCCCCCAAAAAGACGCCGGCCCCTGAATTATCTCGCAGATAAAAAACTGGGAAGGCTGACAAAATACGAGATCTGACTTCTAAAGAATTGTCTTAGGATCGCCGTACGTTGAAGGCGGCGATACACAACAGTATCCCTCAATTGTCTTGGTCAACTAAACCGAATTGTAAATTCGTTATTCCACCTTACCAAGGAGCACCCGCCGGGTGTGAAAGTAAGTTTTATTAAAAGTTAACCCCAATTGAGCCCTCAATCGCCGTATGTTGAAGGTGGCGATACAAAAAGTATCCCTTAATTGTCCGGTTAACTAAACTGAATTACCAATTCGTTCATCCCACCCTTCCAAGGTGCACCCGCCGGGTGTGCAAGATGTTAAAAGTTAACCCCAATTGTTCCTGTCCCCACTTCTTTGTAAAAGATCGCCGGGGAGGAAAACCAAACAACAACAGCTAGGTTTTTCCTGGTTTTGCAAAACCGGGGAAAACAACTTCACAACACGTGTCCGCATGAACACTGTTAGATGGGTATAGCCATTCCGCCGGGAATCATAGGGAGCCTGAAACAGGCACCACCACAGAGACGCAGTCCTGGGGAGCCACAGACACCTCCTCGCCGGGGAAACAAGCCTGTTTTTGCAACCACGTGTGGCCCAAAACTCGGCACCCAGCCGGGTTTTTCATGGTGAAACCGAGAAAAAACCCGCCGGGAAACAACCCACCTCGTCCAGATACCATCTGAACGCCACAAAGGACCAAAGAGTTAGCCAAAACACAACTAACCCCGGGCCCACAAATAGTCCGTGAAATTAGCCAATACACAACTAATCCAGGAAACAAAAATAGTCCATGGAATTAGCCAATACACAACTAAACCAGGACACACATGACACAATAGTACATATTTATATCATAAATCAATAACACTTATACATGTGCCAAAGCTACAAGAGGCCGGCTAGGCCTAGGCAGACGGAAAAGATAACATTGCGGAATATAAACAAAAAGCACTGAATTATATCACAACAGGAACCACCGCCAACACACCACTGTAGCAGAAACTTCCGGCAAAGGGAAGACTGACTCGGGACCCAGAAAAAACTTCACTAAGTGAAGAAAAATACGCTGGGAACGTCAGCAAAACAACACTACCTCATCAGAAAGATAAAAGGCAGCGATAACGCGTAATGAAAGCCGCCTGTATCACAAGCTAACTAACTGTGAAAAAGTTCACATGTCCACAACAGGACCACGAGGGTACGTCCGAAATAGACGCCCCAAACACACGACCCAAAATACACTGCACTGCGGGCAACCAGCCCAGGACACTCCTGCTACGCATATCCTAACCTTACTCGATACATCCCGGAGTAAACAAATGAGAAAAAACTCACTAGGGACGCAGCAAATGTGGAACCAGCGGAGCGTGGGGAGACACGTCCGGGCAGGCTGAGCGCAGAGCAGAGAAGGAAGAATGACGCCTGAGTCAGCGTCTGGTCAAAAATCCACACAAGTACATCCACGATATTATGGAAAGCTTATTGAATAGTTATTCTTATTTTCTTTTTGTTTTTATTTTTTACAAAGTTTTTTCGTAGTGAGAACCCAATTCATAATGACTGAAGCCATGAGTGAGGTCGCGTGCGCTCATGATGAAGGCTCCTCAAATTTTAAATGCTCTGCGCGGTAGATTCAAACTACGGCGGATGAGTGTTTGAAGAGGGTGCCTTATGTAATAGGCATGTTCATCAATGATGGAGGGGCCACTAATAAATTATCCTTATTGGAGGAGTGGTAACCTGGGAATCTTTGTGAATCAAAATATTGATTTACTACTAGTAGTTATACGTGAACGACAATATCATAGTATCCTTTATTGAAGGAGTGATAATTTGGGATTCTTTGTAAATCAAAAATGTTTGATCTCCTAATAGTAGGTAAAACAGTAAAATCTGTGTAAAACGAATGGATGAGAACCAACCGGTTAATCGTGTCCATGTATATACTGTACTTGATCTAAGGAAAGAGAGATAATATCTCTTAATTTTGTACCGCCTTTGTTTGGGAATAAAAGTTAATAATAATAATAACAATAATAATCGTCAGGTTACTTATATAGCGCCCGTTCTCCTTGAAATGCGAGACCTGCCAGATGGTTATCAGGCACGCTATCAACTAAGCCAGCCGGACGGCTAAATTATTAATCCTCCTAATCTATATGGCTATGCATGAATGAACAGGGTAACCATGGTATTGAAATACTGTTCTTAATAAAGTGTAGGAATAATCCTACAACCTTGTACCATAATTTAGGATTGGAAAGTGTAGTGCACCTTTTGTCCCACTCTGAATGAGTATAAACATTATCAGTAATACTGAGTGAATGAAGTTTTACTCTGGACTTTGTTAAAATTGAGTTATCTCTAGTACTATGCTAAGCATATACAAGTATTGTAAAAAGTTCTTGAAGGTGATTCTATTAATTACCAATTTGAACTTCGTCATCTAGGACTGCCAACTTGAATAATAATTGAATAGGCCTACCTGGAGTGTGCTAGTAGGACTCGGTAGGCCTATTGGTATAACTCGGTGTCTGGAACCGGAAATAAGTTAATATTGTTTGAATACCCGGAGTTGGTTGACAGAACTCGGTGTCTGGGAACCGGAGTTAATTGACAATATTAGACTACTCGGAGTTTTCTGGGACTCGGAGTGAAGTCACTATTGTTGTATACCCGGAGTTAGAAGTTATATAGGAACCGGAGATATGTTCTCGCTAAGGGATACTCGGAGTTATGTTGGTAGAACTCGGTGTTTGAGAACCGGAGTTAAGACGCTTTTGTTGAATACCCGGAGTTAGAGTGGTATACAACTCGGTATATGGAAACCGAAGTATGTATTCTCTTTAAGGGTTAGAGTACTCAGAGATACTGTCTGTAGTGAACCGGAGTAAAATATGAATTTTGACAAAATTGCACTCGGAGCTATAGTAGCACTCGGTGTTTGTGAACCGGAGTTAATAAAAACTGGTGAGGGAACAGGTTCTTAACTCTGGAGCCCCGGAGATAAGGCTATGACAGTGTACCACCGGAAAAAAATCCGAGTGGAAGAAAGGGGGTGAGGTGTATGACAAAAGCACCTTGTAGTACAAGCAAAATCTATCTATCTACCTGAGCCCGCGATAATAAACGAACTCGAGAGTACGAAAATAAAAGATCCATCCACATATTCGCTACTCCCCCCCTCTGTCCCTCCACCTCGCTCTCGTACACCCTCTTAGTCATTCTCTCACTTTCCATACGTTCCATGGCAAAATGGTAGGTAAAAATACCCGGAGCCTCGTAGATATAAAATAGAGAACTCCGACAGAGTAGGCAAAAATAAAAGATATACAAATGAGGCCCCCAACCTCCGCCTATACTCTTCTACCCCCTGGACTTCAAATAGTACACGGGGATCTCCTAGTGACCGGAGATATAATTAAGCCCAGTCTAACACTAGCCGACCTAAAAAGGACCAGAGTGAGACTCTAAAAAGGGGCCCAACTGAAGGTTGGTTCGTAGCTTAAAATCATATTTTTGAAAAGGGAGGCTACGGTGGCAAGTATCAAAAATAATTACATTACAGGCAAAAGTATCATAAAAGAATAAAATGTATCCGCTCTGCAACAAGACAGAAAACCTGGAAGGTACATAGACTATGAAGATGTATGACATAAAAGTCTAATAAATTGTTTAGGCTATATACAGTGCAAAAGGAAAATATTTCGTAAAAACTTTATTAAAATGTAAAGAGAAACGCTCAATGTCACGAAAACATCAAAAGGATGAAATTCGAAGCATCTGGAATTTTCGATAAGAAATAAAAGAAAATGTGATAGCCGCTAGATCGCCATTAAACAATTTTATCGAAGCGCGACGTTGAACGTTCAGAGAAAAAGTTAGGCTATCAGCAAGAAAAGTTGAAATGAATAGCATCAACGATTAATTGAAAAAATTATAAGAATGGATAGGCTAGTTAGAATTAAGAATATTGAATTTCGGAGCATATAAAAGCATTGATGGAAAAAAGGCAAAGGCCTAGCCTATCCCTAAAACTGGCGTCCGCTAGCTAAACTAACGAAGCCTAAAAACTGAAATAGAGGCATTCTAACTAACCTGGCTTACATAACATAATGTAATAATATAAAGTGGAAAAAGATAGAAATACTGTACTAAAAATAATATTCATATAATAATAATGGTCGTAGCATGTGGCGCGTCCCGTGGAAGTCGTCAGCTCTCTGGAAATGTTCAATATACATACATATCTATGACGCCTCCTTACTATAAGGTAACATATACTTCCCAGAAGAGGCAGCAGGAAACGTCTAAAGATGAAAAGTAGCACATCCTGAGAGCACAAAATTAGTCCAAACTGTCGCACGGGACGCGACCACAAGAAGGACGTATAAACCCAGCGTGACCAGCTGGGGGACGCATGCAAGGGAAGGACTGTATAACGGCGCACTAGTTGATTTAGTAAGACAACATTATAGGTTTGACTCCTGTAAGGAGATAAAGAAAACCTAATATTTAGTAGTGGCCCCGTAATCATTGACGAACATGCCTATTACATAAGGCATCCTCTTCAAACACTAATCCGCCGTAGTTTGAATCTACCGCGCAGAGCATTTAAAAACTGAGGAGCCTTCATCATGAGCGCACGCGACCTCACTCATGGCTTCAGTCATTATGAATTGGGTTCTCACTACGAAAAAACTTCGTAAAAAATAAAAACAAAAACAAAATAAGAATAACTATCTAATAAGCTTTCCATCATATCGTGGATGTACTTGTGTGGATTTCTGACCAGACGCTGATTCAGGCGTCATTCCTCCTTCACTGACATATCAAGTAAACCAAAATCCTTAATACATCAACGAATGGGAAGGGGACGGTCGGGAGGGCCCCAGTCGTCAATGATTACGGGGCCACTACTAAATATTAGGTTTTCTTTATCTCCTTACAGGAGTCAAACCTATAATTTATTAGTGGCCCCTCCATCATTGACGAACATGCCTGATTTCTAAGACTGGAGAGGGACATTCGTAATCATATCATAACTCTATAAAAGCAGATAATAAAAACAACCACATAGTATTCTTACTTTTGAAAATATATTTAAATATGGCGTAGACCAAAAATATACAAGAAAAAGGGGTTCAGGCAGGTGCGTGCTTCAAAGAAGCCTGCCTGACAAAAAATGGGTAACCCTGAAGATTCTGAACACAGATCTGTAGTTACAAAGGCACCCCACTCAACGAGTGGTGACAAAAATAACAAGTTATAAGTTTATATGTGCACATAATAAACCCCAAAATAATCGTGGAGAGAAATTGCAAAGGATCTCCACTGTTCTAATATTAGACTGCTTTCGCAGCTAAAACTACTATAACAACTCCGTTGTTTTGTACTAACATTGTACTAGCACAATTTCTCACTGAGAAATTTTCATATCACATTAACCTTAAATTATATCACAGCTCTCATACTCCGGCGGGGTCTAGGGTGTCCTATGTCAACTGACTGCACCCCCCCCCCCCCCCTTCTCGTGAAAATAAACAAAAGTGACTGCAGGGCCACCTAGACCCTCTGCCTTAAAGCTATACATGGTAAGGAAGGTTTGTCTAGAGCAACTGATAAGTAGCTAGACAAAAACGTATGATTAGACGCCCACAACTGAGTGGACGCGATATCTTCTACTGAAAAAAAATTCAGGAAACGTAAAGAGGCTGCCCATTTGCGTAAATCGTGGGCCCTACCCACAACGCCGGGATTACTCTCTTTAATGACTTCGACCAGAAGAGAGGCTAATCGTCGTTTAAGTAAGCGTTTACCCGTACTTGCTACCCATAAAGCACCTTGGGGGTTAAGAGGAGCTACTCTCAAATATTTGGTTAGAGCTTGCACTGGACATAGATTATGATGCACCTTTCCCCTTTTTAACGCCAGCACCGTGAACTCAGAAAACATGTGTGCACTGTGCTCATTCTTGGCTACAAAACCTGGGGAAGGTGCAATGTTAATACATTCATTAAGTCTGCCAAACCTAAGGCAATTAGGTGTGTTGCTCATCGCCGCCAGCTCAGACACTCTGTTCCCAGTGGCCAAAGCCATAAGGAAAACCGCCTTTTTTAAGAGTAATGCAAAGTCTGCAGTATTTTGGTACAGACGAGAGTGAAGTAAAGACAAAGCTTTGTCGAGAGACCAAGTAGGCATGAGCTGACGGGGAGGTGGGCGAAGTTTAAAACAAGCTCTCATAAAACCTGTTTCCTCCGCCACCGGTATGGAGAGACCTGTAAGGTCTAAAAAGGGCACTCTAATCGCAGTTAAGTTATTTTTTAATGTTACCACAGATAAATGTTTCTGCTCAAACAGATAATTTAAATAATTGAAAACTAAAGCCACTGACGGCACATTCTGTTCCGTTCTGATGATCCAGGAAGGAAAGGCTTGCCAATGTGAGTGATACTGTCGTTTCGTAGACTGAGTATATTGATTGATTAATTTATTGGTCACATCTCTACCGTATGGTGCTAGCCACTTGGCCTCCTGAATGTCCATAATGCAAAAGTCAGCGAGGTCGCTAGGTTGCCAATCGTGTCTAAGTGGAAATACCCGACCGGGAGCAATACCGGGTCCGGGCACCACGTTTTCAATTGCTGGTACCACAACTGCGCCGGCCACAGGGGCGCGATTAGCGAGACTAAGCCTCGATAATCTCGTAGTTTGTTCACTACGTGGCACATTAGTGACGCATCTGGCGGCGGAAACAGATAGATGGAGCTCCATCTGTTCCAGTCTGTCACTAGGGCGTCTGGCCCCCCTGCCGGCGTTTTCGCCCGGCGGGTGAGGTATAGAGGGAGTTTGTGAGTCTCCTCGGACGCAAATAGATCCACTTGTGGATGGGAGAGCTCTGCAATCATTAGGTTGAAAATGGGTTGCTTGAGCTCCCATTCTACTGTCGTGCTCTGTCTCTGGGACAGAGCGTCTGCCCAGACGTTCGCTACGCCTGGGAGATAAGATGCGTGAAGGTAAATGTCTAGTCTGTTGGCGAGAGTAAAAATCTCTTCCGACACGTTTAGCAACCCCCTTGACCTCGTTGATCCTTGTTTCTGAATACAGTGAACTGCATTCAGATTGTCCATTCTGAAGGCCACCGACTTGCCCCGTAGCGCCGGGCCGTGAGCCTGAAGGAAATACAAGGGGACTAGTAATTCTTTGACATTGATGTGAGAGATTTCTAAGTGGGACCAAAGCCCCTGACCCTGGTGCCCCTGATTTGACTGAAATCCCCACCCTATTGTGCCTGACGCATCCGTGTCTACCCATACCGTTGGTGGAGGAGAGGTCCATGACATTATTGAGTGCAACGTTTCCCTCCTTGCCCAGACCGCTAGCAAGGTGTGGATTAATTTCGGGATGGGCCATAATTTTCCCGCCGGTAAGAGCGGGAAATATTTGTTGCCTTCCAATATTAATCGTTTTACTTTCAACCGGCCCAACTTGACAGTTAGTTGAATCCAGTTGAGAGAGCCTACCAGAGACTCCCAGACCCTCCGCGTCGTAGTCAGACTGTGAAGAAACATGAACAGTTTCCTGCGAAACCTGTTGCGATTGTCCACACTCTGACTCAGAGTGAGAGCGGCCGTGTCCCAGACCAGCCCTATCCACTGAATTACTCGTGAGGGAACAAGGTTTGACTTTACCAGATTTACCTTGAAGCCTAGAGTTTTGACATGATTTAAAAATATTGACATGTTTGACGCATAATTGTTGTGTCTCTGCCACCACCAGCCAGTCGTCTAGGTACCACAACACTCTGATCCCCTGTTTTAACAATGGCATCAGGGCTTGCCTGACTAATTTCGTGAATAATCGAGGTGCTAGGTTCAAGCCGAACGGCATCCTTTGAAAAACAAAATTTTGGTGCCTGATCCGTAAGGCCAAAAACCTTTGAAATCTTTTGTTGACCGAGACGTGCCAATAGGCGTCTGTCAGGTCTAGTGAACACATCCAACCTCCCGGCGGAAGTGTTAGCCTGATTTGGTGTACTGTTAACATTCTGAAAGATTCGTTGTGAATGTGAAGGTTCAGATAAGACAGGTCTACGACCGGCCTCATCTGAACACTGTCCCTTTTTGGAACCAAAAATAGTTTGGACGTGAATACAGGGTTATTTGGGGGGACCGGGATGATGACATTCTTGGCAATCATTTCCTGGACCAGTGACTCCACCTCTAAAGAAACAAAATTCGCCGTTGTCGGCTGACGTAAGCGAGGTCGCCGGAGCCACTGCCAAGTGATGCCTTTGCGTGCCACCATCCGTGCCCAAGTGTTTAATGGCCATGCTTGGTGACACGTTCGGAACGACCCAGTTAGCAGACAAGGGTTCGCCGGCTATACTACCCTCGGGTCCTCCGGCCTTAAGGTTGGCACCGGGAGTGAGAGAGACTTTAGTTTTTTTATGGTGGGGTTGGTGGTGCTGGACGCTTTGCCGGCTGGCTGGTGTTGGCCGAAGACTGGCCCTGACCTGGCTTATGCTGGCCGCGTCCTCTCTGACCTGAAAACCTACCCTGTCTATGCCTGTACTGACCTTGGGGGGAGTGGGAGGACTTAGGCAGAAGAAAGGGTTTAGATCCCCCTGGCTGAGCTTTAGCGGTTGGCCTGGGTTTGGGGAAGTTAAATGCAGGTTTCTTAGAAGGGGTGGGACTGTGCTTAACGGCCTGTGCCATATTGAACACCGTTCGCCACACTTCAGGGGACATTAAAGAGGGAGTAAGCACTGGTGACATGATCACCTGATTCGCAATGCGATCAGGTAGCTTGCGAACTAAAGACATTCTGAGATCTTGTCTTGCTCGTACCGCCTCAAGCAAGGCGGTGCGTATGTCACCCAAGGATTGGATTGATGACTGGAGGAGCAGTCGCCGGGATAATTCAACCGATCTTCTGGCATCCGCGTCTGCGATTGCCTGAGTGGACCGCAGTAAAGACTTAGCCACCTGTTGAGACACTATGTACTGAGAGAACAGGCGAAAAGCTTTCCCCCTTAGCCTAAATTCTCTGTCTAGGTGAGTAGGGGTAGGGGTAGTGAAAGGGTCTTTTAGCTCACAAAGATTAATCTTAGGGGCAGCTAGGAAAGAAAACAAAGCTGACGGGACTCCGCCGGTAGAACCTACCGGCATGGAGAACCATGAATGAGTATCCTGAGGGATCTGGTGGGAAGATTTAGAAGTAAATGTGGTTGCAAAGTTTTGAGCCTCTATCTCCCAATCTACCCAAGGTCCTGGACCCAACTGGCCCACCTTCAAAACTGGATTAGCTGCTTCGTCTGTGACGGTCTGTAAATCAAGTTCAGGAGTGAGAGCTGACAGAGTCTTAATATCATTAAACCCATCCAGCTTAGACCAGTCTGAAAATAGTTTCGAAGCTGAGGCAGGGGGTAAAGCTGGCTTAGTAGCATACACAAAATAGTCTTGGTGATAATAACTAGGTATAGCCTTGATGTTTACGTCCAGTACATTTCCCAAATTATCCAGGGCCCTTAATTTCTTTGATTTATTGCCCTGGATGACCCACTCACTCCCGGTACCGGGAGTTCCCCTGACAAGGTAGGTTGGGCGAGCTCTGGGTTAGTGGGGGTCAAAAGGACCCATGACTCGTCTGGTCCATAAAGCAAGGGCATAGCCACCTTTCTGAGAGGCGCCTTGTCTAGAGGGGGTGGATTGACATCCGTGATGACCCTGACATTTGAAGTTGTCAATGCCGCCGTAGCAGGCTTAGTAACCACTGATGGTGACAGAGTGGGTGGGTTAGGGATCTTAGATAAAGCAATCGAAGTCATCAGAGGCCGTACCGTAGAGCTTGTCGTGGGAGCCCCCAAGTCCATTGTGGGGTTTTCCTGTTGTTGGCCAAAAAATTTAGATAAAGCATCAGTAAGTAGCCCATTAATTTCTTGCGCAGTAACAAATTGGTTAGATGATGAACTTACAGGTGAATCATTAATATCCTGCGCGGCGTCTAAGCCTGAGCCTGACTCTTGCCCTTCCATCTCCGAAATTATTGAAACCTCGTCTTTCTCCTGATCCTCCTGAGAAGACCCCGCCGAAGCTGGGGTACCTTGTTGCCAAGATAAGTCAGGAATAGAGGATGGGATCGCCGCGTCCCTGTGGACATCAGCTACTGTGTGACTCGTTTGAGTCGGACGTGGGTGGTCAGACCCTGGCTGAGCAAACCGCCAAACACCGAGGCCCTGGCCTACACTCTCTTGGGAGTCTGAAACATTCTCAATTATTGAACCCCCTGAACTTTCCAATTACAGGGTTAAAATATTAATAGGTAAATCCTCTTTAGGGACAGGCACCGCACTGGACCCTTGAGACCTAACACAAACTTTGTCTCGGGTAGAGGTACGATGAGAGGCACTAGAAGCTGGTGAATGTAGGGAGGACTTTCGTTTCTGGGAATCCTTTTTGGAGGATTTATGGCTACGGTGTGACCGAGAACTACTCCTAGATTTGGAGGATTCATCGCCGTGACCACTGGTGGAACTTTCCGTCCTACTCTTCTTACTCGCTGGTGAAGAGGCAAGACTAGAAGACTGGCGTCTGAGAGGTGACCTAGACCGAGATCTCGCCCGAGACGAGGAGGCGGACGCCGGGGGTGTAGGCTCTCTTGGACGTTTTGGTGTAGTAGCAGAAGATACAGAACCCTGACCAGTCTCCGCCGGCTTATGACTCGTGACTCTAGAGGAACGTTTAGGGGGAGGGTGTTCAAATAGCAATCTATCCCAAAGAGGGACGTTGTCACATTGAAGTGATTTATGCGCAACAATCTTAGTGTAGGCTGCCATCTGTTGCCGTACTTCTCTTAAAGCTACTGCCGCGGTCTTATCATTGTCGCAAAGGACCTTGACAGCTAATTGGGAGCAAAAAGAACAATTACGCATTACCCAGAGACCCCTTGAACGGTCTAGACATTTAACACACCTTATGCAAAGGGTATGCGCAAAAATTGGGATACCGGCACAAGCAGGGGTAGTGCATAAAGCAAAGACTGGGGCTGAGGTAGCCATGACAGAGACTGGTGGGGAAAACTACCGCCGGGTCTGTATTGGTCCGCCGGAGCCCAGCTCTGGAAAAAAAGAAAATTTCCAGGAATTAATGCTCATAAGGTTAACCCAACATGTTCGCATACAAGTGTTAATAACCCACCGGATAACGAGATGTAATGACACAACGATCACAGCTCGCTACGCGGCGGGGTTCAGAATATCTAAACAAATCTTTTTGACGAAAGTGAAGAATACCCTCTGACATAATATAATTGTCCAGCATGGCGATTATAGTCTTTCTGGTGGTGACTGTCTTAAGATTCAATTTTTGGAACAAAAACAACCCCCCATAAAGACGCCGGCCCTTGAAATATTTTAGTAGAATAACACAGGGCAGGCTGACACGAGATCTGATTTCTAACGAATTGTCACAAAAAGATCGCCGTAAGGTTGAAGGCGGCGATACCTAATTGTATCACTAAATTAAGTGGTTAAATCGAAATTGAATTTGTAAATTCCTTATTTCCTCCACCTAGGAGCACCCCCCGGGTGTGAAAAAACGATGTTAACCCTAATTGAACCTTCAATCGCCGTAAGTATAAAGGCGGCGTTACATATAGCATCACTTAAAATGGATTGGTTAATGAACTAAATGACTTAGTTGTTCATCCCACCCTACCAAGGTACACCCGCCGGGTGAGATGTCAAAAAGTTAACCCCATAAGTTCCTGTCCCCACTTCTTTGTAAAAGATCGCCGGGGAGGAAAGCCCTTAACAACAGCTAGGTTTTTCATGTGGTTTTGTAAAACCTGGTAGAAAAACTACATAACGTATGTTCGCATGAACAACGTTTTATAGATGGGTACAGCCATTTCCGCCGGGAATCAAAGGGTGCCTGAAACCAGGTACCAACAGAGACGCAGTCCTGGAGAGCCACAGACACCTCATCGCCGGGGACACCAGCCTGTGTTAAAACCACGTGTGGCCCAACACGGCTCTCGGCCGGGTTTTTTTCATGGTGAAACCGAGAAAAAACCCGCCGGAAGGAAACCCACCCCGATCAGACACCATCTGAACGTACAACGGACACGAAGGAAGCCACGCACGACTAACCTAAGTCCACACAATAATCCGTGGAATTAGCCAATACACAACTAAACCAGGAAACAAACATAGTCCGAGGAATTAGCCAATACACAACTAAAACCCGGATACACATGACACAGTATGGCATATTTATAAATAATAAACAATAACACTTGTACATGTGGCAAAGCTACGAGCGGCTGGCTAGGCCTAAGTAGACGGCATAATAAAAGTTGAAATATACACCAAACACTGGAAATATCACAACAGGAACCACCGCCAACACACCACTGTAGCAAATACTTCCGGCAAAGGGAAGACTGACACGGGACCCAGAAAAAACTTCACTAAGTGAAGAAAAATACAAAGGGAACGTCAGTAAGCAAAGCATACCTCATCAGAAAGATAAAAGGCAGCAATAACTAACGCGTAATGAAAGCCGCCTGCAACACAAGCTAACTAACTGTGAAAAAGTTCACATGTCCACAACAGGACCACGAGGGAACATCCGAAATAGATGCCCCAAACACACGACCCAAAATACACTGCACTGCGGGCAACCAGCCCAGGACACTCCTGCTACACATATCCTAACCTTACTCGATACATCCCGGAGTAAACAAATGAGAAAAAACTCACTAGGGACGCAGCAAATGCGGAATCAGCGGAGCGTGGGGAGACACGTCCGGGCAGGCTGAGCGCAGAGCAGAGAAGGAGGAATGACGCCTGAATCAGCGTCTGGTCAGAAATCCACACAAGTACATCCACGATATGATGGAAAGCTTATTAGATAGTTATTCTTATTTTCTTTTTGTTTTTATTTTTTTACGAAGTTTTTTCGTAGTGAGAACCCAATTCATAATGACTGAAGCCATGAGTGAGGTCGCGTGCGCTCATGATGAAGGCTCCTCAGTTTTTAAATGCTCTGCGCGGTAGATTCAAACTACGGCGGATTAGTGTTTGAAGAGGATGCCTTATGTAATTGGCATGTTCGTCAATGATGGAGGGGCCACTAATAAATTCATAGTTTCTAATCTTTACTCATAAAAAAATTCTTTCTTTTTCTAATGGTTACCTTTTTTAATGACATTCCCTAGGAACTAAGTAAAGGGTTTCACCCTAGGATGTACTTTTTATATATTTGGGTCGCGTTATGCTTTCTCCGGGACCCTCACGGGGGTCTCCGGGGAGCCCTTATATATATAAGGCTCTCGCGTCATTGACGGAGAGAACCATTACTAAATTTAATATTTTTGTGACATCTTACAGTTTCCTACAGTAAATCCTCTGGAAAAAGGCAAACTAGGCCTGTGTATCCAGCTCAGTGCCAGTACTTGCACTACTGCGGTCGTTCACTGTGTTGGCGGCGGCGGAAGCAGACGCAACATTTTTACTATTCTGTATTTTTGCTTTATAATCAAACTTCAAATCTTGTCTTCCCCATGCTTTATCAAGATTACTTTCAAACTTCCTTATTGATTCGGAATCGACTACATACTGAGGCAGCGCGTTCCACTCATTTACCACTCTATCACAAAATGAGTTCTTTGCCTTTTCAAGCCTATTTCTTTCTTTGTAAATATTCTTAGAGTGTCCTCTCGTTCTTGTTCCCTCCCGCATCAAGAAGATACCTTCACACACATCCTCATCATACTTTCCTGACACTATCTTAAAAGTCTCTATCATATCCCCTCTCTTTCTCCTATTTGCCAGTGTCGGAAGTCCCAGTGTCCTCAACCTCTGCTCATTTCCCGCGTTCTTCAACGTTGGTACAGTACTAGCTTGCTAGCTCTCCTCTGCACTTTCTCCACTGCTTCTATATCCTTTACCATATATGGAGCCCACACCTGGTTCGCATATTCCAGGTGCGGCCTAACCAGCGCTGTATAGAGATTCCTGAATATTTCTTCATCAAGTGACACAAATGTCCTCCTTATCAGCCCTACAATTCTATTGGCTTTGTTTATCTTTTCCGCTAAATGTTCTGAGAAATTTAACTTATTGTCTATCACTACTCCTATATCCTTTTCTGCATTCACTTCCTCCATCGCTTCATACATGCTGTATCCTACCTTGTCTATCTTGCTAGTCCTAATCCGCATGTACTTGCATTTTTTTGGATGAAAAGGCATTAACCAATGTTCAGACCATCCCTTCATGCCCTGCACATCTCCTTGAAGCAAACCCACATCTTCCTTACTCCTCACTCTTCTATACAGCTTAGTGTCATCCGCATACAGGTATATCTCACTTCCATTGGTTATAACTTCAGGTAAGTCGTTGATAAATATAACGAACAGTAGTGGTCCCAACACAGATCCCTGAGGTACCCCACTTGTAATTTCCCTCCACCCCGAGCCTATTCCATTCACCAGTACCCTCTGTCTCCGATCTTTCAGGAAGGCTTCTATCCATTTCACACATTTCTCCCCTATACTATAGCTTCTAACTTTCTCTATTAACCTTTTATGTGGGACCTTATCGAAGGCCTTCATAAAATCGCAAAATACCACGTCTATTACATCACCATCCTCCAGAGTTTGCATCCAATCATCTACCACCTTAATTAGCTGTAGTACCGTCGACCTCCCCGGCAAGAATCCGAACTGTCTCCCACTGAAAAGTTGGTTTGATTTCATATGCTCCATTATTCCTTCTCTAATTACCATTTCCATTAGTTTACACACAACACTTGTCAAACTGACTGGTCTATAATTTCCTGGGTCATTTCTCTTTCCCTTCTTAAATATAGCTGTTATGTTCGCCTCTCTCCAGTCCGTCGGGATTTGTCCTGTATTAAAAGATACCTCAAATATCATTTTTAATGGCTCTACTAACATCTCACCTCCTTCCTTTATGATTCTTGGATGTATCCCATCCGGTCCCGGGGACTTACTTCTGTTCATTTTTTCTATAGCCCTTCTTATTCTAGCATGGGAAAATTCTATTAGTTCTAGTGCTGGTGCCTGTTTGATGGGAATAGTAGGCACTGCATCATCCGACTCCACTGTTAGTACCTCCCCAAAGTATTTCCCCAGCACCTCTGCTTTCTCCTTATCAGTTTCTGCTCTATTCCCATCAGCCAAGTCTCCTATCAGTTCTGGGATACCTACTCTTCTTGTTAACTTTTCCTGAATATACTTCCAGAATATTTTGGGATTATCCTTCACATTTCTAGCAATCTCTCTCTCCCTCTCCTTCACCCCCCTCCTTGTCTCCCACCTTATGACATGACCCAGCCAGGGCTCAAACCCAGGCCAGTAATACAGCACTTCAACACCTTAACCTCTAGACCACCGAGGAGCTTAAAAGTAATGGCTTCATTTGGAATCAATTCCATCCACCACCACCCGCTCCAACTCGTGGTCACTTATCTCAGAAGGCAGTTCCTATAACATATACTGTACATCTCCCTATTAATTATGAGGTCTTTCCTTCTCTTTTTTCATTAGTTTAATTTAACCAGACCACATGAGGTCTTTCCACATTAATTTATGTTATTGTTATTATTCTCAGAGTACCCGGCAGACTACAGAGATTACGGCTCCCAGGATGATTACGGCAACTACAATCAGCATGGTAAGTATGTGTACAGGGACTCCATACTTATAGTTGCCTCATTTTAAGTTATTACACTGTTCATTAATTGTATGTACAGTATGTACAGTAGCCCAACTAAGTTTTGCGACAAAATATTAGGTATGTGGCACCTGTCTAGTTTGCACTCCCGTCCCAAGCCTGTATGTTTGGTCGTGTCTAGCAGAGAACGTGCAGGTGTCTAGGCAGGCGCCACCACCTGAGCTATTACAGCCAGCGCACACAGACACAGTACTCGCACACGCTGGACGCTACATAATATTTTGACAATATTACTATTATTATTTGTTTGTATAATAATAGAAGGTTCTCTCTCTCTCTTTCTTTCTCATTCTCACTCTCTCTCTCTCTCTCTCTCTCGATTTTCACGCTACACTCTTTGTAGATTAATTAGCACACACACACACACACACACGATCAGATCCCAGGAGGATTGCCTTGATCTCCAAGCAGATTTGCAAAAGATCCATGAATGGAGCATCAAATGGAATATGGAGTTCAATGCAGGGAAGTGTAAGACTCTAGAAATGGGTAAAAGCAAGTACAGACCTAGAAAAGATTATAAACTAGGAAACGAAGTGATTCCCAAAGCAGAAAAAGAAAAAGACTTGGGGATAGAATTTAAGGATAACATGTCTCCAGAAAGCCACGTAAATAAGATAGTGAGAGAATCACTAGCACTATTGGCAAATATCAGGATGTCTTTCAATTATCTTAATGAAAACACCATGAAACAAATAATAACATCAATAATAAGACCCAGGATGGAATATGCATCTGTAGTGTGGTCCCCTCACATGAAGAAACATATCCACAAAATTGAGAGGGTACAGAGAGCAGCTACGAGGATGATCCCAGGTTTGGAAAATTTGGAGTACCAAGAGAGGCTCGAGAGATTGAATCTACCTACACTGGAACAGAGAAGGAAACGAGGACAGCAAATTCAGATATACAAATGTGTTAGAGGTATTGACAAAATCGACCAAGAAAACTTCATAGAGAGGGATGGAGGTGAGAGAACAAGAGGTCACAGCTACAAACTAAAAGTGCTTAATAGTAAATCTGATCTGAAAAGTAAAAGATTTCCTACCAACTCGATTAGTGGGTGGAACAAATTGCCAGCCGAAGTAGTGTCTGCACCATCAGTGCATAGTTTCAAAGCACGGTATGACAAACATATCTTAGGAGGCGGGAATTAACGAGCATGCTCACTCCCGCAAATACAACTAGTGTAAGTACAACTAGTGTAAGTACAGAATCGGAAGGCAAAGTTCAGTGTTATAAACCCACATTCAACACTGAATTCCTTGATAAGTCAATGAGGTGTAAATAATTGTGTTCTTTTATCTAATTAACACTTTAGATAATATGTTATAATCTGCATAATCTTGCAGTGCTGGGTTATACGAGTTGTTTTATTTGCAACATCTGCATCAGGTAATATTATCAATGATAATAACGTGTATTAGTATACAGCTAAAGTTCTTATAGTTTCTATGAGATACTATTAAAATATATATAAGCATCGTTACCGTATCATGATTTAGAATTTAACTCCGATAAAATTCTGTCTTCTATGGAAATATATGGGATTATAACTAAACAGTATTTAGTGTATATAATTTAAGTTCTATAATACAGAATCTTACACACACACACACACACACTGGGAGGTTTAACGACCCTCCCAATACCAAATGAGGTAAACCTCCTATTTGGTCGTAGCCTCGGAGTATCCAACGTAGAGCTATATACTTATCGTATAATTCTGCTCCGCTCTAGAGCGGGCAATTATCGAAATCACTAGCGCGATAAAACTATAACATCTAGAGTAGCACCTTACTCTCTCTACTAGGTACGTTGTACATACTTTGGAGGCCACTATTTGAAAAGGAAAATAAGAAAATATTGATGAGAAAGAAGAGAAAATTACAGGATTTTAGGCCATCCTATCTGGCTCCTTCAGCCGTCTTGACGGATCCACCCCACTACCCGACAGGGTTTATTGGGCATTCCCGGTATCAAGTTACAAGAGACAAGATTGGATGGGCAGGGGTACGGCGCGAGGGCGGGATACTATGACGTTGGATACTCCAAGGCTACGACCAAATAGGAGGTTTACCTCATTTTTTTTTTTTTTTTTTTTTTTTAAGAGACAATGAACGGAGGAAGGAAAAACACAGATAAAACAAAAAGGTCCATGTGCCTAAAGGCATCCTCCATTCATAAAATGTTTGTAACAACTGGATTTAAACATTTGTAGATTGTAAGTTTGTGGAAAGCAATTCGAGGGAAGTGAATTCCAAAGAGTAGTAGCTCTGGGGATAAATGAATTCTGATAAGCAGAAGTTTTGCATTGTGGAGGAGAAAGTGTAAATTCATGGGCGCTCTCAGCTGCCCTAGTTCTACGGGGAAGATGTGGAGAGGCGGCACAATTGAAGCAAGTTCCTCGGAACAATTGCTGTGAAAATATCTGTAGAATAATGCAAGGGATGCAACGTTTCTTCGTGTGGCTAATGTAGGAAGGTCCTGTGTGATTGCAGGGTTATTGATTAATCTAATAGCTTTATTTTGAATTTTGTCCAACTGCCTCAATGCAACCACTCCACTTCCACCCCACAGAGGTGAACAGTAATCCATCTGAGAGCGCACATGACTTTTATATATAACGGCCAACTGCTCGTCAGTGAAGAATTCTCGAACTCTGTACAGGAGTCCCAGTTTTTTAGAGGCATTCTTAGCAATGCTTCTAAACATAATGTGTCCAGCTCAAGTTAGTAGTTAATGTTACACCGAGAATGTCAATACTAGGGGAAGTGGGAATATTTACATCATTAAAAAATATATGGGAGTCAGTGAGATTCTGTCGGTTAGAAAATTGAATTGTACTTGGTTTTCTGTGCATTAAAGGAAACTAGATTCTCTTGTCCCCATTCATTAATTCTAGAAAGGTCCTGGTTCAGAGAAATTGTAGTGTTTATTTTTGAATTTATAAGATCGGGTTGGGTGAAAGAATTGGTAAATGTGAAGGAACTGTGGAGTGTTGAGTCATCTGCGTAGGAATGTATTGGATTATGAGTGGTAGATATGAGATCATTGATATGAATGAGGAACAGAGTTGGGGCCAAAAACTGATCCCTGGGGAACACCAGCATTTATTGAGTGAAATTGAGAATAAAGGCCATCTACCATTACACGTATTTTTCTGTTATGAAGATAAGAAGAAATTAGTGGAACTAATGATGCAAGGCCGTAGTGTGACATCTTCGACAATAAGGATTGATGCCAGACTCTATCAAATGCCTTTGATATATATCCAGTGCTATTGTATGTGTTTCACCATGTTGGTCTGTAGCTTGGTTGATTTGATGCGTAAGAAGGCAAAGAATGTCTGCAGTTGATCGACATCGTCTAAAACCATATTGCCTATCACTGATTAATTTATTATTCTCCAGATGCTTAATTATGTGATTATTTAATATAATTTCAAAAACTTTGCCAAGAGTGGAAGTTATAGCTATTGGTCTGTAGTTTGATGGATCTGAAGAGGCACCTTTTTTAGGAACTGGATGGTATTGGGAGGGTCGTTAAACCTCCCAATTTAGTAGTAGCCTCTACGTTCCAACGTAGAGCTAGAGTACCAAATTGGAGGCAGACATACAAGCTGAAAACACAAACTTTAGCCCTTAGGAAATATCAGGACCATGGAAAGACCGACGTAAACAAGAGAGTTTATAGAAAGAGTGTACTGACAGGTGCATATCAAGAGAGGTCAAGTACAGTCAAGTCTTATGCCATGGGATAACTAACCTAAGACAAAGAATGCTGCATTTCATCATAAAATATGAAGTCCAGGATGCTCCCCCCCCCCCCACTCCTTCCGGACGAAGGCAGGAAGACCCAGAATGTAATGAGTAAATACTGACATACGTCGAAGAGGAGGACCGTACAGGGGGTGACGAGAAAAGACATGAGCATACACAGTGACCAGCACTGAAAGCCATGAGAAGAGTTCAGTGGTATGAGGCCAAGACCCACCAACAGAACGTAGTATACTTTAAGACGAGAAATTACATCAAAATCTTAACCTAGTTATTAATCCTTTAACGTAGGTGCAAGTATGGGTATAGTGCAATACCCCCCCCTCCCCCAAGAAAAGAAGAACAAGAAGGGAGAAGGATAAGAGACAGAAGGAACGCTGCAGGTAGACCCTGAGTGAACCTGCTGGCCCAACGCACGACAAGGATGTCCCGGCCTGCCTGTGGACATGGCCAGAGAGGAGGAGACAAACGTAGTGGGGGAAGACCAAAGCCCCGTGTCGGCAACGTTCGGCCGAGAAAGAATATGTAAAATCTGAATGTAGCAGCGTACGAACGGACAACATGAGCTGCGGCCAGAACGTAAGGGTTACCGGCCCGAAACTACCGACACAGGCGAAGTCCCACAGCACGTCGACCTAGTCTCCTACAGGTCGTAGGCGCCACCCGTAAAGGCAACCCCGACACTGGCCTGGTCGAGTACACATACGGATGCAGGGTTTGAACCGGGCATAACGGATGATGAACCCTACCACGTTTGAAAGCCGGTACAGGAAAAGCATAAAAACGGGAGTGTCGCGTACGGTTGTAGCAACCAAACGAACAGACGGAGCCAAAGTAACTGACTCAAGGACGGGAGAACAATGTAAGGAATGTCGGTCCCTAGACCTGGCAGTCATCCCCGGGGACTCCTTCACCCGTCGCCAAAGCCATAAAGAACAAAGTCATGTCACGGAAGTGGTCAGGCATGGGGTAAGGAGCGTAAGAGGCAGACGAGAGCAGTTTGAGAGCCTCCGCCAGAAACCACCGAGGAGGAAGCTGACGCGGCGTTGGACGAAGCAGAAAGCAGGAACGCAAAAAGAACCCAAGTCCTAGAGAGGAACGACCAACCCCGTGAAAGTCTCAAACGGTACCCGAATGGCCGACAGGCGGGTCGTAAGAGTGGTGCAGATGTTGGGACGCATCTCAATATTAACCAATGGAGGTAGTGAAACACGAACGCCACCGATGGTCGCGTCCGGGACGGGTAGGGAACCAAGAAGGAAAACAGCGTCAGTGAGATCTGTAAGTCTGCCACGTAAAATGAATCCAGGGGAGAGGATTTGACATGCAAAGATCGACTAAACTTAGGCATCCACCCTGCCTCACAACATCCACGATGTGAAGGCGAACGAGGCCCCTAGGACACCAATCGATACCAAGAGGAAATCGGAGATCGCTAGGGGAACTGGACTCGGGTACCACCGCTTCAGCCGAGCGGACCAGGCTTGGGCCGGCCGGATGGGCGCGACAACCAAACAAAGCACTGGCACCCTCTCAGCCTGTGGAGGACGTCATACATTAAAAAGAGCGGCGGTTGGTGGAACACACATAAACCGACCGCCACCTGCGCCAGTCCTTGCTGAACGCGACCGGTACCTCCGCCGGAGGAGTAATCCAGCGGTACAGGAACACAGGCAACCCGGCCGCCTCGCATGAGGCGAACCAGACCACCTGTGGAACACTCCAGGAGGCCGCTAGGTCGTCGAACACGGTGTGTTGGGAATACCATACTACCCGGGCGCTCTGTCCTGTCGACAGAGCATCTGCCCATAGGGCGGCAGGCCTGGGCAGGGAGGGTGCATGCAGTGTGACGGGCTCCCGAGCCACGTCCAGAGCCACATGTATGGCATGAACCGGACGGAGGAGTCGGGAATCGTCGGCGATATGGGGAAGGAGAGCGACGTCACCACGTCGTTTCGGCGACCTCAGAAACCGCGAGGACGCCCGAACGAGGCACAGGAGGAAAGGCGGCCTGGCGCCACGGAGACAGCAGAGGTAAGGGGACGCATGGCGCGTACCCCTCCGTCTTACGAAGTGTGGAATCCAATGGAAGTGGTCCTTGACATAGAGAGCAATACCCGACTACATAGTGCAGAGGCGAGACCTCGCCTCATCCGTGTCCGGGTAAGGAGGACGAGACACAAAGGACAATATCCACGAGTCACGATCTATACCTCCGAGGGTGAAAACCATCGCGGCTGTAGCATGAGATAAGGGGAGGACACTCTCTACGTCCAACGGGCATAGCAGGACGGACACACCCACAGTGGGCGCAGGAAGGAAGTGATATCCTCCTCGCAATCGGAAAGGAAAAAGATACTGCCGTCCCATGTAGGAAGCCCAGGAATTGTGTGTAAGCACAATAATGTGAAAAACCGGTAAATCCGTGACAGGAGATTACCCCCTTCCCTTGTGTAGGAAGGAAAGAATGAAAAAGGGGGACCCTACGAACGGAAGGCGAAACAGGAGGATAATTCATGAGTGCACAAATACAGGAAGAAAACTCCCGAAAATTAACAGGCACAAGGGCCGAAGGACGCACAAAAGTGCTCACTACACCTCGAAAATGGAGTACCTTTCATGAAAGTGAGTATCCCCCCCCCCCTGTGCGAGGCGAGGGGTGAAGAGTGACCCCCCATGCGGAGGGTCAGGGAGAGACCAGACGAACCAGCAAGAGCAAGAACCCCGAAAAAACCCCGGTCAGAAAAGACCAAGGGGCAGGTGCAAATCCCCAGAAGGAAGGCATGAAAGCCGGATAATGGAAGAGGATAATAAGAATACCCAAAGGGTGAAGGCACTGAAGAGGAGAAGACGCTTCTTCTCCACTCCACCACCAGAGGAGAGTGGGAGCACAGTCTGATAAAAAGAGAAGTCCGTGAACCACTGCAACTGAGTCCCTATCCAGAGGTAAAGCAAAGCACCCTAGCACCGACCCCGAGTGGAGTGGTCCAGAAAGGTCCCCTCCGCTCCGGGGCAGAAATCTGGCCTGGAGCGGAAAGTAGGAGGCAGGGCCCTCGCCGCCCTGGAGCGGAATGGAAGCCGCGCACCAGAGCGGAGAGCGTTGCACGCTGCAGGAGCGGCCCAGGAGGCCGAGGGAGGCAATGGAGCGAGATGGTGCCAGTAGGAAGATGAATGACCTAGCCGAGGGAGGCAATGGAGCGAGACGGAGCCAGTAGTAAGAGGAATGACCGCAACAGTAGGAAGAGGAAAGACTGCAACTGAGGGCCCATCCAGAGGCAAGGCAAAGTCCACCGAGAACCGACCCAGAGTGGAGGGGGCCCCGAACGGCCCACTCCGCTCTGGGGCGGAAATCCCACTCTGGAGCAGAAAGGAAGCCCCGCTCCAGAGCGGAGAGCGGCATAGGACAGGAGAGGAACCGGGATGGTGTCAGGAGAAGGATGGAAGAGAACTGGCCAAGAGCGGGAAGTTCCGCTCTAGGGCGGGGCAGATGGAGTGCAGTCGGACGGGAGAGGCGTGAAGCATCAGGAAGGGTGAAAGGGAAAACACCCAAGAGTTCCGTCAGAAGAGTCTAGCAGGACAGCTGACGTGGAAGCATCCACGGAAAGAAAAAGACAGTCACCGCTCCAGAGCGTATCGTACGCTCCAGAGCGGAGTCGCCGCACCAGGGAGGAGCGGGCGTAGGGTAGCCAAACGGCAGAGGCCTGTAGGTACCAGTAAAGGTGAAAGGCCAGGAACATCCAAGAGTCCCAAAAGAATCGCCTAGCACGACAGCCGACGTGGGAGCCTCCCTGGGTAAAAACATCAGATATGGACATCCAAGCGTCCCAACCGAATGGTCGAGCATCACAGCGGACGTGGGAGCGTCCGTGGGGAAAGAACAGAGGCAAAGCATAGGCCCGACCTAGAGGAGGAGAGGGCCCACCCTAGGGTGGAACAGGCCCCGTGAGGCCCTAGCCCAGACGCCAGAGGCTCGTAATAAAAACATTCCCAACTGAAGTGGAGAGGCCTAAAGGGACCCGCTCAGCAAAGCCAAAGACACCGTTGAAGGATGTCAGGCAGATTTCAGTAAGAAAGGGAGCGGTCTTATAAGAGAATGCGTCTAGTCATAGGACCGACCTGGAGCGGGAGTCAACCACGCACCAGGGCGGAGCGAGCCGAGTACAGCCCATCCGAGAGACCTGCAGCACCGGGGAGGGCGGAAGGAAAAAGACATCCCAAGGTATAGGTGAGCACAATGGAGGTTAAGACCGGGCCTCAGGAACCTCAAGGTAGGGGAGAGCTCAATGTAGGTGAAGACTGTGCCCGAGGAACTGCAAGGTATGAGCGAGGGCAAAAGAGGAGAAGACTGTGTCTCAGGAACCCAAGGTATAGGTGAGCTCAACGTAGGTTAAGACCGTGTCGCAGGAACCTCAAGGTATAGGGGAGCTCAATGTAGGTTAAGACTGCGCCTCAGGAACCTCAAGGGAGTGGTGAGGTCAATAGAGGTGAAGACTGCGGCTCAGGAACTCAAGGTATTGGCGAGGGCAATGGAGGGTAAGACTGTGTCTCAGGAGCCGGAAGCAGACGAAAACCGGTGCCCTGCAAGAAGGGTTAGTAAACCGGAGACAGGCAAGCAAGAGCAAGCCTAGGAGGCAAGAGTGTCGAACAACCAAAATGCAAGGGTGAAGCACAGGAGGAAAGGGAGGAGGACGCTCCAAGCCTCCCGCCATCAGTGCAAGCATCCCGTGCAGGGAGGCAAACCGTGCAGCGTTAGCCTCCTCAGCCCTAACCTGGGCCTCCTGGATGGCCCGAAGAGGAAGGACCCATCCAGGGACTACGGTCGGTGACGAGGAAGATGAAGAGATGGTCCGGCGACGGTTCCTACGGCTGGGCAACCGACGAGGCGACGGAGTATTGTAGAAAGACCCCCGTGGCGAGGCCTCAACCACTACGTCATCGTACACTTCATCGCTCCCGCCACTCAGTCCCACGAGGTCACAGGCAGCCCCCACCTGACCAGACCCTAAAACCGCCACACATGCGCCGTACACTGCCAGAGGTACGGGTCCACTCTTCCGAGCAGGAGAAGGCAGGTCACACGGAATGTCAGACCCGACAAAGCCAAGAGAATCTGGGAGACCATCGCGGACAAGAAGAGGAGAGGCCGAAGCAAGCAGAGCCCCCGCCTTCTGAGGAGGTGGAGTAGGCGGTAACGGTGGAAGCAGAGCCAACGGCAACGATGGCCGAGGAGCCGACGGTAGATGTCCGGCGGCCTGCGATGCCCCAATCTCCCTGAGCAGCCCATGGGTGGGACGACGACCAGGTGAGAAGGCCGAAACACCAGCAGGAACACGGACCGGGGGAAGCATCGCCATCTTAGGGCGAAAAGCCGGCGAGCCCAGAGAAGTGTGGGCGGAAGCTGCAGGGCGGCGGGACGTCGAAGACGTGGAGAAGCTGAGTGGTGCCGCATCGACCCCGCTGTGTCCGCCGAAAACGGAGACACACCAGACCGAGGGACCTACGAAGCGGTGACCACTGGGCGCGGAGACACCAGAGGAAGGTTCAGCAAGGCGCGAACCCCTTCGTCCCGGAAGCGGGGGACCCGGTGTAAATGGTCCTTAACAGACCGAGCCACGCCCGACCATGCAGTGGTGAGGTAGACCCGGGCCGTCTCAGCATCCGGTGAAGTAGGGCGAGACTCAATCGACATAAAGTGGACGAGACACGGGCCACACCGTCTGGGGGGAAGCCATCATGGCAGTAGCACGCAGCCTGGGCGGGGCACTCAGTATGCCCAGCTCCCATAGCCGGACGGGCACACCCATGGCGCGCGCAGGCAGGGAGCGACATCCGCACAGTAAGCGAAGGGAGAAAAGAAAGATGTCCCAGACGAAGCTCAGAGAAAGAAGATGCATAAATTGAAGGAAGGTATGACAGTATGCGCAAAAAACACACAAAAGATACCATGCATTATGATAGGTACATAAAAGTAATAACCCCCCCCCCCCATGTGGAGAAGGACGGAGACGGACCCCCCCATGTGGGAGGGCCAAGCATACATCATAAGCAGCAACAGTCCGAAGAACCCCAAAAACCCAGGGCAGAAAAGACCAAGGTGCAGGTTCAAACACCCTGAAATAAAGCATGACAGCCATATAAGAACCGAAAAGGGTACCTGAGGGTGAAGGGACCGAAGAGGAGATGGCAGGCCAAGGGACCCAGCAGAGCAGAGCGGGAACACAGCCTGATGTAAAGGAGAAGGTTATGAGACACAGTAACCGATAAACCCCAAGTACAAAAAAGGCAATATTGGCCAACAAATAGCGCCAGGTCCGAGAGGGCAAGTCCGCTCTAGAGCGGGAAAGTCCGCTCCAGAGCGGAGCAGACAGACCCGCTCCAGAGCGGACTACACCCTCCCGCTCCAGAGCGGGGCATGCATGCATGACAATGGCAGTCTAGGCAAAGGAGAAAGGCAAGCGCACAGCGAACAAGAGAGCCAGGGCATCAGAAGGCAAGGCCTAGGACCGACCTGGAGCAGGACTGGCGCCCGCTCCAGAGCGGAACAATCGGAGAGTAGAACCAGGTGAAAACAGGAGGGCTAGGGCAGCAGGAGGGAAGGCCTAGGACCGACCAGGAGCGGGACTGGCGTCCGCCCCAGAGCGGAACAATCGTAGAGTAGAACCAGGTGAAAACAGGAGGGCTAGGGCAGCAGGAGGGAAGGCCTAGGACCGACCAGGAGCGGGACTGGTGTCCGCTCCAGAGCGGAACAGGTAGAGGAGAGACCCAGTGGAGAAGCCAAAGTGAAGAAGGAGCCCAAGGGGGCCCTGTCCAGAGCAGAATAGACATCGCTGCAGAGCGGAGATGCTTGCACCGGAGCGGAGATGTCCGCTCCAGAGCGGATTTGTCCGCCCTCGAGCGGAAAGGGAGATGGAGGTAAATACCAACCAAAAGGCTCAACCCAAGTGCACGGCAGGACAGCTGGCAGTGGAGCGTGCATGAGCAAAAAGAAAACAGTGCGATGCAGAGGACCGACCTAGAGACGGATAGTCCATCCTAGGGCGGAGCGGGTCCAGAGTGACCCGACCACAGCAGCCAAAAAAGAGAACATGTCGGAAGCATAGGACCGACCCGGAGCGGGATTTGTCCACGTTGCAGGGTGGAGCGGGCGCGGAGCCCTTCCCAGAGACCCGCGTCACCAAAAAGGGTGGAAGGGACGACAGTTCAAGGCATCGTAGAGCTCAAAGGAGGTGAAGACCGTGCCGCGGGGACCTCAATGTATGAGGGAGTTCAAGTAAGGGGAAGACTGTGTCTCATGAACTCAAGGCCTAGGGGAGCGCCAACAAAAGAAGGGAGAGACAGCGCGGGAGCGAGCGTCAGACGAAAAAAGGGTGCCCCACAGAAGGTTTAGGAAAACCAAAGCGTCATACCCCTGCGAGCCTAAGGTGGTTTAGTAAAACCATAGATCGGCAAGCAAGAGCGACGAGGCAACAAGGACGGTCTACCAAAAGTCCCTTCTCCCCCTTCTAAAAAGTTAGGCTAGGAACATGAGGCCTAGCCCTGGCACCCCCCTCCAACTAAAAGTTAGGCTATTAACAGGGGGCCTAGCCGTGGTTGAGTGGCAGATAAAAACAAAAATCACAGGGCACACTCCAATGCGAAACATTCATGTGAAGGTAAGCAAAACATAAGGCCAAAATAACCTGTCAAGGCAAGGGGGGCTATGCCCCCTTCATCACAAACGAAAGTGCACAAGTTAGCCTAACTTTTCGCAAAAACCACGCAATGAAAGCAGAAAATAAGCACAAAGCGTAAAAGAACCTACCAGGTAAACAAAACTAAGCCACCGCAAGTGTAAATGATGATAAAAACAGGCAAAGGCCTAAAGAATAACAATCGCCGAAGGGCGACGCATGCGCAGAAGCGTGACCAACCAGTTTCGACGCCATACTCAAAGTAACACACCTAAGAGCCCATTTGAAGCGTGCCTACATCACAGATCATCTGTCTAATAACCTTAGGTACCATAAATAAGGCCCACAACTCACCCAAAGGGTAGGCGACAGGAGTAGCAGCACAAAAATCGGGCGCATAGAAAACAGCGAGTGTGAAGGCTTGAGTAGCGCGAAAAGGAATGCCCAATGAACCCTGTCGGGTAGTGGGGTGGATCCGTCAAGACGGCTGAAGGAGCCAGATAGGATGGCCTAAAATCCTGTAATTTTCTCTTCTTTCTCATCAATATTTTCTTATTTTCCTTTTCAAATAGTGGCCTCCAAAGTATGTACAATGTACCTAGTAGAGAAAGTAAGGTGCTACTCTAGATGTTATCGTTTTATCGCGCTAGTGATTTCGATAATTGCCCGCTCTAGAGCGGAGCAGAATTATACGATAAGTATATAGCTTTACGTTGGAACGTAGAGGCTACTACTAAATACAATTGTTACAGAGAATGGCGAGTTGAAGAACAGGTTGGAGTTAGTGGAGAGAGAAAAGGCAGTGATAATGACTAGGCTAGACACCAGTATCTCTGAAGGTAAAAATGCTTGGGGCATGACTAGAGACCAATTGGTAAAAGATTTAGACAGTGTAAGGACGGCAAACAGTGACGAATTCAGGAAGATAATGGATGAACAGAAACAGCAAGATGTTAGGATAAAGGACCAGGTAAAAAGTATGGTTAAGCAAGGCATCCACGAAAACTCTCAGGCCATCCAGGAAGAAAGTCGTAGGGCTAACTGACTCATAATATCAGGGGTGGAAGAAAAGGAGGAACTAGACTGGACAAAACGAAGAGAGAAGGATGAAGGTCGCATCAACAAGATTCTGGAATCTATTAAGGATGAGTAGGACACCTGGAAGGAGGAAATATCAGACATGTTTAGGCTGGGAAAATATACAAAGGAATACAATAGACTGGTAAAAATCGAATTTAAGTCAAGAAGGACATGTGATGAAATCATGGCAGTAGCAGCTAGGCTAAAAGGGTTAGATGGTAGGGACAAAATCTATATCAGGCGGGACATACCAGAAGAAGAGAGAAAGAAGGAGGCTGAGCTAAGGAAAACTGCCAAAGAGGAAAATAGCAAGAGAAGAATAAGTTTTTTTACGGAGTAAGAAAGGGGAAGATTATGAAACTTTCGGTAAAGAGAAACTAAAAGAAAAAGAGGGTAGGGAACAGACCGCCGCAGATAAGGCACTTGGAGCAGGTAATGGGGGACTAGAAAGTATAAGGATTCTATATAGCAATGTCGATGGGCTAATCTCTAAGAAATTAGAACTAACAGACTTACTCAATACTAAGAAACCAGAAATAGTATATTTGTTAGTAGTCTTGGCAAATCCAACGTCAAGGCTATTAACCTAATTGCAATGACGACTTATCTATTTTGACTGCTATGTCGTCATTCCAACCGCGGTTAAAAAGAAAACGTCTAGCGTCTACTCCTTATCTTACTCTAGGAGACGTTGTACATTAACCAAAACTACCACCGAAGGTGAAAAAAGCATAGAAGAGAAGAAAAAGGGGTTTACCTTAGTTACCGCTTAACCCTTCCTACCCGGGCTGTGTTACCCAATGACGGTCGCCCCTACCCGGGCGATATGGCCGAAAAACGTCTAGGCCTAGGCTACCGTATTTATGTTTATTTTCACTGCTAGAACTTTCCCACTCATCTATAATCATAGTGCGGTTTTCAATCTGTATTTTGGCATTGAGTAGAGCTCTGTAAGTCAACTGGTTCAGTTGTGATGACGATTTCAGTGGAGCCAATATTGCAGAGATGTTGCCAATATGGGGGCTTTTTAGACACTAATTTTGTCATGAAGTCAGAACAATAACATTGAGGAGTCTTCTCCTTCTTGTTTTCGGAGGTGCGGTGACGAACGCTTGGGTTTGTTGACATACGTTGTACGCACGGTGTTTGGACCAAGCTTAATTAGGCTATTAAGCTCATGCCTTAGATAAGGCATACCGGGTATTTGCCCTTCTTTCGTGCTGTCTTTACCTAAGGCAGACCGGGTAGGAAGGGTTAAGGCCCATCCCATGTTCCGTCATGTGCAGATCCCTGTCGAACGTGCGCATGAGCGACCCTCTCTTGTCATCATTTTTCACGCGTCTCCATGTTGAGTCCGCTTTTGTTGTGCTCCTACAATTCATCCTGTTTTAGGTTCGTTTCGGCTTATCTGGCCTTCTTTTTTGTTAGACAGATGTTATGTGATCTAGGGCACACGTAAATGGGCTCCTAAGTGTGTATAATGGAGACGCGTGTGGAAATAGCCTACCGAAGGTACAGGGGTGCCTGGCGTTCCTCGTATATGTTTTTCATTCTTTCTCTTTTCATATTCTTTTTTCCTGTTAGTCTGGGCATAGTTTAGCTTTTAGCTTAATTTAGCCTAGCTCGTTTTCTCATTCAGGAATTGCTATGCCCCTATGAGTTTTCATTTTTTCATAGCCTAAGGTGTACCGTTGGTAAACAATCTGAGATTTCGTTGGTGGCGGTGCTGTTTGTAGAGTTTGTGTCGGCCGCATTATTAGCGTTATTCCCGAGTCCCCCCTTTCGAGCCTTCACTGTGTCTCAAGGGCCTGGGCGACAGGTGGTTCGTGATAATCCAGGGGTACCCCACAGGGGCCCCTCCTTCACACCACAGGGTTTTTCGCCCCTGACACATTCTCTGCTCGGCCACCCTTTTTCTCACCAGTTTCATTTACTGGTTTTTGTTTTCTCTTCCTGTTTCACCTCCATCCTTTCATAGTCTTTTTTGCCCAATCCAGGGGTACCCCACGGGGGCCCCTGTTTGTGCGAAACCACCCTCCCTGCCACTTCTCCTCATGGGCTTTGCTCTATCTCTGTGGGTTGGGTGGTTCCTGGGGGATGTGCCTCCTCTCCCCTGGTGTGTCTTCCTTGCCTCTCCCTTTACCGGTTGAGTTAGGATATTTTCAAGGAAGACACTGCTCAGCTTGATGGCCATCATCGCTTGGAGTTCATAAGGAGTTGACGCATTTTTGTGGCCCTTTTTTGGTATTCCCTAGACGCTCCTCTCACTTTTTCGGCGCCGGACCATCTCGGCCGGTCCCGCAAATTTGCGGGAGCTCGATTCGGTCCTCTGGGACGTTTCGGCTCCCCGCAAATTTGCGGAGATCGCTGGGGGGTCCCGCAAAATTGCGGGAGGGTGTTGTCGTTACGGTTATGCCTCCATTGGCCCGCAAATTTGCGGTAATAGTTGGCTTTCACTATTGATCCTTTTTTATGTCATCTTGTTGCCTGATACTATTTGGTGTGTGCACTTTACTGGTGTTATAGGCCCTGCATGTAAGATGTTGAGTGGTCGTTAACACTTTCTCCATCTTTGCAGGTTCTGCTAGTGCTCTTCCACCTCGCCCGCCCTACTCACCTACCTCTGTGCTCCCGGTTTAGGGTGAGTACGGATACCTGTTTGCATGTGTGTTCCTGTTTCCCCATGCTCCTTCCCTGGTTCTTCTTGGACATTCTCTCCACTTACTCCTTCGACGTGCTGATTATGGTGTGTGTTCTTCCAGTGCAGGTAGGCTGCCTTGCTTTCACCATGGTTGTAGCTCCCCGTGCTTGGTGAGCCACAAGTCCTGCTTGCGCCACTCGCACTGTGTGTCCTCTACGGCCTACCTGCCTGCTCTGTGTGGCCCGTGTCTGGCCCTGGTGGATGTGGTGCACCATAGCCCTGGTTTCTCGGCGGCGGCAGTGGCCTCTGCTTCCCTTCAGTCGGTGTGGGCGTTAGTCTCCCGCCACTTTTGGACTATGGGCCACCGTTCCCCGGCCTTTGTTGCCGCCCGGATCCGCGTCGCCCTGGGTATCCCTGACCCGACTGAAGGCCGTTCGCCTGGCCCTCTCCCCTGGGTCCCACAGCCGGTCGTCACATCGTCGGGGGGATCCCCTGCTCCGTCCACGCTCTCGCTCGCCTCGTCGCCCGTCCTCTCCTGCCCCTCGTTGTCCTCCTGATCGCCTTGATGGCGCCCATCGCCCTCGTCATGGTTCTCGCCCTGAGGCCGGGGTTAGCGGCTCTGCCCCTGTGCGCCCTCCCCTGGCCTCTCCGGGTCGGGGCTCTACTACCTTTCGCCCGCTTCCCCTGCTCGTACGATGTCCTCTTCCTTTGTCCTCTACGCGCGGAGGTTCAGGCTGTAGCTGGCCCTCTGCTCCCTCCTCCTACACTGTCCAGGAGGGTCCGCCAGGATGTAGTTGCTTCTCCTCCTACTTCACCTGCTTCGGTGCCTATTCTTCCTTCACGGTCTCGTCCCACGGTGGCGGTCCCTCCCTCCTCCGCCTCGGTGTCGGGCCGCACTGTTATCTCTGCCCCGGGGATCCTTGCTCTGTTTCCCCCCGCGGCTACTTCTGACCTCTTTTCAGCCAACGGCCATACCACGTTGAATGCACCGCTTCTCGTCCGATCAGCGAAGTTAAGCAACGTAGGGTCTGGTTTGTACTTGGATGGGTGACCGCCTGGGAACACCGGATGCTGTCTTTTCACCCGGCCAGCCTTCCCACTCCCGTCGTCCTGCTCCTCCTCCTTCTTCTCTCCCTGACCTTCACTTACCGTCTCGCCATGGGGGTACCCCTCCTCTTGGCTCGGTGGGGTATCGCGTGGTTTCGGGGTCCCCTTTCTCAGGGGCTGACGTGTCGCTGGAAGAGGGGGATAGTGCTGTTTCCCCCTCGGGCGTTCGTGTTCAGGGACGAGTCCCTCTGCGGCGACACAACCGTGGTCGCTCGCCTTCCTTGGGCCGCGACTCTGCTGGTTCGTGTCGTGGATCTCGCTCCCGCTCGCGCTCACCCCTGCGGGCCGACCATTCTTGGAGGGGAGGGGGGGTCGCCTCTCGGATCGATTGTCGGCTATGCAGGGGTGGCTTGTGTCACGCATCGACGGGCGCTTGGAGTCGATGCAAGACTCCCTCTTATCGCGCTTCTTGGCGGTGACACACCCTCAGCACCTCACCATACCTACCCCTGCTACGGTCCCCCTCCTTTCTGCAGGCCTATGCTCTGGTCAGACTTCAGCCGCCGGGACATCCTTCAGGATGTTCAGTCCCTGGCTGTGTTGACGGGACTGTCCTCCTATGGGACGGGTTTGTGCGACGACGGTACGCCTGGCTTAGCCATCTTGCTCGATCACCCTCTCCCGTTGGGGGCCTGGTTTGCTGAGGCCTTCGTCTTCGCCGGCCGTTCCGTCGCCGGCTCTCCTTCAGTCCCTCCCCCGGAGTCATCACTGCTTTTGCCTCCTCTTGTGTCTGTCGGCGGGTTGGACGGCGCGTTCTGGTCCTGGTTCAGCGTGCCCGTTCTTGAACTTTGTTCTATTGCTACCCCGTTCTTCTCTCACCCAGTTCAGTCCTCTGTCGACAGGGTTTTTCCCTTGCGGCGGTGGGTGCCGAACTTCTTCTCTTGTCTTTTGGTTCCCTCCAGACTTCTGTTCACCACCTGCGGCTTCTCGCGGCGTCTGCACCAGGCAATCTTTGCGAGGGTTTGGGCCGCGTTCAGCGGATCCCCCTTCGGCTCGCGGTGTCTTTGGTTCCCGAGCTGAAGGCGGTTTTGTGCGTGGCACCTCGGCAACGCCGGACGGTACGGTCCTCGTTCTGCCGGAGAGCACCCTTGGATATTCGTCAGGGTTTGTTGTACTCTGCGCTCTCTCCGTCGGGGCTTTTTTGCACGGGATGCTTGGGTCCGCTACGCTTCTCTATCGGCGGACCCTGCTTACGACACGCACCGACGCACTGTGTCGCGAGCGGGGTCTTCTCAGTCCCGTCCTTCTGCCGGTCCTCTTCGGGGTGCTGCTGCAAGTGCTGCCGCCATGCACGGGCGCAGGACAGGGACGTTACAGGCCAGTGCGTCAGTTCTGCCTCGCCCTTCTGTTCTTGCCCCCTTTTCATCCCCGCCGTGTCGGGGCTGGCCGGCCTTCCACTTCCGGCCGCCCTTCGCCGGGCTCGGCCCCGCGACGGCCAGGGGTTGGGGTGGCCCGCCCTTTTCGATGAAGTTGGGGGGGGTAGAGGAGGTCAACGTGGCGCTCATGCCCGCACGGACCGTACCGGGGGTACCTCCACGTCAAAACAATGTGTAGGTTCTCTGGGTCGGTCTCCTTGTTCTCCTTCTCGCCTGGCCGCCCGGGTCGCTCCCCTCCTCTCGGGAGCTCCCATGGGTTGTTTTCGCCCTTGCGCCCCTCGGTGGCCGCGAGGGACGTTGGGGGCGGCGGATTGCGCGGAGGGGTCTCACCTGGAGGTGGACGTCCAGACCCCCTCTCCGCTCTTATCACCGACGCCGGCCCATCTCTTCAGAGGTGGCCCACATGTTCGCATCCATGCACGAGCAGGGTATCGTCGAGGGAGTTGACCGCCGGTCACCCGGTTTTCCTTTCCCGTGTATTTCTGGTACCGGAGTAGAACTGCGACGCGATGCGCCCGGTGGTGGCTATGTTGGCCCTCACCGGGCGCATCGTGCACACACGGTTTCGGATGCTGCCGGTACCCCAGGTACGCCTGGCCCTGCACCCTCTGTCGTGGGTAGTGTCGCTGGCCCTCCAGGCTGCGTCTTGTCTCGTTCCTCTCCATCCTCGGTCCAGCGATTCTTGGCCGTTCGGACTTCCGATCGTGTGTTCCTGTTCGCCGGCCTTCCCTTCGGTCTCCACATCGCGCCGCGGATCTTCTCCGAACTGGTGGGACAGGCTCTGGGTCCTCTCCTCAGGAGCGGGCTCCAGCTCCTGTTTTCCTTGGCCGATTGGTTGATAGTTTCCGAAGCCCTCGGACTGTGCGTACGCGACGCCCTCACAGTCGTTCGCCACGTCGCACAGTTAGGGTTCCCCATCGATGTTCCCAAGTCACGCTTGACCCCGTCGCGTGTCGTGCCATGGGTCGGTCTCGCCTGGGTTTTGTCCGGCGCTCCGGTGACCCAGGGTCTGCCGGACGCGGTGCACCTTTGGCGGAAGGTCTTCGCCGTGTTGCACTCGGTCTCCCTCCCGGGGTGGCTCTGGGACTCGTTAGTGGGTTCGCTGCATTGGGCCGCTCTGCCCATTCCCTTAGGGGGCCTCAGGCTACGCCGCCTCCTCCTCATGGGCACCGAGGTGTTTCCGTTGACCCCTATGGATCGTCTCCTGCCGCTCCCGCGTGCCATTCGCGGACACTTCGGACACTGGGTTGCTCGGGGCACGCTCTCTGCGGCTGTGCCCTGGACCCCCCCCCCCCCCCCACCCCCGCCGACGATCTGGGTAGACACAGATGCGTCGAGCGTGGTAGGGTGAGGTTACCCATCAAACCTGGGCCGTCAACTTCCCGGCGGATGGGTGGGACTCACGCCCCTTATCCGTCTATGCCCTCGAACTGTTGGTTCCTTTGTTCTTCCTGAGGGCCCACGCGCTGGCCCTTCGGGGTAAGTCGGTGGCCTTCGGGATGGACACTCAGACAGCTGTCCACTGTTTCCTAAAGCGGGTGTCCTCCAGGTCATTGATTCTATTGGGGTTCTCGGTGAAGTTGTTCTTCCTCGCGGACTGACACACCTTCTCCCTGCATGCCTCCTCCCTGCCCGGGCCTGCCACCCTGTGGGCGGACGCCCTGTCGAGAAGACAGGGCGTTCTTGTCGAATGGGCAATGCAACGGACTGTGTTCGACATCCTCGCGGCTTCCTGGGGTGTTCCGGAGGTCGCCTTGTTCGCATCGGAGGTTCCGCGCCAGTTGCCTCGGTACCTCTCCCTCTGGCCTCGCACTCCGGAGGGGGGTCTGGACGCTTTCATGGTAGACTGGAACAGGTGGCGGTCGATATACGTATTTCCGCCTCGAGACGCACTGTTGCTGTGCAACGTCCTCGCGAGGCTGCGGCTGTACCGCGGCAGCGTCTGGCTCCTCGCGCCTCTGTGGCTGGCACGGGCTTGGTACGCCCAGTTGACGCGGTGGTGCCCGAGTCCGGTCCCTCTACCTGTCTCCGACTTCCAGTTGCGCTAGGTTGGGGCCCTGCGGACCTCGTTGGCCTTCGCATCGTGGATGTTCATGAGGCACGGTGGCTCCCAGTCCACGGCCGGGACCTGCCTGACTTCCTGAAGCGTTCCTGGCCGACTTCTCCTTGGGGGCCTTACGGGTCCCGCTGGAGGTCTTTTACTAGGTGGATACGGGACACTCGCCAGCCAGTTGGCTCTCCTTCCCTCGTCCTCCACTCCTTGTTTCACCTCTTCCGTACACATCACTTTCACGTCGACGCTATACGTAACCACTTGTCTGCCGTCCGGGGGGTCTTTGAGTCCGTCGCTGGGCTGGTCGTTCCGCCGCAGGAGCTGGATTCTTTCATAACGGCTGCCTTCCGGGAACGCCCGCCTCCGTGCCAGGTCCCTCCACGGTGGGATCTGGGGCGGGCTCTGGACCTTCTGGCTTCACCCTCGTATACACGGGCCGCTACACCGGTTCCGTTGCTCGGGCATACACTTCCTTGTCGCTCTGCCCACTGGGGATCGGGTGTCTGCACTAGTGGCATTGTCACGGCCCCGGGACTGCGTGCGATTCTCCCCGTCCTTGCATGGCGTCACGTTCGCCTCCTCCCCTCATTTTGTTGCCACGAATGAGAGGGAGACCCACGTTTTCCAGCCTTTCACCGTCCAGGCTTTCCAGCGTGGGCATACTCGCCATGTGTTGTGCCCGGTGTCAGCCTTGCACTCCTCTGTTGCGTCTGTGGCGCCGCCTTCGGGTACTGCTGTGTGTGTGTCTCCTCGGACAGGTGGGAGGCTCTCGCAGGTGCAGGTGGGACACCACATTTGTCGGCCCATTCGTGCCAGTAACCCTGTTTGTAGGGGTTCTGCGCACGATGTGCGATCCTTTGCTGCCTCCTTCCGGTTCCTGCAATGTCGATCCTTACCTGACATCGCCTCAGCGGTTTTGTGGTCTTCTATCAATTCCTTCATCTCCTCCTACCTCTCCATGTCCAGTGTTCGACCCCCTCGGCCGGTGATGGCTCTCGGGGGTCGTGTTTCCTCGTGCTCTGGCGAAGATACCTGGTCTTCCCCCCTTGTCCCTCGTTCTTTTCCTTTGTTTTATTTGACAAAGGGGGGGGGGGGGGAGTACGGGTTTGCAACACTTGATTGCAAGTTTGGGATTATGTATTGTTACAGTACATAAGTGTTTTTGCCACATTGAAAATTGTGTTTTGTTATTGTGTTCAATGTTTTTGTTGGTTTTGGAAGAAAAGGGATTTTGGGTACAGTACCTTTTTGGTTTAAGACAAGTCTATGTTTTTGCATTACTATGAATGACGGGCATGTGTTAAAACTGTTCTTTTTAGCTACTCCTCAGTTTTTTCACTCTTTTATTAAACTCTCTTGTTTAAATTGTGTCTTTGTCATTCATAATTTTGTTTTATGCATTGTTTTTTTTGGTATGTTGGGCTTGGATGTCCTCCTCCTATTTGTTATGCAGCCTTGACGTTGGATTTGCCAAGACTACTAACAAATTGGGAGGTTTGACGTACCTCCCAACCTACCAAATAGGAAAACCTACTATTTGGTAGTAGTCTTGGAAAATCCAACGTACATAATACCCTCCCTCACGCCGGACCCCTGCCCATCCGCGTTCTTCTGCTGACGTGAGATGTGATGACAAGAGAAGGTCGCTCATGCGCACGTTCGACAGGGATCTGCATATGACGGAACACGGGATGGGCCTTAAGCGGTAACTAAGGTAAACCCCTTTTTCTTCTCTTCTATGCTTTTTTCACCTTCGGTGGTAGTTTTGATTAATGTACAACGTCTCCTAGAGCAAGATAAGGAGTAGACTCTAGACGTTTTCTTTTTTACCGCGGTTGGAATGACGACATAGCAGTCAAAATAGACAAGTCGTCATTGCAATTAGGTTAATAGCCTTGACGTTGGATTTTCCAAGACTACTACCAAATAGTAGGTTTTCCTATTTGGTAGGTTGGGACGTACGTCAAACCTCCCATTCTCACTGAGACAAAACTAAGAGAGGAACTTGATATAAATCTGCTAGGATGGTCTGAATACAGGATTTGGAGGAGGGACAGAAAATTTCGACATGGAGGTGGAGTGTGCATCCTTACTAGGAAAGATTTGATTGTGTCTGAGATAAAAGTAGAAACTTCAACAGCAGACGTTTTAGCACTAGAAATTGGTGGAAACGAAAATATAGTGGTGATAGTAGCGTATGTACCTCCCAAAACGAAGACATGGAGTAAGGAGGAGCATAGCCTAATGCGTAAGGAAACAATTTGTGTGCTAGAAAATATCTTAGCTTCAAAGGATGAAGTAGTCATGTGTGGGGACTTTAACTGCAAGGAAGTGAATTGGGAGGAACTTGAACCTGGAACAGGAGAGGAAAGTTGGGGCTATGAATTTTTAAGTATGGCCATGGAAAATTCTATATACCAACATGTAAAAGAGTCAACAAGAGTAAGGGGAAGTTATCAACCAGCTAGATTGGACCTTCTCTTCACAAGAAGGGAGGAGGAGGTTCAAAGTATTCAGTACCTATGCCCACTAGGAAAAAGCGACCATGCAGTTCTCGACATAGACCTACTATTGAAGCATAATCTACCCAAGGAAAGGGAAAAGCACAAGGAAAATCACTGGATGTATTCCAGAACCGATTTCGCAGGACTACGGGATTTTTTCAAGTCACAAAATTGGGATCAGGTGTTATCTGAAAGTAAGGTAGACAAAAAACTAAAGGCATTCATGGAGATCTATGATACTGGTATAAAAAACTTTTGTCCCAAAATACATTAATAACAGAAAAAAGGGAAATCTCAAAGAATTGTTTAACTGCGAATGTAGGCAAGTACAGGAAGCAAAAAAAAAAAGCCTGGAAAAAGATGAGAAACTGGGATTCGGAAGATAACAGGCAAAAGTATAAAGAGGAGAGAAACAAATACACAGAAATGAGGAGGAGGTCAGAGGCAAACCATGAGAAAGGGATAGTGGAGAACTATGAAAAGAATCCAAAAATGTTTTTCAAGTTTGTAAACGGCAAAAGGAAGATAAAAGCCACAATTGTAAAGATTAAAAGTGGAAACAGAATCATAGAAGAGGTTACAGAAATTGCGGAAGAACTAAATAGAAATTTTGCATCAGTATTTACAAAAGAAGGAGAATTCATTGCACCAGAAACCAGTGAGATAGGTACAGATGAAATGCCGGAAGTCACATTTAACTGAGCAGAGCTCATAAACATAATGAGTAAGGTGGATCCAAACAAAGCCACCGGACCGGACGGAGTATCAGGCTGGATTATTAAAGAAAATGCCAAGGAACTGAGTGTACCATTATATGATATAATGACCAAATTATAGCCAATGGATAGCCAACACCTTCTTCCGACACAGAATGATCCACAGGTACACGTGGAAACGGATGTTGACGATGAAGGATAAGACAGTGGTGGAACGAAAGTCATTGATTGATTATGTATGTGTGGATGAACGAATGAAGAAATCTGTGATGGATGCTAGGGTGTATAGGGGTATTGGAGGGGGTCTGTCTGATCATTATGTAGTGGTAGCTAAGGTTAGGATACAAAAGAAGTGGGTGAGGAGAGCGGGAGGGAGGCGAGAGGAGGGTGGAATGGTGAGGAGGGTGGAGAGGTTGCAGGAGGAGGAAATCAGGGAGGAGTACAGGAGAGCAGTGGAAAGACGACTAGGTGGGTTCGACCTGGAAGTTATGGAGGAAGTGGAGGAGATGAGCAAGGTGTTTAAGGATGATCTGTGCAGCATGTGAGGAGGTGTGTGGAGTGAGGAGAAGAGGGAGGGGAGTGAAAGGTACAGCATGGTGGACAGAAGAGGTACGAATAGCTGTGGAAGAAAAGAAGAAAGCATATAGAGAGTGGTTGGGTAGCAGAGGGAATGAAGATTCCGAGAGACAGAAACGAGCGAGGTACGTGGAGAGTAAGAGGGTGGTGAAGAGAGTAGTGAAGGAAAGTAGAGAAGAGTAGATGAGGAATTTGGAAGGAATCTGAGTGTAAAATGGAGGGAGAGTAAGAAACTGTTCTGGAAAGAAGTCAAGAAAGTTAGGGAAGGTAGCAAGGGAAACAGTAAGGGTGTGAAAGATAAGAATGGGAGAATGCTAGCCGAGAAGCAAGAGAGAGTCGAAAGATGGAGGGAGTACTTCAGTGAGTTGCTAAATGAAAGGAATGAAGAGCCAGCAAACATAGCTGGATATGGTATGGGAGGGAGAAGAAGAGAAGTAGTGGAGGAGGAGGTGGGGATCAGGAGGTCAGAAGTGTGGGAAGCCATGAAAAGAGTGAAGTTGGGGAAAGCACCAGGAACAGATGGAGTGTGTGGGGAAATGTTGAGGTATGGTGGTGAGATAGTGATAGAATGGGTATGGAAAATGTGCAAACTAGCATGGGAGAAGGGGAGTGCACCCGATGACTGGAAGACTGGCATAATAGTCCCCCTATATAAGGGCAAAGGGGAAAGGAGTGTGGTAACCACCGAGGAATATGTCTTCTAAGCGTAGTAGGGAAGGTATACAGTAGGGTAGTGATTGAGAGAGTGAGAGTGAGAACGGAGAAATGGATAGGCGACGAGCAGGGAGGTTTTTAGGGAAGAGGATGTGTAGATCAGATTTTTACCCTGAATTGTGTTGTGGAGAAGTATCTGGAGAAGAAACAAAAGGTGTATGTTGCCTTTATGGACTTGGAGAAGGCCTATGACAGAGTGGATAGAGAAGGTTTGTGGAAAGTACTTAGAATATACGGAGTAGAGGGCAAGTTGCTGAAAGCAGTGAAGAGCATGTATGAGGGTGCAAAGGCGGCAGTACGTGTGGAGAGTGAGCAGAGCGAGTTCTTTATGTTGGTTTGAAACAGGGGTGTGTGATGTCCCCGTGGTTGTTTACTGTATATATGGATGGAGTTATGAAAGAAATACTATCAAGAGCAGTGGATGTTGGTGTATCGCTGAAAAGGGAGGGAATTGAGTGGAAGCTACCTATACTGCTGTTTGCGGATGATACAGTTCTGATGAGTGAAAGGGAGTTGCAGGGTCTGGTAAATGAGTTTGGAACAGTGTGCGAAAAACGGAATTTGAAGGTAAATACGGGGAAGAGCAAGGTTATGGTCTTCGAAAGGGGTGAAGTCACAGAGTGTGAGGTGAAGCTGAACGGTCAGGCTATGGAGATCGTCACCTCTTTTAAGTATCTGGGCAGTGTGTTGAGTAAAGATGGGACTATGGATGAAGAGGTGCGGGAGAGGGTACAACAGGGGAAGAGGGTTGTAGGAACGCTAAAAGCAGTACATACATACATACATAACATTTTAAGACTGAGTGTTCCACACATAAGTGCAGTTTCAGTCTCTTGTCCTAATGGCGGCGTTCCAGGCAACCCTGTTAAGGGCTGCTTCACTTGTCAAGTTCTTGGATTTGAGATCGGCGCGTATAGTCCGATCCCAGGTCTTCCTCGGTCCACCCCTTGGTGCAGCTCCCTCCACAATCACAGACCTGCATTTTGTCACCCAATTTGTTTGATCCATTCTCTCCACATGTCCATACCATCCCAGTCTACTTGTACGCATCACCTCGCTAATACTCTTATACCTAAACGTCTCCTCAGCTCAACATTTGTTATTCTATCCTGTAGCCTGGCCCCACACATCCATCTCACCATTCTCATCTCATTACGCTCCATTCTGTTGACATCCTCTACTTTAACGGCCCATGTTTCTGAGGCATACGTCATTGCACTTCTAACACATGAGGCATACACCTTTCCCTTCAGGCCTTCTTTTCATGGTCAGGATTGGCATCAATTCTCTGAACTTCCCCCAGCCACACCTAATTCTAGCAACAGTGGCAGCCTCGGCCCCACCACCGGCAGAGATGGTATCTCCTAGGTAACAAAACTTGTTCACCAGCTCCAAAGACTCATTTCCAAATTCACAGCCACAGGATCATCACTTAACACAAGCTCGCCTTGCACACTACGCACTCAAATTTCTCTATTTCTGACTTATCCTTCGGCAGGGGCCCCTTTATTCTACTACAGCGCTTACTCCCATGGTGTACCCAACATCGACAGATGCTACATTGAATTGAGTTAACGCCCACTCCCTTTCCACACACTGCACATGGGTATGCACCGCTCTTTCCACATTGCCTCGTCTCAAACTACAATGCATAACCTTGGTTTTGTTAATATTGACTCTTAAACCCTTGCTCGCCATGCCCTCTCTCCACTTTCTGAATTTGGCCTCAGCATCCTGCATACTGTCAGCTATTAGGACTAAATCGTCTGCATAAAACAGTTCCAACGGGAGTCCGCCTCTAAAAACTCTAGACAGCGCCTCCAAGACCATAATAAAGAGGAGGGGGCTTAACACTGAACCCTGATGGACTCCAACACGGACTGCGAATTCATCACTCAGTACACCTTTCACCCTCACCGAACTTCGCGAATCCTCATACATCTTCATTATCACACGCACCAGCCACTCTTCCACACCAAGTTCCTCATAGCCCACTGTACAACATCTCTAGGTACCCTATCAAAGGCCTTCTCCAGGTCCACAAACACAAAGTAAAGATCCCTGCCTTTTAGTAGGTATCTTTCCTGTATCTGCCTGACTATGAAGATAGCATCGGTTGTACCACGTCCTGGCATAAAACCAAACTGCATATCATCAATAGAGATGCTTTGCCTGATCAAACCCTCAAGGACTCTCTCACAGACCTTCATGATTTGGTCAAGCATTTTCAGGCCCCTATAATTTCCTCTATCTAGCGCATCCCCTTTTCCTTGTATATTTACTATTACACTTTGAGCCAATCCTCTGGGATTTTCTCATCTTTAATAATGGTGTTTATCAACTCAGTGACTAAGTTTACACCAATCTCCCCTGAGGCTTTTATCATCTCAGCGACAATGTCGGAGCAACCTGGAGCTTTACCGTCCTTCATTTTATTGATTGCGTCGCTCACTACAGCTGGTGCTATCAAAGGAGGGGCTCAGATATTGGTTTTTCGATACTAAGCTGTTCCTTATCCCATTCAAACTACATTTAGCAATCGTTCATAGTGTACCTTCCATGCTTCTCTGATTTCATTTTCTGCATACACAATCTTCCCATTATCATCTCTAACACACTGTTCACCTATAATATCCCTACTGTCATTTTTAACTCGCCTAGCTAGGTTGAAGATCCCATTGGGATTGTCAGTGTTACACACTTGTTCGAGGACCAGGTCCTTAATGCGATTTTTAGCATTGTAAATAACTCTTTTGGCAGTTCGTTTAGCTGCCTGGTATTCCTCAGGCAGAAAAATAGGGTGGTCAGTATGGAAGTGAAGAAGTCCTTGCATGACAGTGTGGTAATCCCGACACTGACTTACGGAAGCGAAGCATGGACGTTGGTTGAGAGACTCAGACCAAGAGTGAGAGCAGTGGAAATGAATTACTTAAGGAGTGCGTGCGGAGTTACATGGAGGGATAGACAGACTAATGAGGAAGTAAGAAGGAGGTGTGGTGTGGAGGTAGATGTGCTGGAAAGTGAAAAGGAACAACTTGAGATGGTTCGGCCATATGGAACGTATGGAAAGCGAGAGAATGACTAAGAGGGTGTATGAGAGTGAGGTGGAGGGACAGAGGGGGAGAGGTAGACCGAATATGAGGTGGAAGGATGGAGTGAGGAAGTACATGAACGAAGGTGGTGCTGGTTGGGGGGAGGGGCGTCGACTGACTGGGGACAGAGGTGCATGGGGGCGGTTCGTTCGTGGCCACCCCTTCGGGGATCACAGCGTCAGGCAATAGATAGATAGAGATAGATGACCAAATCATTGGACACAGGGATAGTACCTACAGAATGGAAAAGAGCAAACATTATTACTATATTTAAGGGAGGAAGCAGAGATAAACCACTGAACTATAGACCTGTATCACTATTGAGCATCCTCATGAAGATTCTGGAAGGATTAATAAGAGACAAATTGGTGAACTACCTGCAATCCAAAAGATTAATTACTGACCGACAATTTGGATTCAGAGGAGGCAGATCATGTGTAAGCAACTTGTTGAGTTTTTCTATCTATCTATCTATTGCCGGACGCCTGACTCCCCTTACGAGGGTGGCCATACACAGAATGCCCCCAAGCGGACCTATTCCCTGTGAGAGGGACAACCCGAGCCAGTTTAGTGAAGGACTTACAGGATTGACCACTCAATTTAGGATCAGTCCGACTCCGAGGCCCTCTGTGTATCTTGTTAGCACTATTTTTCTACAGTGGTGTTCGGCTAATCCATCCACTAACCTGCCTTACCCTTAGGTAAGCAATACAGATTTGTATCAGGTTTACTCCCCTAGACAGGTTGCCAACCAAGGCTGACGAGTCCCATCCACCCGAATTTGTATAAGGCTGTCTCCCCTAGATGAGTTGCCGACCAAGGCTAACGAGTCCCACCCACCCTTGAGTTTTTACTCTAGAGTAATAGACACGTTGGACCAGAGGGAAGGATGGGTAGACTGTGCCTACCTAGACTTTAAAAAGGCATTTGACAAAGTTCCTCACAAGAGATTGCTGTGGAAATTAAAACATGAGGGAAAAGTAGGAGACAAACTGCTGAAATGGATGGAGAGCTACCTTAGCGGAAGACAGATGAGAACAACAGTAAGGGGGAAATCGTCAAACTGGACTCAAATTACGAGTGGAGTACCACAAGGATCTGTCCTAGCCCCAATCATGTTTCTAATATTTGTAAATGACTTACCTGAGGGACTAACAAGCTACATGAGCATGTTTGCGGACGATGCTAAGCTGCTTAAAACGATCAGAACCCAGGAGGATTGCCTTGAACTCCAAGCAGATTTGCAAAAGATCCATGAATGGAGCATCAAATGGAATATGGAGTTCAATGCAGGAAAATGTAAGACTCTAGAAATGGGTAAAAGCAAGTACAGACCTAGAAAAGATTATAAACTAGGAAACAAAGTGATTCCCAAAGCAGAAAAAGAAAAAGACTTGGGGATAGATTTTAAGGATAACATGTCTCCAGAAAGCCACATAAATAAGATAGTGAGAGAATCACTAGCACTATTGGCAAATATCAGGATGTCTTTCAATTATCTTAATGAAAACACCATGAAACAAATAATAACGGCAATAATAAGACCCAGGATGGAATATGCATCTGTAGTGTGGTCCCCTCACATGAAGAAACATATTCACAAAATTGAGAGGGTACAGAGAGCAGCTATGAGGATGATCCCAGGTTTGGAAAATTTGGAGTACCAAGAGAGGCTCGAGAGATTGAATCTACCTACACTGGAACAGAGAAGGAAATGAGGACAGCAAATTCAGATATACAAATGTGTTAGAGGTATTGACAAAATCGACCAAGAAAACTTCATAGAGAGGGATGGAGGTGAGAGAACAAGAGGTCACAGCTACAAACTGAAAGTGCCTAATAGTAAATCTGATCTGAAAAGTAAAAGATTTCCTACCAACTCGATTAGTGGGTGGAACAAATTGCCAGCCGAAGTAGTGTCTGCACCATCAGTGCATAGTTTCAAAGCACGGTATGAGAAACAAATCTTAGGAGGCGGGAATTAACGAGCATGCTCACTCCCGCAAATACAACTAGTGTAAGTACAACTAGTGTAAGTACACACACACACACACACACACACACACACAGTGGTCAGTTGTTGAAGCATTAACCAATGTAAGCTGGAGGCTAAATAGTTGTACTGAAATGAAACATATTAGGGTGAAAAAGGACTTAAGCATAGAAGAAAGGGAAAAGTTAAGAGAAGTTCAAGTGAGGGCTGATGATGAAAATCGAAAATTGTCAGATGAGGAGAAAAGGATTTTTTTTTGGAGAGTAAAGGAAGGGAAACTAAAAAAGTGGTACACTCAGAGTCAGAAAGAACAGAAAATACGAGGAGAAATAAACAAGAAGACAGTGAGTCAGGTAGTGGATCAAACCGAGGACAAACAGATAGTGAGGGAGGAGCAGGAGATAGAGACAGTGAGTCAGGTAGTGGATCAAACCGAAGACAGAGAGATGGTAAGGAAGGAGCAGGAGATTGTGGAGGGGGGGGGGGGGAGGAGAATAGAACTAGCAGGGAGTGTGGAGGTAGGTCAGGGAAGGGATGGAGGAGGAGGTGAACCTAATAGGAGGCAGAGAGGGAAGAGAAACAAGGAGGAGGATTCCAATATACTGTGCTACTACAGTAATATAGATGGAATAAACAGTAAAAGGGTAGAGTTAGATGATATATTAAGAAAGGATCAACCACAGATAGTCTGTTTGACGGAGACAAAGCTGAACCAGGACTTTGACAGCAATATAGTGTTTAGTGAAGGATATAATATATGGAGATATGATAGAAAGGGAAAAAGGGGAGGTGGAGTGGCAGTATTAGTTAAGAACCCTATGACAGCAAAGCAAGTGGAGTTAAATAATGACAAGGCAGAAATAATGGCAGTTGAACTCAATGATATAGAAGGAAAAAAGCTAGACATAGCAGTAGTTTACATGCCACCAAAGACCAGAGCATGGAGGGAGTTAGAGTTTGAGGAGATGGTCGAGGATATGATTCAGTTGTTGAGAAGATTGCTTTTAAGAAAGAATAGATTGATCTTGGTGGGAGATTTCAACTGTGGTGAGGTTAATTGGGAATCGGGAGATGCAGGGCCAAATCAGAGATCTTGGGGAAGTCGGCTATTAGAGTTGGTTACGGATAATGTACTTGCACAACATGTGAAGGAGAATACTAGAATGAGGGGTAATAACGAACCTTCTAAACTCGATCTGATTTATACAAAAGATCCTCACGAAATAAGTGATATAAACTATCTATGTCCTGTAGGCAAAAGTGATCACCTATTACTGAAATGGAAGTTGATCTCGAGTAATGCCAATAGATTAGACAATAGCTATATAAATGACAGACTAAATTATAGTAAAGCTGATTATGTATCCTTGAAAAGATATTTAGAGGGAGTAGATTGGGATCTTATTTTGAAGGAACAAGATGTACAAGGTAAATATAGTAGGTTCCTCAAAATTTATAGAGAAGGAACCAATCTGTTTGTCTCAAGATACAAAACTGGAAATTTTACTAAGCAGAAAGAATGGTTTAATTTGAAATGCAAAAGAGCTCAGGGTAGGCGTGATGCAGCTTGGGCTAGATTAAGAAGAAGGAACACTGAGCGTAATCGGAATAAATATAAACAGGAGAGGAATAGATATGTTAACATAATTAGGCAAGTTAAAATGAACTATGAGAAGAACATCGTAAAAAAAATGTGACCCTAAATTGTTTTATAAATATATAAACAGTAAGTTGAAGGTAAAGAAACAAATTACTAAATTAAGAGTAGATGCTAGGACGTATGAAAATGTATCGGACATGTGCGAGGTAATGAATAACAAATTGGGGTCGGTTTTTACTAGAGAGGAAAGTTTTGACGAACCACAGGCGGGAGTACTGGAGAGTGGTCTTAGCAAGATTGAAATAACTAGAGATGAGCTGTTATCTGCGATGAGAGGACTTGAAGTAAGGAAAGCTATGGGACCGGATGAAGTGTCTGCCTGGGTTTTAAAGGAGTGTGCAGAGCAATTAGTGGAGCCAGTGAGGGACATAATTCAAGCTTCCTTAGATAAAGGACAGGTTCCTGTTGAATGGAAAAGAGCTAATATCATTCCGATATACAAGAATGGAAACCCTGAGGACCCTTTAAACTATAGACCAGTTTCACTTACTAGTATTGTATGTAAGATTTGTGAAAAGATAATTAGGAAGAGATGGATGAAAATGTTGGAGAGAAAGAAGATAATAACGCCAAAGCAATTTGGATTCAGAGAAGGGACATCTTGTGTTACCAGTCTACTATGTTACTACAGTAGGGTGATAGATGTACTGCAAGAAAGAGGCGGATGGGTGGACTGCGTCTACTTAGACCTTTCCAAAGCATTCGATAAGGTACCACATAAGAGATTGTTATCTAAGCTTGAGATGATAGGATGTGTCAGGGGGAGTTTGCTGAAATGGATGGAGAGCTATTTAACAGATAGAGAAATTAGGACCAACATTAGAGGAACTTACTCATCGTGGCGGAAAGTTGAGAGTGGTGTGCCACAGGGATCTGTGTTGGCACCTCTTATGTTCCTTATGTACGTGAATGACCTGCCGATAGACATAAACTCCTACATGTCAATGTTTGCAGATGATGTAAAAATTATGAGACAAATAACAAATATAAGTAGTTGTGAGGAGCTGCAAGGGGATTTAGATAAAATATACGAATGGAGCACCAAGTGGAAAATGAAATTTAATATAAGTAAATGTCATGTGTTAAATATGGGAAGAAGTGTGAATAGACCAAATTGGGAGTACAGGATGGGAGATAATATAATTAGCAAGGCCGATAAAGAAAAGGATTTAGGGTTGATTATACAAGATAACTTGTCGCCAGAGAAACATATTAACAAGCTCTTTAGCGGAATGTATGCAATGGCCGGGAATATGAATGTTGCTCTGAACTACTTGGATGAGAACATGTTAGTGAAGATTATAAAAAGTATGATTAGACCAAGATTGGAGTATGCAGCAGTGGTGTGGTCCCCGCATCTTTAGAAGCATATTCACAAGTTAGAAAGAATCCAGAGAGCAGTTACTAGATTGGTTCCAAATCTTAGAGAACTGCCATATGAAAGGAGGCTAGACAAATTAAATTTACCGAGTCTAAAAGAGAGGAGAGAGAGGGGAGACATGATAATGATGTACAAATGCACCCGAGGGCTGGAGAGGCTGGATAGGGAGGATATATTGATTATGGATACAGGAATAACTAGAGGCTACAGCTACAAAGTAAAAAGACCTACCTGCAAGAACGATATCAGGAAGTTTAGCTTCCCCTATAGATGTATTGACAAATGGAATGGGCTGGGGGAGGAGGTGGTAGGGGCAAGGAACATCCATATTTTCAAGACAAAATTGGATGAAAGTAGACTGAGAGACGGGACAACACAAGCTTAGCTCAACTCCTGTAAACTACAATTAGGTAAATTAGGCAATTAGGTAAATACACACACACACAGTGGTCCGTAGCGTATTGGTTATCGCACTTGGTTCACAGCCAAAGAACACGGGTTCCAGTCCCGGGCGGAAAGGAAACATTTGGGAAAGTCTTCTTGCACAATGTGTCTCTCCTGACCTAGCAGCATAAATGGGCCCCTGGAATAAGAGGCCACCTATGACGTCTTTTTTAGGGTTGGCGGTCTGTTACTAGCTGGAAGGGTCAACCAAACCCTCAAAAGCAGATACTGGCAAATGACTGATTACTGATTATATGCATATCTACAGCCACTCCAACCATGCATTAACACTTTACGCAATATATTCCCAGGTTGAACTTTTTTTCGGTAAAAACAAATATAAACACGTGAAGCTGTAATTATTGGAAACTGAGGTGATGAGAAAATCCCCAATACTCTCTTACCCACATCACACCTAGTCATCCATTCAGCAAGTCATGGTTCATGAGGCTGCTAAGGTTGGTGAACGTGGTAGTATGGTTGGGAGGAGCGAGAGTGGGATGTCGGAATGTTTACCGGTGGCAAAAAAAGGTGGGATGATGGGCAACTGACAGACCGACATAGAAGTGGAGCTAAACGAAAAACCACGTCATAACAGGACCAAAACATTAAACAGTATATGTATAACCACCCATTATCCAACGCTGAGGAAGCTAACCAACGTTTGCAACTTCAAATTTATACAGAAACTATACGCAAGAGATTGAAGGAGATGTGATATAAACATAGATCACCACCTGTCAACCAAAGCTAACCAAGAGGCACAAACAGACGAGGCTTGATTTCGCTCGACTATTTGTTTACAAGGGCATTGACTATTGGGCACGAATTGTTTTGATATTGTCAGAGAGGTTCCATAATAGTACCAGGAAGATTAAAATCGTATCACTTAGCTGAGTTGGCGAGGTTCTTCAAATAAGAACAAAGGTTGCTTCCCTTATATCCGCTCATGGCCGAGTGGTTACGGTGCCCAACTCTCTCAAACATACCTGGAGTGAGTGGGTTCGAATCCTGGTAGAATATATCTCTCCCAACCAAGAGTTGTTTTCTCAGACAAGAAAACTTTCAGCTCAACCATGCATGGGTCGAAGATTGCGCTGTTGGAGGCCTAGGAACAAACGGCATTTGAGTTAGTCATAGTTGATATTGTGCATAAAATACAGTATATAGAATAATTATCACACAGAGTAATACTTTCCATCATATCACTCTTGGCTAATTTCATGTAAACCGAGCATTATATAACATCTTAATTTCTGTAGCCTACTCATCCACTAATACCCCTAACTTACTAATTAACTCCTTACGTAAATTATCCAAACACTATTAACCCATCAGGCCCGGAAGGGCTCTTGACGGTTGGCGGCACACCATGGCGGAAAGCGGACGCAAGTTTGAGGCTCCGGCATATGTTATGGGAATAGTCAATTAATTCAAGGATATCGAGTGCATACGGGGCTAACAAGAAGAGGAAGGATTTAGTGAAGGTTTGGAGGATATATTGGTGTGGTGGAGGGGTGATATATAGTGTAATAAGAGTGTGTAGTGACGGGACAGCGGTAGGGTTGTGAGTTGTTGAGTTTGTAAACAAACATGGCAGAGGGAATTTCGGGTATGACGGAGGCGGAAGGAAGGTTACAACGTTTTCGGGGATTTAAGAGCACAGATAAGAAGTTAGAAGAGGTTAGTATTGTTGTGAAGGATTTGGAAAAGTGGATGAGTGATACGGAGAAATGGAAGGGGGATATTGGTGAGAAAGTTAAGGCACTGTGTGTAATGTGTGGTGTGATAGGTGGGGAAGGGAATAGGCCTAGCGAAGGAAGTGAATGCAGGCCTTTTTGGCAGTTAATGAGAGCCTAGAGATGGTATTGAAAAGGGTAGATGAACTGGGAGCAGAGAATATGGCATTGAAGGAGCAGCTGAAGGAATACGAAGGACGTTTCACGGAAGTAAAGGAGTCGACTGCATGGACGGTGGTAGGTAAACAAAAAGTCAAGGATTTGGAGGATATTATGAAAGAGCAAAAGGAAGAAATGAATATGACCAAAAAAAGTTTTGAGAGTGCAGTTGTAGGGGTCATGAAGAACAAGGAGAGTGTCGTGAGGGAGGCCATGGGCAGGGATAGGGGTGTAATCTTGTATGGAGATATAGAGAATCATATGAATGATAATGGAGTGAGAAAAGTGAGGGATATGGAGACAGTGAAGGAGGTCTTGAAAGGTGTGGATGAGGACGAATATGGATGGGAAGGGCAGGTGGAGGAGATCAGTAGGATAGGTAGATATAAAAGGGGAGAGATGAGACCTATAAGGGTACAGTTTAAAACTAGGTTAGTGGCGGAGACTGTGACAAATTTTAGTTGGAGGCTAAATACAAATGAAAAACTGAAACACATAAGACTAAAGAAGGATTTGAGTATAGAACAAAGGAAAAAAATGAAGGAATTACAAGAAAAGGCTGATGAAAATAATGGAAAGTTGGATGAGGAGGATAAGAGAAATTTTTACTGGAGAGTGAGGGACGGAAAAGTGAGGAAGTGGTTTATAAGAGTAGAAAGGAGGGGGAGATCAGGGAGGGGAGAGAATGTGATGAGAGTTGTGACGGAGGAGGAGAACGGGGTGGAGGTGTCACAGGGAGAGACAGGAGACAAAGAGGCAGACCCAGTAGTGCTAACAGGGGAGTAGGGTACGGACTGGAGGAGCGGGATGGTGTAATTGCTGAAGGAATGGTAGATGGATTAAGGATTATGTTTAGTAATGTGGATGTGTTTACTCAGGACAAGAAAAGAGAACTGATATGTAGGTTGCAGGATGAAGAGGAAAAACCTGATGTCATAGCCCTACAGGAAGTAAGACCAAAAAATGTTAGAATTGAAAGGGAACTGGTGGAATATAGTTTGGAGGGTTTTGAGTTATATGAGAGAAATGCTATTAGAGCAGAGGTTGGAAGAGGACTGTTTATTTATGTAAGAAAAGAGCTCAAGGTTAATGAGGTGGATATGAGACAGCAGTATTGTGAGTATTTGTGTATTGAAGTAAAATGTGTAAGAGGATCAATTCTAATTGCCTCTATATATAGAAGCCCAAATAATAGCAGGGGAGAGGATGATAACCTACTGAAAGCAATGGAGGAGATAGATAATAGAGAGAACAAATATAAAATTTTGATTGGAGATTTCAATTTGCCAAGGATCAACTGGGCAAATTGTACTACTCCAGCGGGACAGGGTAGCCTGGAAAATAAGTTTATAGAGAAAGTGAGAGATTGTTTTTTAACGCAACATATTGTAGAGATGACAAGATATAGAGATGGGACGCAGGGGAGTGTACTTGATTTGATTTTTAGCAATGAAGAGGATATAGTGGAACATGTTAATGTGGATAGCCCTATAGGTCGTAGTGACCATGCCTGTATAAGCTTTAGTTGTAACATTAAATCGGAGAGAGATAATAGAAGCAATAGAAAAAATATACATGTATGATAGAGCAGATTATGAGCTGCTGAGACGGTGTTTGGACATTGACTGGGGGGAATATTTGAACGGTGAAGAGGCTGAAGGAATGTGGAGGAAAATTAGAGTCAAACTGGAGAATGCTGTATCCAAAAGTGTACCAGTAAGGGAATATAAGGATAAAACAAAATTGAGGAAAAGAACTAACCCAGAATTGCCAATGAAAAGAAAGCTTTGGATATTGATTAGAAGAAAGAAACGATTGTGGGAAAGATTAAAATTGTTAAAAAAGAACAGGGGGTCTAGTATAGAGGCTAAGGAAGTGGATCTGGAACGCAGACAAATAAACAATAAAATAAGGTGGGAAACAAGGAGGGGGGTGAAGGAGAGGGAGAGAGAAATAGCTAGAAATGTGAAGGATAATCCAAAAATATTCTGGAAGTACATTCAGGAAAAGTTAACAAGAAGAGTAGGGATCCCAGAGCTGGTGGGGGGGTTGAATGATGGGAGTAGAGCGGAGACTGATAAGGAGAAAGCAGAGGTGCTGGGGAAATACTTTGGGGGGGTACTAACAGTGGAGTCGGAGGATGCAGTGCCTACTATTCCCATCAAACAGGCACCGGCACTAGAACTAGTAGAGTTTTCCCATGCTAGAATGAGAAGGGCTATAGAAAAAATGAACAGAAGTAAGTCACCGGGACCGGATGGGATACACCCAAGAATCATAAAGGAAGGAGGGGAGATGTTAGTAGAGCCATTGAAAATGTTATTTGAGGTATCGTTTAATACAGGACAAATCCCGATGGACTGGAGAGAGGCGAACATAACAGTTATATTTAAGAAGGGAAAGAGAAATGACCCAGGGAATTATAGACCAGTCAGTTTGACAAGTGTTGTGTGTAAACTAATGGAAACGGTAATTAGAGAAGGAATAATGGATCATATGAAGTCAAACCAACTTTTCAGTGGGAGACAGTTCGGATTCTTGCCGGGGAGGTCGACGGTACTACAGCTAATTAAGGTGGTAGATGATTGGATGCAAATTCTAGAAGATGGTGATGTAATAGACGTGGTATATTGCGATTTTATGAAGGCCTTCGATAAGGTCCCACATAAAAGGTTAATAGAGAAAGTTAGAAGCTATAATATAGGGGAGAAATGTGTGAAATGGATAGAAGCCTTCCTGAAAGATCGGAGACAGAGGGTACTGGTGAATGGAATAGGCTCGGGGTGGAGGGAAATTACAAGTGGGGTACCTCAGGGATCTGTGTTGGGACCACTGCTGTTCGTTATATTTATCAACGACTTGCCTGAAGTTATAACTAATGGAAGTGAGGTATACCTGTATGCGGATGACACTAAAGTGTATAGAAGAGTGAGGAGTAAGGAAGATATGGGTTTGCTTCAAGGAGATGTGGAGGGCATGAAGGGATGGTCTGAGCATTGGTTAATGCCTTTTCATCCAAAAAAATGCAAGTACATGCGGATTGGGACCAGCAAGATAGACAAGGTAGGATACAGTATGTATGAAGCGATGGAGGAAGTGAGTGCAGAAAAGGATATAGGAGTAGTGATAGACAATAAGTTAAATTTCTCAGAACATTTAGCGGAAAAGATAAACAAAGCCAATAGAATTGTAGGGCTGATAAGGAGGACATTTGTGTCACTTGACGAAGAAATCTTCAGGAATCTATATACAGCGCTGGTTAGGCCGCACCTGGAATATGCAAACCAGGTGTGGGCTCCATATATGGTAAAGGATATAGAAGCAGTGGAGAAAGTGCAGAGGAGAGCTAGCAAGCTGGTACCAACGTTGAAGAACGCGGGCTATGAGCAGAGGTTGAGGACACTGGGGCTTCCGACACTGGCATATAGGAGAAAGAGAGGGGATATGATAGAGACTTTTAAGATAGTGTCAGGAAAGTACGATGAGGATGTGTGTGAAGGTATCTTCTTGATGCGGGAGGGAACAAGAACGAGAGGACACTCTAAGAAAATTTACAAAGAAAGAAATAGGCTTGAGAAGGCAAAGAACTCATTTTGTGATAGAGTGGTAAATGAGTGGAACGCACTGCCCCAGTATGTAGTCGATTCCGAATCAATAAGGGAGTTTGAAAGTAATCTTGATAAAGCATGGGGAAGACAAGATTTGAAGTTTGATTATAAAACAAAAATACAGAATAGTAAAAATTTTGCGTCTGCTACCGCCGCCGCCAACACTGTGAACGACCGCAGCAGTGCAAGGACTGGTACTGACCTGGATACACAGGCATAGTTTGCCTTTTTCCAGAGGATCTACTGTAAGAAACTGTAAGAAATAAAAAAGCATACCCGAGCTACCCGGAAGGGCTCTTGAACGCCCAGTGGTTGAAAGCCTGTGAGCTTGGTGTGCGAGGCGTCGGTTCGACGCATGTAAACAACAGCCGGCTGGACCTACGCCCCGCATCTCCGGCCACAAGATGGAGTGCGTCGCTTGTTCGTGTGTGCCTGTATGTTGTTGTTAAGTATCGAAAAGTAGTGTAAAGTGGCTGTTTTTGCCATAAAGTTATCTCCACTGAAATCATCATCACAACTAAACCAGTTGACTTAGAGAGCTCTACTTAACGCCATTCTACAGGTAAAAAACACATCTACGCTTGGGGATGCGCGGGAATGCGGAAGCAGTCAGAATAACAAAGATACGGTAGCCTAGGCGTAGAAGTTTTTTGGCCAAAACCCCCGGGTTTCGGGGAATATATATATAATACATAGCCGGGGCTGGAGGATTAACTAGCATGACTTGATAAAATATGCACACTAACCACTCCTGTCTATACCATCAGTTGTTTACCTAAAAACCAACCACGTTCCGTTTAATAACTCATCCTAGCCACCTCGCCTGCCACTATCTGTGCAATATAGGATAGATCTTCCATTATTACTTCCCTCCCCCCTTAGTGAGTGCATATAACTTGTTTGCGATTATAATAAATAATACCTTACTTAAACTATTATTGGTGAATAGAGACCAGTTTATCATGAGAATCAATAAATATACAGTACTGTATAATCATTAACCCCTCTTTGGCGGGGACCGACTTAAGGCGGTCTAGAGAACCAAGGACTATGTGGCGGAGACCGACTTTAGGCGGTGTGTAATTTTGAGCAATAATTGGCTCTGAGAGATAGACGAGCGGTGGGAGGAGCGTAGGTCGGCTCTGACCTTTCGGCACGGCTCCCGCGCGGCAACTGCCCTCCCCTCCACACACATCCACACTCACTACCTCGCTACACAGGGAATTATGTAAGGAAATTACCGTATTTTAGGGATTTTTCCTCCGTGTTGCACGATCGTTGCAAGAGAACGCGTGGTCGTAGAAGGATGGTTCTGGTGTCATTGGAAAGCTCAATTATCGTCCTTTCAGGGATACATAATTGTATTACGCTCTGGCTCTTGTTTATGCATGAAAAAGAGCACAGAAATAAGCTTGTTTAGGGTAAAACTACCCGCTTGGCAGGTTGTTGTTGTTGTTCCCTAAGCTGCCTGGCCGAACAGCCCCGAGTCCCTGAGGAAGGCCATGGCCATGATCGGGCTTTCCCACAGAGCTCTCATTGAGTGTAGATTGTGTTGTTGGCGTAAGTGGTTGTGTGAAATGCAGTCTTCTATGATGTGTTTAATGGTATGGGGTGCTGTGTTACATCCCGGGCAGGAGTCGACAACGGAGTCATCCAGTCTCTTCTGATAGCTCAGGAGCTGGATGGTGTCCGCATCTCAGCCTGGCCAGGTGGACTCTGTCCTCGCGAGGCAGGGAGGATTCGGATGGATTTCGGGAGGTCGTGCATGCAGCTGCGTGTTGTCTGTGAGTGAGTGGATGGATCGGTGAGAGATATGAGTATGGATGTGCTTCTGGAAGTTGGTTCGGGGTGGGCAGGGAGGGAGAGAGGACAATAATTGTGTGTGATACCGTGTGCTGGGTGTTGTTTTGATATTTCTTGGTGTCTGTGGGTGTGTTGCCATGTAGTTTAGTGGGTGGTCTTGGTTCGTGGAGGCTGCTGCCAGGAATTGAGTGCCTCTCATGTCCAGATGGTCTTTGACTTTGAGGATTTTGGTTTCTTGATGTAGGTGATCTGCTTGGCAGGTAGTAGAAGTTACCGACCTAGCTGCTCATTGAGTGTTAATCCCATTAGGCTTGACTCATTTTGGTAGTTTAATCGGACTTTTCATTATACGGTTTATACAACTTAAGGAGGTTCTGTAGGAATTATAGGGACACATACTATGTCATAAAATTATTTACCCTTTGACTTTCATAATCCCTTTCTACTCTGAATAAAATAGTCTCCTTTTTTACTCTGAATATAATAGTATGATGCTAGTCTGAATAAACTGCCAAAGACGCGTCCTGATTCCACAATATAAACATAAACATAAACAAATTAATAAAAGAGGGATTTTTTTCAGAGGACTGACTGGCCCATTGACAATCAGCACATCACAGCCTATCTAATTATGTTTCTAAGCTTTTTGTCATTAGTGATACTACTGTAGCACTCAGTAGCCTATTTCTTATATCTACCAAACTTTTGCATGCTTATCACGGAGCGGCAGTCCGTTTTCCACATCGTCTTTGTGGATCCCACTTACAAATTAAGCATCTGTAGCATATCCTCTCTTACTCTACACCTCTAATAAATGCAAGCCTAATGTTTTCCAAAGTCCCCTTTCTTTTGTATTGACCATATCATGTATTTTATGATATTCACTACCTCAATAATATTTTACTTCGTTAAATGTTCTAACCCATTCAGGCTATAATGCTCTGTCATTTGGCCTTAGTCGTCAGGCGTTAGAATATTATTGATGTTCTAATATTCTATTATTCTGGATTGTTTTGCCATTCTTCTTTGTACTGTAACTTCCAATCAATCTATGGACATTGGACAGCAAAATTAATAACATAATCCATGTGAAGCATTACTAAGGACAGGTGACATTTTTAAATTACGTTTGTTTTTATTCACGCTTCTGGATATCTATCTAAAAACTCTGGTTTCAAACAATGTTGCATTGTTTTTTTCTTTTTCAGATCACGACTGACGAAGACTTCCATTTTGATTTTTTAATAATTGAGTTACACAATTCCATGTTATTTAGCCATCTAGATACCACTGATATTGCATCTTGGCATCACCAATCAGATTGGTGAAAATATTATATATTTTTTCTGAGATATAACTGGTAGTTACTGGCTACCCTTGAGTAAGGGAGATGGGTAATGGAATCGGACATTACAAGAATGCATTGAACTATTGAATCTCCTCGAACGGGAGATAAATGGCGCGAAATTAATGACTTGAAATAAATATTGTTAAATCTACAGTATATCCTGAAATTTCTATCGATTTCCCAATTTTCACTAAACTGCATGTATTTATCTACATTAAATATCATCTGGCAAGGTATTACTCATTCGGGTAGTGTATCAAATGATTTTTGGAGAGCATGAATCGTTATTAGGATCAATACTTCAACCTATGTTTAGTGTCATTTGACAAATTACCGATCTTTTTAGTTTTTTGGAGAGCATGAATCGTTATTAGGATCAATACTTCAACCTATGTTTAGTGTCATTTGACAAATTACCGATCTTTTTAGTTAGGCCTAAATAAAGGTCGTTAATGTAAAAGGCCAACAATTGAGGAACTAAAACTGACCATCAGTGTACCCCAACCTTCACTACACCCCAATCTGATTGTATAGGCTACTGTTAATGTTAAATCTTTGTTTCCTACTAATTAGTCATAGTCTAATTCACGTAATATAGTTTTCCCTATTCCTTGAGCTGCTTCTTTAATCAGCAACCATTCATGTGGATATTTATCGAAAACTTTACTGACATGTCAATATCTTTGAAGGTATTTTTTGTCTTTGTTTATCGATTCGTATGCTTGGGAAAAGAAAGGTTAATAGATAGCGAGACACTCGCAGCCAACACGGTTAAATTCCATTACAAGATTGATGATTAACCCACCAGCCCCGGGGGCTATAGCTCGCGACTGTGCTGTGGTACCGGGTGTTTTGACGATCTTTGGGCTATGTTAACTCCTCTGTAAGTCAATGAATATGGCATGTAATGTTGTGAATAAAAAAGAATAATGTTCCACAAACCTTCCTCTGTCGAATGGCGTTGAGTAGAGGTCTCTAGCCCCTCTGGTTGCATAATGGTGAGCGCGGGAAGACGAGTGCTTTTCGGCGGCAAATTCTTCCCGCGTTCGGACGCGTTGCCCCGGCTATGGCTACGACGCACCTAGCCGCTCGTCGCGCCAAAGTATTTATCTCCCTTAGACGATTTTAGTGTTTGATATTGAGAATGTGATGTTTATTTGATATTTTTATAGTTATTTTAAGGCCAATTATATTAAGTATGTTTATTAGGGTATCACTGTCACTGATATTGCTAATTTTCACTCGATACCGTACATTTTATTAGTAATTGAGGTAGGTTATTGTTGTATTAGGCACTGATTATTCGTTATCACAGGTGTTTATTATACTTTGGCCATCAAATATTAGGTCTTGTGTCACTTTCACTTTGACAAATATGCTTTAGAGAGTGTCACTGTCACTGATAATGCTCATTTTCACTCGATACCGTACATTTTATTAGAAATTGAGGTAGGTTATTGTTGTATTAGGCACTGATTATTCGTTATCACAGGTGTTTATTATACTTTGGCCATCAAATATTAGGTCTTGTGTCACTTTCACTTAGTTATATGATTTGTAAACGTTTTATATACAATTTATTGTGTCTTTTTTCACTGATTTCTATATTTCTATAGGTTCTAATCATATGAATGTCACTTGGTATATACATATGTGTCACTTTCACATATTATTATGGTGTAATTGTATTTGTATAAATTTTCTCATAATACATGACTTTTGTATAACAATAAATTGGTTTTCTTCCACTTTTTGCCTATATATAATTATAGTGTACATATTGTCATTTTATTTGGCAATTTCAGTATGATTATTAGAACTCCAGCTTGGAGTGGTAATCAAAGAAGCACTCTAAAGCACAGAGTGCCACCTTGCACTCCACACACTCCATGGTTGACTTTTTACCTGACCTCGGCCTCACCCTGCTGTTGTAGCAGACATGGCACCGCTTCTGCTGCATTCTTCCTGATTCATTCTGAGGCAGGGAACCAAGCCTGTGCCTAATCAAGTATTGAGCACACTGCAAGCGGTCAATAACGGCGGGCCCAGGATATGCCACTGCCCTCTGTGGCGTAGCATACTTCTCCAGGAGCTCCGTCAACACCTGCTTTTGGAACCTCCGCAGGCTATTGAACTTCATGGGTGTGTTCACATTCCGAAGCTTGTATATATTGTAGGCATTCAGAACTGACATGTCCACCATATGCAGAAAGAACTTTTTGTACCATCTGCACGAGGTACGCAGGCAGTCAATGAAGCCTATCTGCATGTCGGACTTGTCCACCAGCCTCATGTTGATGTTGTAGTCCAGGACAGCATCGGGCTTGGTCACCCTGGCCTGGGTGCGGCGATCCACCTTGCCAGTCTCCACCATTTCCCCCTTGTGGATGGTGCTCAGGAGGTTGACCTTCCACTGGTCGTGCCAGTGGATAGCCAGAATGGGCCCTGACTTCTTCTTGAACACATCACCTTTTTTGGTCTTTGGAGGGAAAGGTGGCATGCCCTTCCTTTTCCCTCGTACTGTGCCTACAGTCCCCGTCTTGCGCTCATGCAGGTACTGTGAGAGAGTGGGGGACTTGTAATAATTGTCCGTGTAGAGGACGTGATTCTTATGAAAGTAGCGGTCCATCATGGCTTGCACCACTGCTCCGCCAAAGCCAATGAGGGGGTCCACAAGCAAGTCCCCTTCCTTCCCGCTGTAGACCAGGAAGTCCAGGACATAGCCAGTTTGGCAGTTGCACAGCACAAAATTTGTTATGCCAAAGCGATGTCTTTTTGAGGGGATGTACTGCCGGAAGCTGAGTTTTCCCCGGAACAGCACAAGAGACTCGTCAATGACGACCTTGCGGAAGGGCTTGAAGTAGGAGGTGAAGCGTTCTCGCATCATCTCGTACAACGTCCTAATCTTCCGCAGCTTGTCACCGAGGTGGACGTCGGTGTTGGTGACAAGATGGAGCGCTGCGAGGATATCAAGGTACCGGTCGCGAGACATATATTTCCCGAAGGCAGGGGTGGATATCAGATCATTGGTGATCCAATAGTCAGGCAACCTATGCTTCTTGACATGAGGCATTAGCATGGTGAGTGCCAGGAACACCATGAACTCTTTATGAGTCACTGGGGTCCACTGCCTCATGTGGCCCTTGGTCACCTTGCCCAAAAAGTGGACCTGGAATTGGTGCTGCTTATTTGTCTCTTTGACAACATAGCCTACCACCTCCTCATCAAAGAAGGCCTCAAATAGTTCGTGTGGTGGAGCATTGGGGCCTGCAGGAAAATTGGGGGTAATGCCTGAACCCTCCAGTACCTCATCAAAAGCTGGCACATCAGGGTTGTATCCATCCCCATCAACTACGTCTTGCCACTGAAAAACGTAGAATGGGTCTTGTCTACGCTGACGAGGAGCTCCAGCTGGTGGCCCAGCACGCCCACGGCCAACTCGGGAGGCGCGCGCCCTAGGGCGGCGAGGGCGTCGGCCAGGGCGGCACAACGCCGGGCCAAGCGGATGGGTCGAGGGTCGTCGATGTCCATATAGTCATCGTCAGAGTGGTCATCTTGCCCTGACGGTGGACCTATGTAATCATGGCCAGAGTCTTCAGAGAGGTGCCCTTCATCATCAGTGGCCCCCACATAATCTGGCGGGGAACCAGTGATGCGTGGGCGGCGTGCGGGTGGGCGAGGTGGGGAAGGAGTGGCAGGTGAGGCTGTGTCCCCCCGAGGTCCTGGGCTCCTTGGCCTGCGACGAGTGATAGAAAGCAATGCTTCACTGTCACTAGGCCCAGGTATTGGTGATGCGAGCTCAAAGACTTCTTCAGGAAGACATGTTGAAGGCGGGAGGACCGTGGGGAAAGTTGCGGGGGCGTATGGCTGGGGCCGGCAGGGGTGGACGCCGCGGAAGCCTCGAACAAAACTCTCTTACTTTTCTTAATTTTTTTGGTATATTTCCTGCCTTTCCCCTTTTCGGCAGCAGTATGTCTCCTGTCGGGGGACCTAGGAGGCAAATAGGCCGAAAGTGGGGGGTCCTCAACCCTTGGCAGTGGTAGGGGTGGTGGGGAAGAATGCGGGGCATCCGGGGCATCTTTGGTGGCGTGGGTAGATAAGGGAGACAATGGCGGGCGAGAAGGGTCACCACGCTCACCCTCACTCACAGCCTCATCCTCACCAATTATTTTGGCTTGTTCCCTAGCTGCCGCGGCCGCCTTCTCAAGTATTTTCTGCTTATATAAGTGTAGCTTGAAAGGCGATTTACCTGGGGAAGGGCTTGGCGTCGTGTCACTTATGCGAAATTTGGAAAGTGACCTTGAACTCTCCCACTCACTCACTCTCTCAAGTTCACTGTCTTTAGGTAAACCAGCTTCCTCAATAACTGGTACATCACCTTCATCACTCTCATGTTCTCTCGCAAATCCCAGGAATTGCTCTTCTTTCTCACTCTCATGGCCATCATCACTCGACTTATAATTACTGGAGTCGTCACTGACTATATCATCAACAATATACTTGGCATCAGCACGCTCATATAGTCTCAATGTCGTCTCAATACCTCCGGGAGATAACACATTTAGGCGATGGCGTCGGGGTAAGGCACGACGAACTAGCACGGGCGTCGTAGGAAGCACGGTATCGGACACAGCGGAATCACTATTTGGCGTACTGTCCATGATGGCGTCGGGGTAGATACTGTTGCTGTGGCGTAGTTTACGCCTGGTGGCGCCACCTACCCTCCCACGATACCAAAAATTTACGCGCGGCATTCGAAAGCACTCACGCAAGCAATGGGCGTTCAAGAGCCCTTCCGGGTTGTGCGGGCCGAGTTTGTTATGGGCGTTCAAGAGCCCTTCAGGGGTGGAGGGGTTAAACATTTAACAAATGTGACAGCAGCATATGTTCGTAATTTAGTCAGTAGCTAGCCATTATTCCCACAAGGGGTAGGGAGTATCAACAAGAAACACATGAAAGGAGGCAAAACAAGAGGCGGCAGTGGAAGAATCCATACAACAGTTCGCACACAAACATTCGGAAACCTCAATCACTTATTAGCCCCCATGATCACTGGCTTCACCTCAGATGCTATAAACGTTCGGACAAATTAAGTCTCTTAGACATTTAGCTGTATAGAATTACATTTTATTGAGTAACATCTAATACAGTTGATGCATTGGGAGGTTTGACGTACCTCCCAACCTACCAAATAGGAAAACCTACTATTTGGTAGTAGTCTTGGAAAATCCAACGTCAAGGCTATTAACCTAATTGCAATGACGACTTGTCTATTTTGACTGCTATGTCGTCATTCCAACCGCGGTTAAAAAGAAAACGTCTAGTCTACTCCTTATCTTGCTCTAGGAGACGTTGTACATTAACCAAAACTACCACCGAAGGTGAAAAAAGCATAGAAGAGAAGAAAAAGGGGGTTTACCTTAGTTACCGCTTAAGGCCCATCCCGTGTTCCGTCATGTGCAGATCCCTGTCGAACGTGCGCATGAGCGACCCTCTCTTGTCATCACAGCTCACGTCAGCAGAAGAACGCGGATGGGCAGGGATCCGGCGTGAGGGAGGGTATTATGTACGTTGGATTTTCCAAGACTACTACCAAATAGTAGGTTTTCCTATTTGGTAGGTTGGGAGGTACGTCAAACCTCCCAATTTGTTAGTAGTCTTGGCAAATCCAACGTCAAGGCTGCATAACAAATAGGAGGAGGACATCCAAGCCCAACATACCAAAAAAAACAATGCATAAAACAAAATTATGAATGACAGACACAATTTAAACAAGAGAGTTTAATAAAAGAGTGAAAAACTGAGGAGTAGCTAAAAAGAACAGTTTTAACACATGCCCGTCATTCATAGTAATGCAAAAACATAGACTTGTCTTAAACCAAAAAGGTACTGTACCCAAAATCCCTTTTCTTCCAAAACCAACAAAAACATTGAACACAATTTTCAATGTGGCAAAAACACTTATGTACTGTAACAATACATAATCCCAAACTTGCAATCAAGTGTTGCAAACCCGTACTCCCCCCCCCCCCCGCTTTTGTCAAATAAAACAAAGGAAAAGAACGAGGGACAAGGGGGGAAGACCAGGTATCTTCGCCAGAGCACTAGGAAACACGACCCCCGAGAGCCATCACCGGCCGAGGGGGTCGAACACTGGACATGGAGAGGTAGGAGGAGATGAAGGAATTGATAGAAGACTACAAAACCGCTGAGGCGATGTTAGGTAAGGATCGACTTTGCAGGAACCGGAAGGAGGCAGCAAAGAATCGCACATCGCGCGCAGAACCCCTACAAACAGGGTTACTGGCACGAAAGGTCCGACAAATGTGGCATCCCATCTGCACCTGCGAGAGCCTCCCACCTGTCCGAGGAGACACCCACACAGCAGTACCCGAAGGCGGCGCCACAGACGCAACAGAGGAGTGCAAGGCTGACACCGGGCACAACACATGGCGAGTACGCCCACGCTGGAAAGCCTGGACGGTCAAAGGCTGGAAAACGTGGGTCTCCCTCTCATTCGTGGCAACAAAGTGAGGGGAGGAGGCGAACGTGACGCCATGCAAGGACGGGGAGAATCGCACGCAGTCCCGGGGCCGTGACAATGCCGCTAGTGCAGACACCTGAACCCCAGTGGTCAGAGCGACAAGGAAGAGTGTAGGCCCGAGCAACGGAACCGGTGTAGCGGCCCGTGTAGACGTGGGTGAAGCCAGAAAGTCCAGAGCCCGCCCCAGATCCCACTGTGGAGGGACCTGGCGCGGAGGCGGGCGTTCCCGGAAGGCAGCCGTCATGAAGGAATCCAGCTCCTGCGGCGGAACGACCAGCCCAGCGACGGACTCAAAGACCCCCCGGACGGCAGACAAGTGGTTACGTATAGCGTCGACGTGAAAGTGACGTGTACGGAAGAGGTGAAACAAGGAGTGGAGGACGAGGGAAGGAGAGCCAACTGTCTGGCGAGTGTCCTGTATCCACCTAGTAAAAGACCTCCAGTGGGACCCGTAAGGCCCCCAAGGAGAAGTTGGCCAGGAACGCATCAGGAAGTCAGGCAGGGCCCGTCCGTGGACCGGGAGCCACCGTGCCTCATGAACATCTACGAGGCGAAGGCCAACGAGGGCCGCAGGGCCCCAACCTAGCGCCAGTGGAAGTCGGAGATAGAGGGACCGGACTCAGGCACCACCGCGTCAACTGGGCGTACCAAGCTCGTGCCGGCCACAGAGGCGCGAGTAGCCAGACGCTGCCGTGGTACAGCCGCAGCCTCGCGAGGACGTTGCACATCAACAGTGTGTCTGGTGGCGGAAAAACGTATATCGACCGCCACCTGGTCCAGTCTACCATGAAAGCGTCCGGAACCCCCCTCTGGAGTGCGAGGCCGGAGGGAGAGGTACCGAGGCAACTGGCGCGGCACCTCCGATGCGAACAAGGCGACCTCCGGAACACCCCAGGAAGCCGCGAGGTCGTCGAACACAGTCCGTTGCATTGCCCATTCTACAAGAACGCCCTGTCTTCTCGACAGGGCGTCCGCCCACAGGGTGGCAGGCCCGGGCAGGGAGGAGGCATGCAGGGAGAAGGTGTGTCGGTCCGCGAGGAAGAACAACTTCACCGAGATCCCCAATAGAGTCAATGACCTGGAGGACCCCCGCTTTAGGAAACAGTGGACAGCTGTCTGAGTGTCCATCCCGAAGGCCACCGACTTTCCCCGAAGGGCCAGCGCGTGGTCCCTCAGGAAGAACAAAGGAACCAACAGTTCGAGGGTATAGACGGGTAAGGGGAGTGAGTCCCACCCATCTGCGGGGAAGTTGACGGCCCAGGTTTGATGGGTAACCTCACCCTACCTCGCTCGACGCATCTGTGTCTACCCAGATCGTCGGCGGGGGGGGAGGTCCAGGGCACAGCCGCAGAGAGCGTGCCCCGAGCAACCCAGTCTCCGAAGTGTCCGCGAATGGGATGCGGGAGCGGCAGGAGCCGATCCATAGGGGTCAACGGAAACACCTCGGTGCCCATGAGGAGTAGGCGGCGTAGCCTGAGGCTCCCTAAGGGAATGGGCAGAGCGGCCCAATTCAGCGAACCCACTAACGAGTCCCAGAGCCACCCCGGGAGGGAGACCGAATGCAACACAGCGAAGACCTTCCGCCGAAGGTGCACCGCGTCCGGCAGACCCGGGTCACTGCAGCGCCGGACAAATCCCATGCGAGACCGACCCATGGCACGACACGCGACGGGGTCAAGCGTGACTTGGGAACATCGATGGGGAACCCTAACTGTGCGACGTGGCGAACGACTGGGAGGGTGTCGCGTACGCACAGTCCTAGGGCTTCGGAAACTATCAACCAATCGGCCAAGGAAAACAGGATCTGGAGCCCGCTCCTGAGGAGAGGACCCAGAGCCCGCCCCACCAGTGCGGAGAAGATCCGCGGCACGATGGGGAGACCGAAGGGAAGTCTGTCGAACAGGAACACACGATCAGAAGTCCGAACGGCCAAGAATCGCCGGAAACGAGGATGGAGAGGAACGAGCCAAGACGCATCCGGGAGGGCCAGCGACACTGCCCACGACAGAGGGCGCAGGGCCAGGCGTACCTGGGGTACCGGCAGCATCCGAAACCGTGTGTGCACGATGCGCCCGGTGAGGGCCGACAGAGCCACCACCGGGCGCATCGCGTCGCAGTCCCACTTCGGTACCAGAAATACACGGGAGAGGAAAACCGGGTGACCGGCGGTCAACTCCCTCGACGATACTCTGCTCGTGCATGGATGGGAACACGTGGGCCACCTCTGAAGAGATGGGCCGGCGTCGGTGACAAGAGCGGAGTGGGGGTCTGGAAGTCCACCTCCAGGTTAGACCCCTCCGCGCAATCTGCCACCCCCAACGTCCCTCGCGGCCACCGAGGGGTGCAAGGGCGAAAACAACCCGTGGGAGCTCCCGAGAGGAGGGGAGCGACCCAGGCGAGAAGGAGAACAAGGAGATCGACCCAGAGAACCTACACATTGTGTCGACGTGGAGGTACCCCCGGTACGGTCCGTGCGGGCATGAGCGCCACGTTGACCTCCTCTACCCCCCCCCAACTTCGTCGAAAAGGGCGGGCCACCCCAACCCCTGGCCGTCGCGGGGCCGACCCCGGCGAAGGGCGGTCGGAAGTGGAAGGCCGGCCAGCCCCGACACGGCGGGGATGAAAAGGGGGCAAGAACAGAAGGGCGAGGCAGAACTGACGCACTGGCCTGTAACGTCCCTGTCCTGCGCCCGTGCATGGCGGCAGCACTTGCAGAAGCACCCCGAAGAGGACCGGCAGAAGGACGGGACTGAGAAGACCCCGCTCGCGACACAGCGCGTCGTTGCGTGTCGTAAGCAGGGTCCGCCGATAGAGAAGCGTAGCAGCCCCAAGCATCCTGCGCAAAAAAGGCCCGACGGAGAGAGCGTAGAGTACAACAAACCCTGACGAATATCCAAGGGGGCTGTCCGGCAGAACGAGGACCGTACCGTCCGGCGTTGCCGAGGTGCCACGCACAAAACCGCCTTCAGCTCGGGAACCAAAGACACCGCGAGCCGAAGGGGGATCCGCCGAACGCGGCCCAAACCCTCGTGAAGAGCGCCCGGTGCAGACGCCGCGATAAACCGCAGGTGGTGAACAGAAGTCTGGAGGGAACCAAAAGACAAGAGAAGAAGTTCGGCACCCACCGCCGCAAGGGAAAAACCCTGTCGACAGAGGACTGAACTGGGTGAGAGAAGAACGGGGTAGCAATAGAACAAAGTTCAAGAACGGGCGCGCTGAACCAGGACCAGAACGCGCCGTCCAACCCACCGACAGACACAAGAGGAGGCAAAAGCAGTGATGACTCCGGGGGAGGGACTGAAGGAGAGCCGGCGACGGAACGGCCGGCGAAGTCGAAGGCCTCAGCAAACCAGGCCCCCAATGGGAGAGGGTGATCGAGCAAGATGGCTAAGCCAGGCGTACCGTCGTCGCACAAACCCGTCCCATAGGAGGACAGTTCCGTCAACACAGCCAGGGACTGAACATCCTGATGGATGTCCCGGCGGCTGAAGTCTGACCAGAGCGTAGGCCTGCAGAAGGGAGGGGGACCGTAGCAGGGGTAGGTAGGGTCAGGCGCTGAGGGTGTGTCACCGCCAAGAAGCGCAATAAGAGGGAGTCTTGCATCGACTCCAAGCGCCCGTCGATGCGTGACACAAGCCACCCCTGCATAGCCGACAATCGATCCGAGAGAGGCGACCCCCCCCCCCCCAGAATGGTCGGCCCGCAGGGGTGAGCGGGAGCGGGAGCGAGATCCACGACACGAACCAGCAGAGTCGCGGCCCAAGGAAGGCGAGCGACCACGGTTGTATCGCCGCTGAGGGACTCGTCCCTGAACACGAACGCCCGAGGGGGAAACAGCACTATCCCCATCTTCCAGCGACACCGTCAGCCCCTGAGAAAGGGGACCCCGAAACCATGCTAGACCCCACCGAGCCAAGAGGAGGGGTACCCCCGTGGCGAGACGGTAAGTGAAGGTCAGGGAGAGAAGAAGGAGGAGGAGCAGGATGACGGGAGTGGGAAGGCTGGCTGGGTGAAAAGACAGTATCAGGTGTTCCCAGGCGGTCACCCATCCAAGTACGAACCAGACCCGACGTTGCTTAACTTCGCTGAACGGACGAGAAGCGGTGCAATCACGTAGTATGGCCGTTGGCTGAAAAGAGGTCAGAAGTAGCCGCGGGGGATAACAGAGCAAGGATCCCCGGGGCAGAGATAACAGGGCGGCCCGACACCGAGGCGGAGGAGGGAGGGACCGCCACCGTGGGACGAGACCGTGAAGGAAGAAGAGGCACCGAAGCAGGTGAAGTAGGAGGAGAAGCAACTACACTCGACCCTCCATTTAACGGACAAATGCGTGCAAGCACCTGTCCGTTCCTGCTAAATGTCCCTTGCTGCTAAATACTGTCCAGTCCGGATGTAATCCGGAAATTCCTTGAGAAAAATCCGGTGTTGAGTACAGGTGTCTGGATCGTGACATTTAACTGTTATGCATGCTTTTTTTTACTGTACCTGAAATAAATCCTGGTAATCCCTTGTGCTACACCCTATTGATAATGCAAAACTATTGAACACACTTAAAAGTGTATATTATTTGGTCTCTATATAATCTGTGAATCATTTCCGATATGATAGAATTAAAGATTTATTTTCCACCAACTCACAATCACCACAATCCACACAAATGTCAATTAAAAACATGTTATAATAATTATTTGCCCTTTTGTGTATACCGTGGGAACAAAAACAAAAACAAAAAAATCTATCAAACGTAATCTCCAGTCTGGGAAGCTCGGCGCCTAGACGGAGGGGAGGGTTGAACTATTTTTTTGACTATCTTATTTATTATTTATCTATGTGCTGGAAGGATATTATATTTTTCAATTCCATCATATTAGAAATGATTCAAAGATTACAAAAAGTCCAAATAAGACATAGTTATGTTAAAGTATAAGGGATTTAGGTAGATGAATTAGAGAGATAGATAGATAGAAAGAGTGTGTATATCGAGGGGAAAAAAACAAAACAAAAAATCTATCAAACGTAAATCTTCCGTCTCGGAAGCTCGGCGCCTAGACTGAGGGGAGGGTGAAACTATTTTTTGACTATCTTATTTATTATTTATCTATGTGCTGGAAGGATATTATATTTTTCAATTCCATCACATTAGAAATTTTCAAAGATTACAAAAAGTCCAAATAAGAGTTATGTATAAGGGATTAGGTAGATGAATTAGAGAGATAGATAATAGAAAGAGTGTATATCGAGGGAAAAAAAAAAAAAAAAAAAAAAATCTATCAAACGTAAATCTCCGTCTCTGCTGGCACGGAGGGGAGAGTTGAAATATTTTGTTGACTATCTTATTTATTACTTATCTATGTGCTTGAAGGATATTATATTTTTCAATTCCATCATATTAGAAATGATTCAAAGATTACAAAAAGTCCAAATAAGACATAGTTATGTTAATGTATAAGGGATTTAGGTAGGTGCATTAGAGATATAAATAGATAGAGCAACGGACTTTGCTCCAACTTTTTTTCGAGCAACGGACTTTGTCCATTGCTGGGTCCATTGTCCGGCCTACATTTTTTGACCGTTATTGCCGATATCCGTTAAATCAGAGTCCGTTAAATGGAGGTTAGAGTGTACATCCTGGCGGACCCTCCTGGACAGTGTAGGAGGATGGAGCAGAGGGCCAGCTACAGCCTGAACCTCCGCGCGTGTAGAGGACAAAGGAAGAGGACGTCGTACGAGCAGGGGAAGCAGGCGGAAGGTAGTAGAGCCCCGACCCGGAGAGGCCAGGGGAGGGCGCACAGGGGCAGAGCCGCTAACCCCGGCCTCAGGGCGAGAACCATGATGAGGGCGATGGGCGCCGTCAAGGCGATCAGGAGGACGAGGACGGGCGACGAGGCGAGCGAGAGCGTGGACGGAGTAGGGGATCCCCCCGACGATGTGACGACCGGCTGCGGGACCCAGGGGAGAGGGCCCGAGCAGGGAGAGGGCCAGGCGAACGGCCTTCAGTCGGGTCAGGGATACCCAGGGTGACGCGGATCCGGGCGGCAACAAAGGCCGGTGAACGGTGGCCCACAGTCCAAAAGTGGCAGGAGACTATCGCCCACACCGACTGAAGGGAAGCAGAGGCCACTGCCGCCACCGAGGAACCAGGGCTATGGTGCACCACAACCACCAGGGCCAGACACGGGCCACACAGATCAGGGAGGTAGGCCGTAGAGGACACACAGTGCGAGTGGCGCAAGCAGGACTTGTGGCTCACCAAGCACGGGGAGCTACAACCATGGCGAAAGCAAGGCAGCCTACCTGCACTGGAAGAACACACACCATAATCAGCACGTCGAAGGAGTAAGTGGAGAGAATGTCCAAGAAGAACCAGGGAAGGAGCATGGGGAAACAGGAACACACATGCAAACAGGTAACCGTAGTCACCCTAAACCGGGAGCACAGAGGTAGGTGAGTAGGGCGGGTGAGGTGGAAGAGCACGAGCAGAACCTGCAAAGATGGAGAAAGTGTTAACCACCACTCAACATCTTACATGCAGGGCCTATAACACCAGTAAAGTGCACACACCAAATAGTATCAGGCAATAAGATGACATAAAAAAGGGTCAATAGTTAAAGCCAACTATTACCGCAAATTTGCGGGCCAATGGAGGCATAACCGTACCGACACCACCCTCCCGCAATTTTGCGGGACCCCCCAGCGATCTCCGCAAATTTGCGGGGAGCCGAAACGTCCCAGAGGACCGAATCGAGCTCCCGCAAATTTGCGGGACCGGCCGAGATAGTCCGGCGCCGAAAAAGCGAGAGGAGCGTCTAGGGAATACCAAAAAAGGCCCATAAAAATGCGTCATCTCCTTATGAACTCCAAGCGATGATGGCCATCAAGCTGAGCAGTGTCTTCCTTGATTATATCCTGACTCAACCGGTCAAGGGAGAGGCAAGGAAGACACACCAGGGGAGAGGAGGCACATCCCCCAGGAACCACCCAACCCACAGAGATAGAGCAAAGCCCATGAGGAGAAGTGGCAGGGAGGGTGGTTTGGCACAAACAGGGGCCCCCGTGGGGTACCCCTGGATTGGGCAAAAAAGACTATGAAAGGATGGAGGTGAAACAGGAAGAGAAAACAAAAACCAGTAAATGAAACTGGTGAGAAAAAGGGTGGCCTAGCCGAGGCAGAGAATGTGTCAGGGGCGAAAAACCCTGTGGTGTGAAGGAGGGGCCCCCGTGGGGTACCCCTGGATTATCACGAACCACCTGTCGCCCAGGCCCTTGAGACACAGTGAAGGCTCGAAAGGGGGGACTCGGGAATAACGCTAATAATGCGGCCGACACAAACTCTACAAACAGCACCGCCACCAACGAAATCTCAGATTGTTTACCAACGGTACACCTTAGGCTATGAAAAAATGAAAACTCATAGGGGCATAGCAATTCCTGAATGAGAAAACGAGCTAGGCTAAATTAAGCTAAAAGCTAAACTATGCCCAGACTAACAGGAAAAAAGAATATGAAAAGAGAAAGAATGAAAAACATATACGAGGAACGCTAGGCACCCCCGTACCTTCGGTAGGCTATTTCCACACGCGTCTCCATTATACACACTTAGGAGCCCATTTACGTGTGCCCTAGATCACGTAACATCTGTCTAACAAAAAAAAAAGAAGGCCAGAATAAGCCGAAACGAACCTAAAACAGGGTGAATTGAAGGAGCACAACAAAAGCGGACTCAAGCAATGGAGCGCGTGAAAAAATGATGACAAGAGAGGGTCGCTCATGCGCACGTTCGACAGGGATCTGCACATGACGGAACACGGGATGGGCCTTAAGCGGTAACTAAGGTAAACCCCTTTTTCTTCTCTTCTATGCTTTTTTCACCTTCGGTGGTAGTTTTGGTTAATGTACAACGTCTCCTAGAGCAAGATAAGGAGTAGACTCTAGACGTTTTCTTTTTAACCGCGGTTGGAATGACGACATAGCAGTCAAAATAGACAAGTCGTCATTGCAATTAGGTTAATAGCCTTGACGTTGGATTTGCCAAGACTACTAACAAATATACACGTTTAGGATAACTCATAAAATCTATATCTGGTGTCAGCGAACTTGGAGTTAATCCTGACCGCATAGCATCTTATGAAGAACAAAACAAATATATGAGTAGATCAGGAAAGATGTAGAAATTGATTACCCGTTTCTCGAGCACATTCTGGGTTACAGAGAGGCTATAGAGGATAAGAATTAGAGCCAATGTCGGTGACACCAACACCAAGTATAGTGTTAAGGAGGGGCTCTTATTAAAACAATCACTAAAAAGTGTATAATAGGTTATAAAATAACAACCTATGCAACTTATTGTGTTAATTTTAAGTTATGTATAGAATGTGGTTTATAAAGAAATGACATTTACCATTCTGGTGTGTGTGTGTGTGCTATTTTACACAGTTTGTCGTGTGTAAATCTACTTATATTTAGCGGAGAGAGAGAGAGGGAGAACCTTATATCATAAAAACAAATAATTATAGTAATATTGTCATAATATTATGTAGCGTCCAGCGCGTACGAGTACTGTGGCTGAGTGCCCTGGCTGTGATAGCTCAGGTGGTGGCGCCTGCCTTAGACACCTGCATGGTCTCTGCTAGACACGACCACACAGGCTTGGGACGGGAGTGCAGACTAGACAGGTGCCACATACCTAATATTTTGTCCCACAACTTAGTTGGGCTACTGTATGTATATATATACTCTGGCACTTTCCCCAGTTTTCCTTTTTTATTTATTTGTTTATTTTTGTTTAACTCGTCCAATACCAGTGACGGCTGGGAGCCGTCAGTAATGTACTTTCCTTGTAACTGCCTGTATCAGGCTGTGCCTGGTACCACGACCGTTTGAGCACTGCTCTCGATATGGCAACACTTCTCAGCTTATATCCAACCCTCTGAAGGCTGGGAAGGCTGGGATATTCCTTTATCTCTTGAGGTGGAAGGTTGTTCTATCTTGCCATTTTGGCCACATTGCTTGGGACTTGGGGGGGACTTTCATTAATGAATCCTCGGGTACAGTAGGGGTTAAATTTGGGTGGCCGACCCGAGACAGAGCCCGAACAGGAACATCACAACACATCAGTAAAACAAAACAAAACAAAACACAAAATCACACACCACATCACACACCACACACATCTAGGTCGCCCAGGAGAAATACCCAGTTGTGGTGTTCTTTAAGTTGTAAATCAGACATAAATGGTACAAAAAAAAAAAAAAAAAAAAAAAAATTATAGGCGTTTCATTTAAAGTTTCCATTTCCATTAACAAAACTACAACTTTAAGTTAGGTATTTCTGTACTGTATATGGTGTAACCCTTTCCTTGCTATAACATCCATTTACGAGAACTGGCACTTGTAGCAGTAGAAAACACACCATCATTTAATATTACTCTACAAATAATTATGTACCCTAAGCTATTCTATTTTTCCTTTCAGATGCTCCGCAACCTGATCCGTATGAGTTGAGGTCTCGACGAATGAACTATCATCGGTATCAGCATTAGGACTTGTCAGAAGTAAAGTCGGTATCACACGATCACATTTTCCTGCAACTATTTTGGTAATTCTGGTCTTTTTACATATACTTTATAGACTGAGTGAGCCATAAGAACTATGGTTTCAATCTCAAGTTCTAAGGCATTCCAGACAGTTCTGAATTTAAAGTTGTATAATAATTCTATCTATCTATCTATCTATTGCCTGACGCCGTGATCCCCGAAGGGGTGGCCACGAACGAACCGCCCCCATGCACCTCTGTCCCCAGTCAGTCGACGCCCCTCCCCCCAACCAGCACCACCTTCGTTCATGTACTTCCTCACTCCATCCTTCCACCTCATATTCGGTCTACCTCTCCCCCTCTGTCCCTCCACCTCGCTCTCATACACCCTCTTAGTCATTCTCTCGCTTTCTCTCGTATAATAATTCAGCTACCTAATATAATCTACCTACAGTTTAGTTTGATATGCCAATGCCAAAAATCCCATATATGTTGCTGGAAAATGTTTTGGTCATTGAAATTTGACACAACAAAAGCTCTTATGTGATTCCCTCCTTCTGTTTTGCCAAGGATGATATGTGAAACAAGATCATACATTTATGATTTCACATCAATGATAATGTGCACAAGACTTATATTTATTCACTGGATAATCATGGATCCGAATCAATACAGGTCCTTACTGAGGAATTCACTTTGCTGTGAATAATTGGTATACTAGCTGCTTTAAGTGTTTATTGAAAAAGCTCTCTAATCCAAGATCAAAATAATGTATTTTTTAATAAAGCATTGATTATGTATACAGTATAATTTTTTATAATTTAATTTAACCCCTTCCTTACTGCGATATATTTATAACTTTATTCTGGCTACTATTAGACGATTTATTCAGTTTTATATAGGGCCTCCAGCAATTTACAGGCTTCGAACTATCTCACTTAACCATTTTTAACACCTTAAGAGCGGCCTATGCGGTTTATTTATATGTACCGCCCAGCGGGGTGTTTTTAGCCAAAATAGGGCTGTTTACGTGATCATTTTCATGCCTAAATAAGACCCAGAACGTAAAACAAGTATCTATCCCTGAAAGGGCATAAACAGAGCTTTCGAATGACACCATAACGATCCTTTTATGATGGCTAGTTTTCTTGCAATAACCGTGCAACGCGAGTGCAAAAAGCATGTAATTAGGCACTTTCCCCATACAATTCCGTATATAGCGAGTGAGAGAGGGAGGAGGGAGGTGAGATTCGTGTCAGTAGGTTCGCCGCGGTGGTCTGGAGCAGTCATACGCTCGCTACTCTCCTGCCACCACTTGTCTCTCTCTCTCAGCAACATTAAGTGCTGAAATTGCCACTCGACCTATGTCGAGCGCCGCCACATAGTCCAGCTTTATTTAACTCGACTTATGTTGCTCGCCGACAGTTAGGGGTTAATACCACAGACCCTTATTAAACTGAACAAAATCGTCTAAATACAGCTAGAATAAAATACAAAAGACGTCGCCGGTATAGATGGGGTTAATTGGGTGAGGGCTGGTCCTGTCTAGAGTGAGGTTTGTTATCTTCTACCCAACCTTAGCTGTTTCTGTTAGTCTATTTTCCTGTACAGGTACTACCTTTCCTACTTTGGGGGTGGGAGGTTAGGAATCCTTCTCCCCTTGTAAAAATCACCTACCAGACGAGACAGAGAAAGCGGCGAGGGAACGCGAAAGGGATCCCGGACCCTAAGAATTGGAATTTTAAATGTTTCTGTTCGGGCTCTGTCTCGAGTTAGCCACCCCCAGCTATGGGGCATGTGCCTGAGTACAAACCTACATAGATAAATTTTAATTCCATGTATAATTTCCATATACCGGTAATGCATATATGAACTACAAGCTGCCATAAGGAACTTTTGTGAATTTTACCCAGTTTCTGTATTTTATAAAAGTACTGCTATGTGAATTTTACCCAGTTTCTATATTTTATAAAAGTACTGCTAGGTGAACTGAAGTATAGGGTGTGAGGAGACTGTCCATCCGTCTCTCCCTGCCCAGGAATCAAATTTTGGCTGGAGCCAAATATGCTAATCATTGCATCACAGGTCACCCTCCATACTACCATCTTTCTGCCATGCCCTGAATAATCTTATTACCATTCTATTTCTTATATAATATACCAGTCTAGAGATGTACCAAATATCCACATCCGCATCCGCACTTTTAGAATAAGGATATGAGGATATTACAAAACATATCAATGTATAAAATTAGTTACAAATATAATCACATGTTTTGACAAGGGCCAACTTGGTATTTAATATAAAATATGTTATACCAGGATTTTTACTGGATTGTAATTGGTAAATAGGTGAGTTCTATCTCAACTGGATAAGGAATGAATATACACTTAGAACAAGCATGCAGAGGAAAGAGATAACACAATGGTACATTAAGTACAGTATTCTTATTGGTGATGAGATATACAGTGGCATACATAGATATTTACACAATACAATGGATAATTGTACAATAGGTTTACAGCATGACGAGGGGCCTCAGGCATCTTGATGACAGCTTGAAGTGATGGAAGAAAAACCCGACTTTCTAGGTTCTCTGGTGGTCTCAAAGAGTGACAAGTCAGTAGTTTTCTAGGCAAAGGTGTGAGTGACTGATTTTACGTGTATATTGGGGTGTGTGTGTGGGATTGAAGGAGCGGTATTACACGGTGTGAGTTCGTAGGACTCACACCCAGTAAGACTATCTTTCAGTGATAGAGTATGTGGTTTGTTTCTCGTCAAATAGAGAGACTAGCCAAGGAGAAGGGAGGTCGCGAGTGCTTCCTCGGTTCAAAGCTAAGCTCGTCTGGTTTCACTGATGGCTTCTTTTCCTGTCGTGTGACGTTGCCTCGGTTTGGTGGATATCCTCCTCAGGTGTCCACAGGAACGTCCCAGCTTGTAACTCTGGAAGGTGGGCTGGGAAGGTCCAGGGGCAATACTTCCAACTCCGGCCAGTGTCTCTGAGTAAAAAATAAAGTCTCAACTAAGAAGCTAAGTAATAATTAGCCGCCAGATATTCCTCCCTGCTGCCTTTCTTCCATGCTTTGAAACATCTTTTCTCCTTTATTGCATTTTCAACCTCGTCATTCCACCACCAGGAAGTCTTATGCCTAGGGGGCCCTTAGTTTTGCCACAGACTTTGTCAGTGGCGGCAAGAAGGCTACGTTCAAAGAAGTTCCATTGGCTATTTACATCATTTGTATTAGCGCCCCTATTCCTATCCATTTCCTCCAGTTCGCTGCAAAACCTATCCTTGTATTCAGATTTATTCAGCAGCCATACTTTCCATTTGGGTATGTACTGTATACTTTCTTTCGCACAGGATCTCGCCTTAAGCTCAAGTCACAGACTAGGAGCTTATGTTAGGAGATACAGTAGGGTCTCACATAAAACGAGTTTATGGTCGATAAACGAGGGCGTTTTATGCGATTTTGTTTTATGTGAACACAGCATTTTGGTGGCGCAATATCGTCAATGTTCACTGTAAGCGAAAAATGTTGTACAAAGCGAACGATATTTTGTACGTTTTGTACGATATTTCGGTGCTCTATATGAAAACTCCTCGGATTTGCCCCACTCTGGCGGCGGACTCGTTTTATGTGATCACATTCGTTCTGATCGAAAATTAAATATTAATATTTTAGGTCGGTCGTTTTAATCGAGACTCGTTTTATGCGAACACGTTTTATGCGGGACCCTACTGTACATTCTTCGCTCGGGATGACCTTTACATCCCGAACACACTTCCAGTCTTTTCTGTTCACTAAGAAGTAATCTATCTGGCTACTGGTGCCTCCAGAACTATATATTTGTTAGTAGTCTTGAAAACTCCAACGTCAAGGCTATTAACCTAATTGCAATGACGACTTGTCTATTTTGACTGCTATGTCGTCATTCCAACCGCGGTTAAAAAGAAAACGTCTAGAGTCTACTCCTTATCTTGCTCTAGGAGACGTTGTACATTACCCAAAACTACCACCGAAGGTGAAAAAAGCATAGAAGAGAAGAAAAAGGGGTTTACCTTAGTTACCGCTTAAGGCCCATCCTGTGTTCCGTCATGTGCAGATCCCTGTCGAACGTGCGCATGAGCGACCCTCTCTTGTCATAATTTTTTCACGCGTCTCCATGTTGAGTCCGCTTTTGTTGTGCTCCTTCAATTCACCCTGTTTTAGGTTCGTTTCGGCTTATCTGGCCTTCTTTTTTGTTAGACAGATGTTACGTGATCTAGGGCACACGTAAATGGGCTCCTAAGTGTGTATAATGGAGACGCGTGTGGAAATAGCCTACCGAAGGTACGGGGGCGCCTGGCGTTCCTCGTATATGTTTTTCATTCTTTCTCTTTTCATATTCTTTTTTCCTGTTAGTCTGGGCATAGTTTAGCTTTTAGCTTAATTTAGCCTAGCTCGTTTTCTCATTCAGGAATTGCTATGCCCCTATGAGTTTTCATTTTTTCATAGCCTAAGGTGTACCGTTGGTAACCAATCTGAGATTTCGTTGGTGGCGGTGCTGTTTGTAGAGTTTGTGTCGGCCGCATTATTAGCGTTATTCCCGAGTCCCCCCTTTCGAGCCTTCACTGTGTCTCAAGGGCCTGGGCGACAGGTGGTTCGTGATAATCCAGGGGTACCCCACGGGGGCCCCTCCTTCACACCACAGGGTTTTTCGCCCCTGACACATTCTCTGCTCTCGGCTAGGCCACCCTTTTTCTCACCAGTTTCATTTACTGGTTTTTGTTTTCTCTTCCTGTTTCACCTCCATCCTTTCATAGTCTTTTTTGCCCAATCCAGGGGTACCCCACGGGGGCCCCTGTTTGTGCGAAACCACCCTCCCTGCCACTTCTCATGGGCTTTGCTCTATCTCTGTGGGTTGGGTGGTTCCTGGGGGATGTGCCTCCTCTCCCCTGGTGTGTCTTCCTTGCCTCTCCCTTTACCGGTTGAGTTAGGATATTTTCAAGGAAGACACTGCTCAGCTTGATGGCCATCATCGCTTGGAGTTCATAAGGAGATGACGCATTTTTGTGGCCCTTTTTTGGTATTCCCTAGACGCTCCTCTCGCTTTTTCGGCGCCGGACCTTCTCGGCCGGTCCCGCAAATTTGCGGGAGCTCGATTCGGTCCTCTGGGACTTTTCGGCTCCCCGCAAATTTGCGGAGATCGCTGGGGGGTCCCGCAAAATTGCGGGAGGATGGTGTCGGTACGGTTATGCCTCCATTGGCCAGCAAATTTGCGGTAATAGTTGGCTTTCACTATTGACCTTTTTTATGTCATCTTGTTGCCTGATACTATTTGGTGTGTGCACTTTACTGGTGTTATAGGCCCTGCATGTAAGATGTTGAGTGGTGGTTAACACTTTCTCCATCTTTGCAGGTTCTGTTAGTGCTCTTCCACCTCGCCCGCCCTACTCACCTACCTCTGTGCTCCCGGTTTAGGGTGAGTACGGATACCTGTTTGCATGTGTGTTCCTGTTTCCCCATGCTCCTTCCCTGGTTCTTCTTGGACATTCTCTCCACTTACTCCTTCGACGTGCTGATTATGGTGTGTGTTCTTCCAGTGCAGGTAGGCTGCCTTGCTTTCGCCATGGTTGTAGCTCCCCGTGCTTGGTGAGCCACAAGTCCTGCTTGCGCCACTCGCACTGTGTGTCCTCTACGGCCTACCTCCCTGATCTGTGTGGCCCGTGTCTGGCCCTGGTGGATGTGGTGCACCATAGCCCTGGTTCCTCGGCGGCGGCAGTGGCCTCTGCTTCCCTTCAGTCGGTGTGGGCGATAGTCTTCCGCCACTTTTGGACTGTGGGCCACCGTTCCCCGGCCTTTGTTGCCGCCCGGATCCGCGTCGCCCTGGGTATCCCTGACCCGACTGAAGGCCGTTCGCCTGGCTCTCTCCCTGCTCGGGCCCTCTCCCCTGGGTCCCGCAGCCGGTCGTCACATCGTCGGGGGGATCCCCTGCTCCGTCCACGCTCTCGCTCGCCTCGTCGCCCGTCCTCTCCTGCCCCTCGTTGTCCTCCTGATCGCCTTGACGGCGCCCATCGCCCTCGTCATGGTTCTCGCCCTGAGGCCGGGGTTAGCGGCTCTACCCCTGTGCGCCCTCCCCTGGCCTCTCCGGGTCGGGCCTCTACTACCTTCCGCCCGCTTCCCCTGCTCGTACGACGTCCTCTTCCTTTGTCCTCTACGCGCGTGGAGGTTCAGGATGTAGCTGGCCCTCTGCTCCCTCCTCCTACACTGTCCAGGAGGGTCCGCCAGGATGTAGTTGCTTCTCCTCCTACTTCACCTGCTTCGGTGCCTATTCTTCCTTCACGGTCTCGTCCCACGGTGGCGGTCCCTCCCTCCTCCGCCCTGTTATCTCTGCCCCGGGGATCCTTGATCTGTTTCCCCCCGCGGCTACTTCTGACCTCTTTTCAGCCAACGGCCATACCACGTTGAATGCACCGCTTCTCGTCCGATCAGCGAAGTTAAGCAACGTAGGGTCTGGTTCGTACTTGGATGGGTGACCGCCTGGGAACACCAGATGCTGTCTTTTCACCCGGCCAGCCTTCCCACTCCCGTCGTCCTGCTCCTCCTCCTTCTTCTCTCCCTGATCTTCACTTACCGTCTCGCCACGGGGGTATCCCTCCTCTTGGCTCGGTGGGGTATCGCGTGGTTTCGGGGTCCCCTTTCTCAGGGGCTGACATGTCGCTGGAAGAGGGAGATCGTGCTGTTTCCCCCTCGGGCGTTCGTGTTCAGGGACGAGTCCCTCTGCGGCGACACAACCGTGGTCGCTCGCCTTCCTTGGGCCGCGACTCTGCTGGTTCGTGTCGTGGATCTCGCTCCCGCTCGCGCTCACCCCTGCGGGCCAACCATTCTTGGGGGGGGGGGTCGCCTCTCTCGGATCAATTGTCGGCTATGCAGGGGTGGCTTGTGTCACGCATCGACGGGCGCTTGGAGTCGATGCAAGACTCCCTCTTATCGCGCTTCTTGGCGGTGACACACCCTCAGCGCCTCACCCTACCTACCCCTGCTACGGTCCCCCTCCCTTCTGCAGGCCTATGCTCTGGTCAGACTTCAGCCGCCGGGTCATTCTTCAGGATGTTAATAATAATAATAATAATAATAATAAACGGTTTATTAAAGAATGGCAGCCTCATGAGCTGAAAATACACATTTTACAATTTAGTGGATGAACATGAGATGAGGATGGTAAGCTTAGTTTACAAACAAAATAAATAAATACAATAATGATGCATGTGCAGAATACAAATTATCATAAAATAACCATGAGAGTAAGTGATATACAGTACATATACACATTTATTTACTTACTCATATACAGAACATACGTATATACACGTACGTGCGCACATACATATACATACATATATAGGAACATAAGAACATGCAGTAAGTGTGCACATGTCCGTATACACAAACGCTCACGTATGCACACAAACATACATACATACAGAAACTGTTTTGGTAAGGTCAGGTAAAGAGGGTGCAGGTACTACAATGGGAGGTTAATCCTCGGTAGTGTAGGTGTGTGTGTGTGTGTGTGTGTGTGTGTGACAGAAGGCGATATATGGAAGAGCTGGGTGTTCTATTGTTAAGGGTGGAAATACATGGATGAAGATACGCGAACACTTAATAATAGATAATGCTTATGCATAGATTTATAATCAGAAGTTGCGCTAGTGAGCAATATGTTCTCGCTCATATGTACGTATATTTACATACATATGTGCATATGACCATATAAATATAAATACACGTACAGTGCATATATATATTATATACCTTATATTCTCAACCGGGCTCAAACCATTGACAGTACATACACACAGACATACATATACATAAATATATGCACATTACATGCATATGTAATGGGAGGTGTGGTGGAGTGGTCTTGCCACTGGCCTGGTAATCCAAAGGTCCCGGGTTCAAATCCCGATGTATCAATGGGAAGATATTATTGGGATGGAATTTGTGCTGTACCTGGTATCAGTGCATTACCACAAGCCCACCGAAACGTCAATAAAATACCCTCATTGTTCCCTGATTAAATAGCAGTGTATGAATATTCCCATATTCAAAATATGCTATAGGGGTGCAATGCCTGGTGATTTATCTGCTCAACAGGTGGCGTTGTGTGTGTGTAAGTGTGAGAGTCCGAGTGTAGGGAGTGAGACAGTGAAGCACGGGAAGGTGATTTCAGAGATGGGGTCGTTTCGGGCCATGAGTGAGCACCGTGCCTCATGTGAAGGCAAGATGGCAGGTGCTCGTTGTACTCTACGTGCTTCACATGTCTCACTCCCTAGACTGGAACAAGACCTCACGGGCTTCACTGTTCATTGTAAAGCGGTGAATGTTAAGGCTCTAAGCCTATGCCCGAGAGGAAGTAAGTTGGAATATAGAAAAAAAAAAAAAAAAAAAAAAAAAAAAAATATATGCTCTTCTCTTATCCTACCTGATACTCTCAGCTGGGCTCGAACCACAAACAGTATACACTATACACATATATATATACATAAATAACGCATACATACATACACATATACGCACACATACATACACATATACTGCACATACATAGATACATATATACACATTCTGACATACGGAGCCCTGTATGTTAATTTAAGAGTTAGAATTAGAGTTGAAGGAGTCCCACTACCCAAACGGTGAAGCAGACTAGCGAGCGAATTAGCGAGTGGGGAAACCAGCAAACCAGCCTTCACACCTGCGTGCGTCATAGGGGACCCTGCAAACTACCTCGATGACCGATGCTATGACGTATGATCGACGCCAGGAGCTGTGAGTGGACCAGGCACCTGTTATGCGACTCGAGGAGCTATGATTGGAGTAGGCACCACCCCCGCCTCCTGATTCGTTCCTACACCATCATTGTTTGGTATATAAGACCCGAGTTGTGGGCATTCAAATCAGTCTCATTTGGAGTTGGGGAAGGTGAACTTGCAGCTGGAGGAAGACGGGGTGAAGTATTATAATGGGATTGTGACTGTCAGTCAGATTATATATGTGTGTGTTAAGTGTGTTCCGTGTAAACACTTACGTTATGTTGGTTAGTGAGATATGTGATTGGGACGTTAACGCTATTATTGTGTACTTAACTATTTGATTGGGAATTAACGTTAACGCTACTATTATGTACTTAACTATTTTAGTTGACTAACTTGTGGACTAAAGCAACTCTTTAAGTAATTGGGTTATGATGAAAGTAATACTATTGTTTTATATTAATACTTACGAGTTCTTTCATTTTCTTTGAATTAAGCTTACATTGCTTAACGGTGCTTAGTACGGTGATGCTATTGTCTCGTATTAGTAATATCGCCTTAGACTAACATGGCTGTGTTAATATTACTTCTAGTGATTTCCTAAGCTGAAGAAAATTCTTTTGCTTCAAAATATTATATTTTGCTTTTCATATTATTTGAGTGAGACCTGAATCGAATCTATGAAACGATCCTGTAACTTTATTTACTCATAATCAAACCTCAATGTTACGTGGTTAAGAAATACATTTAACTAATTATTAAATATATATCTAACTTTTTATGTGACTTTGATATTACTCCTGATGATAATAATACTATAATACTATTAACGTAAGACAAGAACCAAGAATAATTACATTAAATATAAATAAAGGGACAGATAAGAAAACTATCTATTCATTTCAAAAAGGGTAAGAGACAGAAATATTCTTACTTTAATATTTATCTTTCAAGACTTTTTATAGAATTAATAGTCCTTCTTTAGATATAACTTCTTCGGTTCATAACCATAGCCTACTAAGCTTCGGTTAAATAATTCTTTATAAATACTACATGACTTTAATTAGTTTCAGTATTTTTCATAATTAAAGAGTATCAGTCAATAAAGGATACTAAATCCTAAGATCCAAAAGGAAAGGAAGCAACAACAGGAAATTATTTTATTAGATTTTACTTTTGTTTTGCCTTCAGCTTACTGATACCTTAATGTATATCTCTGTGCTATCTAGATTCATCAAGTTAACCACTTGAGGATCAAGATACGTAACAGAAGAGTGGCGACCTTGCCAGGATTCGTTTCATACAGTTTCACTCAGTTTCATTAACGTTTCACTACTTAAAACTCAAATATTAATCATGCCTCAACTAATTAATGACGAAGATGCTCGAGTTTTCATAGAATCAGAACCCACAGCCCCTGATATTGACTGTCTGTCAAAATCCGAACTGAAAGTGCTTGCCTCACATCTCCAATTAACTGTCTCAAACATGTCCAAAGTAGAGGTGGCTCAGACCATAAAAACCCACCTGTTCCCTGTAGAAGGCGGGGAGGGTGATGGAGCAGTTGGTGGGATCCCTAGTAAACCTAGCCAACTTGATGAACAATTGCCACCTGGTTTGACCGGTGATCAAGTACTGGAACTAGCCAGAATAAAGACCGAACAAGCCAGACTAAATGTTGAACTAGAACTAGCCAGAATAAATGCCAGAGCAACGACCGAACAATGTGAATATCAATATCGTACGGCTCAACTAAATGTCAATACAAATGCTCCCGAAATTGCTCCCCCTCTGGGATTGACTATGACTAGTGTCATTGCAGCCTGAGGCTTACAGGCAATCTTTCCGTAAAAACCAGAAGAAAGTAGAAGAAACCCATAAGGTATTTGCCAGGACCATGACTAAAACTTTCAATCATTGGGTCAAGAGTAAGAAAGTCACAAGCTACAACGATCTGAAGGAGTTGGTCCTGTTAGAAAATTTTCTATGGAAAATTGATTCTTCTGTATCCTATCATTTAAAGGGGAAAAAGGTAGATTGTCTTGCTGACGCTGCTGACATGGCTGACACATACGTGCTCAACAACAAATTTCGTGGAAAGAAGCCCTACGATAATTCTAGTTCTAATTTTAAGTATCCCAATCACAAATCTGACAGACCCAGTCACAAGCCTATAACGTCTTCCCCAGCTAGCCAAAATAGAATTGTTCCCCCAACTAAAAATGCGACTCAGGGCAATGGTAACAGAGGTGGGCCCCAAACTAATAGTAATGCTCAAAGAGGGAACGTTCCCGTATCCCCTAAAGTATGTACTTTTTGTGGCATGAGAGAGGCCACCTAGCTTATCAGTGCTGGGCCAAGGAAAAAACCGAGAGATCGGGGCAGACAGTTGCCGCCGTATCTCAAATTCCATGTGTGCCTTTAATGCAGGGCTCCCGACAGGAGTACCTAGCACCAAAAGTTCCTTTAATGCAGGACTCCCGACAGAAGGAGTACCTAGCACCAAAAGTTCCTTTAATGCAGGACTCCCGACAGAAGGAGTACCTAGCAGCTAACGTAAATCATCTAGACAGGGGTGTAGTAGCATGTGTGGTGCAACCCACTAGGGTTAAGCCAATAATAATTTCACCATCAGTGCAGGACCGTTACCGTCCCTTTATTTCATCTGGCAACGTGAGATTAAATGGTTGTATGCATGAGGTAAAAATTCTGAGAGACACAGGTTCTACTAGCACCCTCATGGTGAATCCTTACACTGAGTGCCCACCTGGCGAACCAGTTGTAATGAGAGGTGCTGGAGGCCAGTTTTATGCATACTTGGTAAAAGGCGAAATTGAATGTGAGTTACTACAGGGTGAGGCCACCATAGCTTTGTGTAGGTCCCAAGATATCCCTGTGCCTGGGGTAACCCTCCTTTTGGGGAATGATGTAGCAGGTGAGAAGGTCCGACCAGACCCCATTTTGTCACTTTCCCCTGTTAACGAGCCACTAACCGGTGAGCTCGAAAAGGAGATGCCAACAGTTTTCCCTGTGTGTGCTGTCACACGTTCAATGTCTCAAGTAGCAGTTCCCTCCGACAGAAATGTACCGAATGTAAGAGTTGATGAAAGGGATGATGAGAGTGTGAATGACGCTCCAACTGTGCCTGATGATGTGACTGAGGTGGATTTATCTGACACCTTTATGGCTCATCTTGACCCTAACGATGACCATGAAACCCCTCCAAATTGTCCTAGTGGCCTGGTAGAGCTACAGAGAGATGATAGTGAATGCAAGGAGTTAGCTGCCAGGTCCGTGAGTGAAGAGGAATGTGAGAAGGAGGGTGGTGAATGTTTCTACCTCAAAGGAGGAGTATTGTGGCGTAGATGGAGACAGCCACACAGACCAATCGATGACGGGGCTTGGGACGTCCATCAAGTAGTAGTCCCCAAACCTTGTCGTAGAGATATCATGGAAATGGCACATTGTATACCATTGGCAGGACACCTAGGTGTGAGAAAAACTCTAGACAGAATCAGAGCCCACTTTTACTGGCCAGGAATGCGTGCAGATGTAGTGGAGTGTTGTAGAGTGTGTCACACTTGCCAGATGACAGGAAAACCCAATCAGAAGGTGCCTGTACATCCTCTGGTGCCCTTGCCCGTTTTCGAGAATCCTTTTACTCGGGTGGTAGTGGACATTGTAGGCCCATTGCCTAAGACTTCCCAAGGTAACATTTATTTATTAACTATCATGGACATGGCAACTCGCTACCCAGAGGCTATACCCTTAAGGACTACCTCTGCTCCAACTGTTATCAAGGAACTGCTCAAATTCTTCACCAGAATGGGTTTCCCCCATGAGGTGCAAAGTGATCAAGGAACTAATTTTACCTCTAACATTTTCCAGCAGTCCCTGAAGGAGTTGGGTATCGAGCATGTAAAGTCTAGCACCTACCACCCAGAGAGTCAAGGGGTTCTCGAACGATATCATCAGACATTAAAGGGAATGTTACGTAAGTATTGTACAGAGACCGGAGTTGAGTGGGATAAGGGGGTACCTTTTCTTTTATTTGCTACTCGTGAGGTTCCAACTGAATCCCTGGGTTTTTCCCCTAATGAGCTAGTTTTCGGTCACCAGGTAAGAGGTCCTTTGCAACTATTGCAGGATAGCTTAGTTGGCCAGGAGGGGAACCAAAACCTCCTCAAGTATGTTTCAGATTTCAAAACCCGGCTGAGATCCTCATGTGAGTTTGCCGCTCAAAACTTGACAGTGGCTAAAAGCTCCATGAAGAAATGGTATGACAGAAAAGCCCGTGAGAGGGAGTTTAAGCCCGGTGATGAGGTTTTGGTCCTGCTCCCCCTTTTTGGCCAACCTTTATCTGCCAAGTTCAGGGGCCCATATAAGATCATTCGGAGGGTGAGCATTACCGATTATCTAGTAACTACCCCAGACAGGAGAAAGCCCACGCAAGTATTCCATATAAATATGTTGAAACCCTACCATAGGTCCCCTGATTCCTCTCTTCCAGATTCTCACACTGTGGCAGTGAATGTCAGGACCTGTGGACAGCCTGGTGCGGACGAAGTCTTCAGTTCTCTTACTGACCCGCAACAGACTGTTCCAGAGCCTGAAGGTATCCATGCAGACTTTGACTTGTCATGTAGCCTATCCAACTTTCAGTATAATTCAGTGGCTTTGAGGGAATTACCATCTAAACTATGTCATCTTCCCTCTGATCAAGCGAACCAACTAATCTCTGTTTTATCTCAGTCTCCCAGTGTGTTCCGTGATACTCCAGGGCTCACTTCTTTGGCCGTGCACGACATCGACGTAGGGGATGCAACTCCCATTAAACTATCCCCCTACCGTGTCTCGCCACAACGCAGGAGTATACTGCAGGTCGAGCTTGACTTTATGTTGTCTAATGAACTGATCACTAGGGCCTTAAGCCAGTGGAGTAGTCCAGTCATACTTGTGCCAAAGCCAGACGGGAGCCATAGGTTATGTATGGACTATAGGCAAGTCAATGCTGTCACAAAGAACGATACCTACCCACTGCCACGGATCAAAGATTGCATTTACCAGGTTGGCCTCATACAGCAGTAAGTTTAACTTAATGCGAGGATTTTGGCAATTAGCTCTCCCTTGTAGCGAGGTAAATATCATGCTTTTGTAGTGCGCTTTCAAGCCTTCAGCTGTGAGATAATGCCTTGCAGTTCGAATAAACGCTCCAGCTACGTTCCGGCTATGTTCTGATGTGGTACCTGGAGACGTTGCCTACTTTGGGTGATATCCTTATTATATCCTCATTATAATCTTGCTGTTGCCAATCTGGTGGTGAATCTATTTATGTATTATGTTTAATATTATGTACTATACTCCTTAAACTCTTTTCTAGGGGGGAGGTCTGACATACGGAGCCCTGTATGTTAATTTAAGAGTTAGAATTAGAGTTGAAGGAGTCCCACTACCCAAACGGTGAAGCAGACTAGCGAGCGAATTAGCGAGTGGGGAAACCAGCAAACCAGCCTTCATACCTGCGTGCGTCATAGGGGACCCTGCAAACTACCTCGATGACCGATGCTATGACGTATGATCGACGCCAGGAGCTGTGAGTGGACCAGGCACCTGTTATGCGACTCGAGGAGCTATGATTGGAGTAGGCACCACCCCCCGCCTCCTGATTCATTCCTACACCATCATTGTTTGGTATATAAGACCCGAGTTGTGGGCATTCAAATCAGTCTCATTTGGAGTTGGGGAAGGCGAACTTGCAGCTGGAGGAAGACGGGGTGAAGTATTATAATGGGATTGTGTCTGTCAGTCAGATTATATATGTGTGTGTTAAGTGTGTTCCGTGTAAACACTTACGTTATGTTGGTTAGTGAGATATGTGATTGGGACGTTAACGCTATTATTGTGTACTAAACTATTTGATTGGGAATTAACGTTAACGCTACTATTATGTACTTAACTATTTTAGTTGACTAACTTGTGGACTAAAGCAACTCTTTAAGTAATTGGGTTATGATGAAAGTAATACTATTGTTTTATATTAATACTTACGAGTTCTTTCATTTTCTTTGAATTAAGCTTACATTGCTTAACGGTGCTTAGTACGGTGATGCTATTGTCTCGTATTAGTAATATCGCCTTAGACTAACATGGCTGTGTTAATATTACTTCTAGTGATTTCCTAAGCTGAAGAAAATTCTTTTGCTTCAAAATATTATATTTTGCTTTTCATATTATTTGAGTGAGACCTGAATCGAATCTATGAAACGATCCTGTAACTTTATTTACTCATAATCAAACCTCAATGTTACGTGGTTAAGAAATACATTTAACTAATTATTAAATATATATCTAACTTTTTATGTGACTTTGATATTACTCCTGATGATAATAATACTATAATACTATTAACGTAAGACAAGAACCAAGAATAATTACATTAAATTTAAATAAAAGGACAGATAAGAAAACTATCTATTCATTTCAAAAAGGGTAAGAGACAGAAATATTCTTACTTTAATATTTATCTTTCAAGACTTTTTATAGAATTAATAGTCCTTTAGATATAACTTCTTCGGTTCATAACCATAGCCTACTAAGCTTCGGTTAAATAATAATTCTTTATAAATACTACATGACTAATTAGTTTCAGTATTTTTCATAATTAAAGAGTATCAGTCAATAAAGGATACTAAATCCTAAGATCCAAAAGGAAAGGAAGCAACAACAGGAAATTATTTTATTAGATTTTACTTTTGTTTTGCCTTCAGCTTACTGATACCTTAATATATATCTCTGTGCTATCTAGATTCATCAAGTTAACCACTTGAGGATCAAGATACGTAACAACATATACATAAACAAACTCAAGCAAATACATACATAATTATATTCTAATACACACACGCACACACACTTATGCATATATTATTAAAGGTGGGCGCGTATATATGGTGTGACAGACCGTTATTACACATTATTAATAATATTAACAATGGTTGGGATAGGACTATTTTTATATCTGTCAGTTCTTGCTCTTATTGGTTGGAGTGTGTTGAAATGACGAGCTGCACGTGTAGGTCTAGGGGCGTCTGGTGGAAGTAAGTTTCTGTGTCGTGGGTGAACAAGCAGCTTAGATGCAAACTGTTTGAGTGTGTTGTAGTGGTGGGTTGAAAGTGCAGGTATGCTAAGGGTGGTGAGAGCTTCCTCGTACCCTGGATATGTGCCACCCAGGATGATCCTGCATGCCCTCCTCTGAACTCTCTCCAGTTGACGTTGTTGTGTTAGGGTTAGAGAGGAGGACCAGGCGGGAGAGGCGTAGGTGAGCTTAGGGAGTATGAAGGTGTTATATATACTCTTCAGCTCATTCTCCGGCGCCCCCAGGGATCTCAACCGCCTTAGCATAAACAACTTGTAAGTGGCGGTCCTGACTGTGGTAGTTACATGTTTCTTCCAGTTCAGTTTGTTGTCCACAGTGATTCCGAGGAGTTTGGTGGACTCAACAAGCTGAAGGGGATGAGGACCAATTGTGACAGTGGGTGGAGGAAGGTCGGTAACGGAAGTGTTGATGTGCATGACCACTGTCTTGTCATGATTGATAGTCACATGATTGTCTGTGGTCCAGGCTTGAAGACGGTCGAGGATGTCTTGTAGGGGGTCATAGTTAGGGGAGGTGTTATCGACAGTAATGCCGACTGTCGAGTCGTCCACGTACTTCCAGTGGAATGGGGTGTCCTTTAGGGCATCATTAATCAAGATGAGGAACAATAGAGGCCCCATCTTTGTGCCCTGTGGGACTCCACATGTGATGTCTAGGAAGGTGGAGATGAAGCCTTGGTATCGCACTGCTTGTCGTCTGTCACTAAGGAAGTCGGTCAACCACGCAACCAGGGTAGGATGTAGCCCCAACTTTATGGCTTTGTTGATGATGGTGTGGTCAACAAGGTCAAATGCTTTCCTGAAGTCAATAAAGGCAAGGGCGAGGGAAGTCTTTCTCTTCTCAAGATTTGTGTAAATATAATCTAGGAAGCTAATAAGACAGTGAGTGGTGGAGGAGGTTTTTACGTTGCCAAACTGTTGGGGATCTATCAAGTGACGGATTTGTGAGTAAGCCCAGGTGAATACAAAGTCCTCACAGATTAGACTAGGGATGGGCGTAATGGCAATTGGTCTGAGTTCATTAAGAGAATGTGGGGAGGGGGTTTTGGGGATTGGAGTGACGTATGAAGTTTTCCAGTCTGCAGGGCATTTACTTTGCCTTAACCCTTAAAAAGCGGCTCACCACATAAGTCGAGTTAAATAAAGCTGGACTATGTGGCGGCGCTCGACATAACTCGAGTGGCAATTTCAGCACGTAATGTTGCTGAGAGAGAGAGACAAGTGGTGGCAGGAGAGTAGCGAGTGTATACTGCTCCAGACCACCGCGGCGAACCTACTGACACGAATCTCACCTCCCTCCTACCTCTCTCACTCGCTATATACGGAATTGTATCGGGAAAGTGGCTAATTACATGCTTTTTGCACTCGCGTTGCACGGTTATTGCAAGAAAACTAGCCATCATAAAAGGATCGTTATGGTGTCATTCGAAAGCTCTGTTTATGCCCTTTCAGGGATAGATACTTGTTTTACGTTCTGGGTCTTATTTAGGCATGAAAATGATCACGTAAACAGCCCTATTTTGGCTAAAAACACCCCGCTGGGCGGTACATATAAATAAACCGCATAGGCCGCTCGTAAAGGGTTAAGGAGGCATTAATTATCGAGCAAAGGGGGGTGGCAAATTCCACCGAAAATTCTTTGTATATTTTCATGGGTAGGTCTACTGGGGTTGTTGATCTTTTTTATTTGAAACTGGAAAGCTTTTTGGCCACTTCAAATTCTTGAACAGTTACTGGGGGGGAAGGGGATGGGAGGAAGGCAGGGAGGTTGGTGCGGTCTAGTTTGGGGAGGGTTTGGCAGATGGTAGAGAAGTGATTATTTATCAGTTCAGGTGCATCTACACGAGGGACATGGGAAACACAGGGGATCGAAGGAGTCCCACTACTTAAGCCACAAAAATTCTTAATTTTAGAGTACCACTGACTGATATTGGTTTGTTTTAAATGATGAATCTTTGTAGGGTAGTAGGACTTCTTCGCCCAACGGATTTCCCTTATCACAATGTTGCGTAGGTCCTTGTAGCGATTGTTGTCCGTGTAGAAGGCCTTATTCCGATTCTGCATCAGTCTCTTGATCCGAGGAGTAATCCATGGGACGTCAGAGGGGTGCATTTTGGTCCTCTTGGTGGGGAAGAAGTGGTGGTAGGCTTCGGTGGTGGTAGATACAAAGTTGTCCCATTTGGCATTAACATCTTCTTCAGTGAGAACCTCCGTCCACGGGTAATGAACCAACCACTGCCCGAACCCCCGCATTGCAGAGTCTGGCGTTGGTCGGTAGGTCCGGATGACGGGGGTCTGTTGATGGGAGGTGGTAGGGGCAGGTGACCAGAACACAGAGAGATGAGTGCTGCGTCCCACAGGAGGTAAAGGTTCAGGTGGGGAGTACTGCTCATCCATGTCTGTCAAAATAAGGTCAAGAGTGTTGTGGTTGTGGGTGGGGAAGTCAACAATTTGTGAAAGATGCAGCTGTTCTTGAATCTCACAGGTGTCTAGTTCATTGAAATCCCCACAAACCACCAACTTGGATGATGGAAATTGGAGTTTGAGATCATCACATGTATCGATGATGTGGTTGATTAGTGCGGGGCCGGTGGGTGGTAGATCACACAGTAGATAATGGAGGCAGTGTGACGAGGGTGGGAGGGGGGATTAACTCTCACCCAGAGTGCTTCGATTCCCTCCGGGACCTCAATATCCAGGCGAGATGCACACAGCTGTTTCCGGGCGAAAATAGCTAATCCTCCCCCCCTCCTCTCTGTCCGAAGTTGGTGAAAGAGGTCATAGTCTTGTATCACGCATATTTCTGGGGTGATTTGCCATGCTTCAGTAACTGCTACAATATCAGCACTAATTTGTTTAACTGTCACAATAAGTTCGTCGAGTTTATTACACAAAGAGGTGACATTGGACAGTAGCAGCGATGGGAGGTTATACCAAATACGGGGAACCTCAAAATGTGCGTATGGTTTCTCTACTGTCACTTTTTTAGGTACTTTTTTGTGTGTTTTTATGATAGGAATTCGCTTGGGGACATTCCTACCTCCTCTCCGGCCACGATTGTGAAAAATGTTCAATTCTTTTAAACGCACTATAGTGTCTGAAGGTGGGTATCCAGCCCCCTTTTTAAGACGAATTAAGGAGGAGGCAGAGTAGCAAGGCGACATGGTTGATTATGCTCTGTTTCCTGTTTCATGTCTAGTTCGTTTGGTAATACACAATAACACTGTAAATTACAATTGCACTTATCATAAATAGATTGTTCACTTGAGGTACAGATACGGTGATGGAGTCGAGGATGAACTGTGTGAAGGTGAAAGGTGAAAGGTCACAAATCCGACCCGGGCGGCTACGAGAGCGCCTTGGAGCACGTCTTCACCTCACGGTATCAGGCGGCCGAGTGTTCAGTCCCTGGCTGTGTTGACGGGACTATCCTCCTATGGGACGGGTTTGTGCGACGACGGTACGCCTGGCTTAGCCATCTTGCCCGATCACCCTCTCCCGTTGGGGGCCTGGTTTGCTGAGGCCTTCGTCTTCGCCGGCCGTTCCGTCGCCGGCTCTCCTTCAGTCCCTCCCCCGGAGTCATCACTGCTTTTGCCTCCTCTTGTGTCTGTCGGCGGGTTGGACGGCGCGTTCTGGTCCTGGTTCTGCGCGCCCGTTCTTGAACTTTGTTCTATTGCTACCCCGTTCTTCTCTCACCCAGTTCAGTCCATTGTCGACAGGGTTTTTCCCTTGCGGCGGTGGGTGCCGAACTTCTTCTCTTGTCTTTTGGTTCCCTCCAGACTTCTGTTCACCACCTGCGGCTTCTCGCGGCATCTGCACCAGGCGATCTTCTCGAGGGTTTGGGCCGCGTTCGGCGGATCCCCCTTCGGCTCGCGGTGTCTTTGGTTCCTGAGCTGAAGGCGGTTTTGTGCGTGGCACCTCGGCAACGCCAGACGGTACGGTCCTCGTTCTGCCGGACAGCCCCCTTGGATATTCGTCAGGGTTTGTTGTACTCTGTGCTCTCTCCGTCGGGTTTTTTTTGCGCGGGATGCTTGGGTCCGCTACGCTTTTCTATCGGCGGACCCTGCTTACGACACGCAACGACGCGCTGTGTCGCGAGCGGGGTCTTCTCAGTCCCGTCCTTCTGCCGGTCCTCTTCGGGGTGCTGCTACAAGTGCTGCCGCCATGCACGGGCGCAGGACAGGGACGTTACAGGCCAGTGCGTCAGTTCCGCCTCGCCCTTCTGTTCTTGCCCCCTTTTCATCCCCGCCGTGTCGGGGCTGGCCGGCCTTCCACTTCCGGCCGCCCTTCGCCGGGATCGGCCCCGCGACGGCCAGGGGTTAGGGTGGCCCGCCCTTTTCAACGAAGTTGGGGGGGGGGGCGGGGTAGAGGAGGTCAAGGTGGCGCTCATGCCCGCACGGACCGTACCGGGGGTACCTCCACGTCAACACAATGTGTAGGTTCTCTGGGTCGGTCTCCTTGTTCTCCTCCTCGCCTGGCCGCCCGGGTCGCTCCCCTCCTCTCGGGAGCTCCCACGGCTTGTTTTCGCCCTTGCGCCCCTCGGTGGCCGCGAGGGACGTTGGGGGCGGAGGATTGCGCGGAGGGGTCTCACCTGGAGGTGGACGTCCAGACCCCCACTCCGCTCTTGTCACCAACACCGGCCCATCTCTTCAGAGGTGGCCCACGTGTTCACATCCATGCACGAGCAGGGTATCGTCGAGGGAGTTGACCGCCGGTCACCCGGTTTTCCTCTCCCGTGTATTTCTGGTACCGGAGTAGAACTGCGATGCGATGCGCCCGGTGGTGGCTATGTTGGCCCTCACCGGGCGCATCGTGCACACACGGTTTCGGATGCTGCCGGTACCACAGGTACGCCTGGCCCTGCGCCCTCTGTCGTGGGTAGTGTCGCTGGCCCTCCAGGCTGCGTCTTGGCTCGTTCCTCTTCATCCTTGATTCCAGCGATTCTTGGCCGTTCGGACTTCCGATCGTGTGTTCCTGTTCGCCGGCCTTCCCTTCGGTCTCCACATCGCGCCGCGGATCTTCTCCGAACTGGTGGTACAGGCTCTGGGTCCTCTCCTCAGGAGCGGGCTCCAGCTCCTGTTTTCCTTGGCCGATTGGTTGATAGTTTCCGAAGCCCTCGGACTGTGCGTACGCGACGCCCTCACAGTCATTCGCCACGTCGCACAGTTAGGGTTCCCCGTCGATGTTCCCAAGTCACGCTTGACCCCGTCGCGTGTCGTGCCATGGGTCGGTCTCGCCTGGGTTTTGTCCGGCGCTCCGGTGACCCAGGGTCTGCCGGACGCGGTGCACCTTCGGCGGAAGGTCTTTGCCGTGTTGCACTCGGTCTCCCTCCCGGGGTGGCTCTGGGACTCGTTAGTAGGTTCGCTGCATTGGGCCGCTCTGCCCATTCCCTTAGGGAGCCTCAGGCTACGCCGCCTCCTCCTCCTGGGCACCGAGGTGTTTCCGTTGAACCCTATGGATCGGCTCCTGCCGTTCGCGGACACTTCGGACACTGGGTTGCTCGGGGCACGCTTTCTGCGGCTGTGCCCTGGACCGTCCCCCCGCCGACGATCTGGGTAGACACAGATGCGTCGAGCGTGGTAGGGTGAGGTTACCCATCAAACCTGGGCCGTCAACTTCCAGCGGATGGGTGGGACTCACGCCCCTTCCCCGTCTATGCCCTCGAACTGTTGGTTCCTTTGTTCTTCCTGAGGGCCCACGCGCTGGCCCTTCGGGGATGGACACTCAGACAGCTGTCCACTGTTTCCTAAAGCGGGGGTCCTCCAGGTCATTGACTCTATTGGGGTTCTCCGTGAAGTTGTTCTTCCTCGCGGACCGACACACCTTCTCCCTGCATGCCTCCTCCCTGTCCGGGCCTGCCACCCTGTGGGCGGACGCCCTGTCGAGAAGACAGGGCGTTCTTGTCGAATGGGCAATGCAACGGACTGTGTTCGACAACCTCGCGGCTTCCTGGGGTGTTCCGGAGGTCGCCTTGTTCGCATCGGAGGTGCCGCGCCAGTTGCCTCGGTACCTCTCCCTCCGGCCTCGCACTCCGGAGGGGGGTCCGGACGCTTTCATGGTAGACTGGAACAGGTGGCGGTCGATATACATATTTCCGCCACCAGACGCACTGTTGCTGTGCAACGTCCTCGCGAGGCTGCGGCTGTACCGCGGCAGCGTCTGGCTCCTCGCGCCTCTGTGGCCGGCACAGGCTTGGTACGCCCAGTTGACGCGGTGGTGCCCGAGTCCGGTCCCTCTACCTGTCTCCGACTTCCACTTGCGCTAGGTTGGGGCCCTGCGGACCTCGTTGGCCTTCGCATCGTGGATGTTCATGAGGCACGGTGGCTCCCAGTCCACGGCCGGGACCTGCCTGACTTCCTGAAGCATTCCTGGCCGACTTCTCCTTGGGGGCCTTACGGGTCCCGCTGGAGGTCTTCTACTAGGTGGATACGGAACACTCGCCAGCCAGTTGGCTCTCCTTCCCTCGTCCTCCACTCCTTGTTTCACCTCTTCCGTACACGTCACTTTCACGTCGACGCTATACGTACCCACTTGTCTGCCGTCCGGGGGGTCTTTGAGTCCGTCGCTGGGCTGGTCGTTCCGCCGCAGGAGCTGGATTCCTTCATGACGGCTGCCTTCCGGGAACGCCCGCCTCCGCGCCAGGTCCCTCCACGGTGGGATCTGGGGCGGGCTCTGGACCTTCTGGCTTCACCCACGTATACACGGGCCGCTACACCGGTTCCGTTGCTCGGGCGTACACTCTTCCTTGTCGCTCTGCCCACTGGGGATCGGGTGTCTGCACTAGCGGCATTGTCACGGCCCCGGGACTGCGTGCGATTCTCCCCGTCCTTGCATGGCGTTGCGTTCGCCTCCTCCCCTCATTTTGTTGCCACGAATGAGAGGGAGACCCGCGTTTTCCAGCCTTTCACCGTCCAGGCTTTCCAGCGTGGGCATACTCGCCATGTGTTGTGCCCGGTGTCAACCTTGCACTCCTCTGTTGCGTCTGTGGCGCCGCCTTCGGGTACTGCTGTGTGGGTGTCTCCTCGGACAGGTGGGAGGCTCTCGCAGGTGCAGATGGGACGCCACATTTGTCGGCCCATTCGTGCCAGTAACCCTGTTTGTAGGGGTTCTGCGCACGATGTGCGATCCTTTGCTGCCTCCTTCCGGTTCCTGTAACGTCGATCCTTACCTGACATCGCCTCAGCGGTTTTGTGGTCTTCTATCAATTCCTTCATCTCCTCCTACCTCTCCATGTCCAGTGTTCGACCCCCTCGGCCGGTGATGGCTCTCGGGGGTCGTGTTTCCTCGTGCTCTGGCGAAGATACCTGGTCTTCCCCCCTTGTCCCTCGTTCTTTTCCTTTGTTTTATTTGACAAAGGGGGGGGGGGGGGAGTACGGGTTTGCAACACTTGATTGCAAGTTTGGGATTATGTATTGTTACAGTACATCAGTGTTTTTGCCACATTGAAAATTGTGTTTTGTTATTGTGTTCGGTGTTTTTGTTGGTTTTGGAAGAAAAGGGATTTTGGGTACGGTACCTTTTTGGTTTAAGACAAGTCTATGTTTTAGCATTACTATGAATGACGGGCATGTGTTAAAACTGTTCTTTTTAGCTACTCCTCAGTTTTTCACTCTTTTATTAAACTCTCTTGTTTAAATTGTGTCTTTGTCATTCATAATTTTGTTTTATGCATTGTTTTTTTTGGTATGTTGGGCTTGGATGTCCTCCTCCTATTTGCTATGCAGCCTTGATGTTGGATTTGCCAAGACTACTAACAAATTGGGAGGTTTGACGTACCTCCCAACCTACCAAATAGAAAAACCTACTATTTGGTAGTAGTCTTGGAAAATCCAACATACATAATACCCTCCCTCACGCCGGACCCCTGCCCATCCGCGTTCTTCTGCTGACGTGAGATGTGATGACAAGAGAGGGTCGCTCATGCGCACGTTCGACAGGGATCTGCACATGACGGAACACGGGATGGGCCTTAACCCTCCAGCCCCGGCTATGTAATATATATATATTCCCCGAAACCTGGGAGTTTTGGCCGAAAAACTTCTACGCCTAGGCTACCGTATCTTTGTTATTTTGACTGCTTCCGCATTCCCGCGCATCCCCAAACGTAGATGTGTTTATTACCTATAGAATGGCGTCAAGTAGAGCTCTCTAAGTCAAGTGGTTGAGTTGTGATGATGATTTCAGTGGAGATAACTTTATGGCAAAAACAGCCACTTTACACTACTTTTCGATACTTAACAACAACATACAGGCACACACGAACAAGCGATGCACTCCTTCTTGTGGCCCGAGATGCGGGGCGTCGGTCCAGCCGGCTGTTGTTTACATGCGTCGGACCGACGCCTCGCACACCAAGCTCACAGGCTTTCAATCACTGGGCGTTAAAGAGCCCTTCCGGGCAGCTCGTGTATGCTTTTTTATGGGCGTTCAAGAGCCCTTCCGGGAACGAAGGGTTAAGCGGTAACTAAGGTAATCCCCTTTTTCTTCTCTTCTATGCTTTTTTCACCTTCGGTGGTAGTTTTGGTTAATGTACAACGTCTCCTAGAGCAAGATAAGGAGTAGACTCTAGACGTTTTCTTTTTAACTGCGGTTGGAATGACGACATAGCAGTCAAAATAGACAAGTCGTCATTGCAATTAGGTTAATAGCCTTGATGTTGGATTTTCCAAGACTACTACCAAATAGTAGGTTTTCCTATTTGGTAGGTTGGGAGGTACGTCAAACCTCCCAGTGATCATACTGTCTTTTCTTGAACTTAGTATTACACACAACCATGTTGAGTGCAACACAGGACTTCAGTATAAATTTGCCTTCTTAATTTCTTCTTCTATACCCTTTCCCACCATGCACACCCTCGTACCCATCATTACATGCTCCCACATGCCCATTTATTTTTTATTTTATTTTTTATTTTTATTTTTTCAATTAGTTTAACCAGACCGCTGAGTTTTGAAACAAAACTCTCATAGGGCACACAGTGCGTCCTTGTATTGAGTATTGTTCACATGTGTCGGGAGGTTCCTCTCACAACTCTCTCCTAGACAAAGTTGAAAGGAAGGCCTTTCATATATTTAACTCCCGTCCACTCACCAACTCTCTGCAATCTCTCTCTCTCTGCCGCAATGTTGCATCTCTCTCGCTATTCTATCGCTATTATAATAATCAGTGTTCCTCAGAGCTTTCCCAGTATATACCACCTCCTCTAGGTAGAGCATGTGGTACCCGTCTTGCAACACAATCCCACCCCTACTCTGTGCAACTCTCCAACCCAAGAGTGAAACGTTACTCTCAAACTTTCTTCTATTCAACAGCTGAGCTCTGGAACTCTCTCCCAGAATCAGTCTTTCCCTCCTCTTATGACTTAAATTGCTTCAAACTCCGTGTGTCCAGGTATTTTGGCTCGGACGTCCCTTGATTTTGACCCTGTCACTCTTTCAACAATGGGGGAGGCACTCGCTAGTATACAGGCTGTTTTTTTGCCTCCCTCACTCACATACAAAAAAACAAAAAACAAAACAGGAATAGGTCATAGCATGATCAAGTTGAGTAGATTACGTACGCAAAATGTCAAAGTATTGCCACTTCACTAGGTATATTAAATTTCTAAAAATTAGTGTAAACTAACTGTATATATAATTCCTACATGATATATTACTAAATTAGAATAGGCTTTAGATTTGTGTTACATTCACTTACAACGTGTTGTAAACTATTCACTACACTAAACAAGCACACCACACTTCTTTCTGTCACAAAAAAAAGTATTCGTCTCTGCCAGCCGAGTCTGGCTCGGTAGTTTGTTCGTCCCCACTTGGGTTTACTCGGTTTTTCGTCCCTACCTACTGTCAACTCTGGGGGAGGCACTTGTCGCAGGCAGCTCTGCATTTTGTCTCCCTCAACTACATAGAAAAAGAAAAAAAATACTGTATCCACTGTATACCATTTCCCTAGTAAGCTACAGTACTCGGTGTGCCTTATCTACAGTGCTATGTTTGACCATTATCAAATATTTAATCATTAATCTCCAGAACAGCGTCTTAACCCTTGTCTAGCGGGGTGTTTTGGGCTCATTTGGGCATATTCAGGCCCTCCTGCATGATAAATCAAGCATCTGCATGAAAAAAAAAATATTTAGCAAAAACTAGGCACTAAAAGCTTCAAAATGAGACCAGAACGAGCTACGTAGCACTCATGGTTCTCTTGCAGTGGTGCCACGAACATGGACGTTTAGCATATATCGGTATATTTTTCCCAGCTATGCTCACTACTGGCTACACTGCCGGCCTCTCGAGAACACAGGGAACACGAGTTAATGGGTGGCGGTAAGCCCTGGGAGTCGGCTATCTGGCCCGCTGCTCCCCCGGCCATTTGCACTCGATTTTAACCCTTTAAAAGCCTTAATAATGCTCCTAACTTGCTGCAAATTGGTGCACGACTTAAGTCGAGCGCCGCTCTTTAAGGGTTAATACAGTATTCTAATTTCTTTTTAACTAAGAAGTGCGCATGGGGGTATGAGACACCACACTCCTGTGCTGACGTATTTGAGCTGTTCCTATCACTAACATCGTTATTTTACCATAAATAGAATTAATACTTATCCATATGCGCCTATTATAGGTTGATTATAAAGCTATTAACCTGTTACATCAATAAAACCAGTGGAAACAGAGTTTGGATGGTCAAAATCGGCGATACAGGCCGGGAGTTACATAATGTATGGCTGAGGCAACCCCCCTCCCCTCCTCCCCTCCCCTTGTCTGGAGAGACACTGTTACGCAATAGTCTCTCTCTCGCTCTTTCCCACGCTTGGTAACTGTGATGACAACGCCCTGCTACCAACTCGCTAATGTTAGCACGAAAATAGACCACAGAATAAGGGAATAACAGGGAAAATAGGTGATAACTGAAGGAGGTGAGGAAAGTGGGGAAGGAGGGGAGGTGGAGGAGCGATATTTGGCATGGCCCAGGGGCAAAAAAAAAAAACAAAGGTTTTTTTGGGAGTGTTTTAAATGTTTTTTTTTCCCCCAGACTCTTAAGAGTCTTCCCGCAGTCACCCGGGGAAACTCTTAAGAGTCTTCCAGCAGTTGCCGGGTTAATGATATTCCTATGCAAGAGTAAAACTCGCATCAGTCAATTATACATATACAGTGGAGCCCCCATGCTAGCTACACCGGTCTTCATTGATTCAATTCTCGCACCACACACCAAATATTCCCCATTTCAATTCTCGCGCCAAAAGCCTCATTCCTCGCATCAAAATCCCAGCCGAAACCCGAAAAAATAGCAAAAATAACGAAAAACTCGACATAAAACTAGAAAACAAACAAAAACAATAATTTTGTTTTAACATAACAAAAGAATCTGCCAGTAGCTTGCCGTTTAGAGACGAAATCCGAGTGAATCCGAGATCCGATCGTCAAATGCGCAAGATGCCGCCATCTTTGTATGACGTCATCACTAAGCAGACGCTTGCAGTTTGGTATCAGGTGAACTCGGCGCATCTACCAACTCGTCTCACTCGTCGCACCAACTCGACGCACTCGTCCTTGAATGGCCACGCTGTGACGAGTTGGCAACTACCTCATAAGTGAGAGGATGTGACGATATTGCTGACCTTACCCCACCCCACATTGAGGGTGATGCCCACCCCGTTCCATTCACTTATGAGGTAGTTGCCAACTCGTCACAGCGTGGCCATTTAAAGTTGTGTGACAGCCGGGGCTATTCATACACGGTGATGAGGAATAAAGAAAACCGAGTGGACTGGCGTTGCACAGTAAGGAATAAATCTGTAAAATTTCTTGCAACGGTGAAACAGCATGGACAACAATATGTGGAAGGCCCTCATCCTCTCTGCCATCAACCCAGCATTGGAGCAGCTACAGTAGCCAAAGTAGTAAAGAATGTTCGAGAGAAGGCTACCAATAATCACTACAGATCCGCTGCTCGAATAGTTGATGAGGTCCTCTTAGATCAAGTAAATGAAGCCCCATGTCCTGCCCTCCCAAAACCTACCAACCTTGCTCAAAACTAAATTTAATTTCTAAAGATCAACTGACGGCCACGTGTTTCAGACGGTTTCATTTATTTACGACTTACAGCAGTGTTGCGTTTTATATATTTGAAGATGTATGACACCCAATTGAATTATATTGGTCAACAATGAATTACGCAAATCCGTAATGAAGTTCCAAAATACGTTAAGACTAGATTTGTATAGGATTTATCTATATATAGCCTACTGTAGTCTCACTCTAATATCGTATTCAAAACACCTTTCATCATCCATGAAGCAATTATTTGAAGATTTATATTATTTGAATGATGTGGATCGTTCAATAAAATATGAAAATTCGTAATGAACATTTTCAAATTGCGCCGAGCATATGGTGCCGAGTTCGTGCGACGAGTGCGTCGAGTTGGTGCGACGAGTAAGACGAGTTCGTATCTGCGCCGACTTCGATGGCATTCTGCAGTTTAGCTATATCTGTGTTGACAAAACAACCGTTTGCAAGCCTTTTTGTGCCTGAACCCCTTATCTCTCGCGTTTATTATAACCTCTAGTACATCTAGTGATAGGGATGGTTGGCCTGGTGGTAGCAATGAAGGAATTTCATGCTCAAAACACAGCAAAGACCAGTCCATGTCGGACGAAAGCGATTGAATTGCCTAGCCTAGATGATGTTAGCCTAGGCTAGGCTAAATATGACAATGATTTATAATAAAATCTGTGTGGTAAGTAATCTTCTCATAATACGTATTTATATGTCTTTTCCTCATAATATGTATTTATTAGATGTATTTGGGGCGAAATGGGTACTTGAGGGGTGGTTGGACGAATTTAGAACCTAGGCCTAGGCTAGGCCTAAATTTTTTCGCATGATAGGCTAGAAACAATGCCCCAATCTACAGTATTTATGGTTAGGACTGTCATTTAGCCATGTCTACATTATTATTTACAATGCATAAGATTTAGGCCTAGGCTACTTGATGTAGCCTAGACAAAAAACATGTTTTCATAGCCTAACACTGGGAAAAAGTGCGGTAATTGTTTAGATATTGGGCCTTTTTTTCTAGTTATTAAAAACTTATTCTATGGTGTATTATATGATACAGTATAATGCATAAAATTTAATTTGTGTACAATAAAACATGTTTTCGTAGGCAAAAAATAGAAAAAGACGCAAATTTTGGCATGAGCACGGAACCGATTGAATTTTCTCCATAAGAACAGTGCCCCGATCTTGGCTGTTTCAATCCTAGCTCTATTTCTGCGGAACCGATTAGCAGCTAGGATGGGGGCTCCACTGTAGTATAGTTGTAGAGCATACTGATATTCTTAATCTTGATTATTGATTGTAGCGCTGTGTGGGCAGGCCCAATTAACCCTGCCGCAGACCAACACAGGCAGGTAATCACAGCTACGCCGCAGGAAGACCTTGGTGTGCTGGAGCACCCGGTCACGTAGGGCCGGGTCCAGCCCACGGCCCCCCAGCAGGATGGGGAGGGTAAAGTTGGTGACCCCGAGGGAGCGGATGCTGCAGCGGAGGAGGGTCCTATGGGAATAAAAGCGAGGGCAGTGAAGAAGGAAGTGCTCTACCGTTTCATCCACCGTCTGGCACCACGGGCAGAAAGGGCCAGGTACCAGTCGAAGACGGAAGAGGTGAGAGGCCAGACCAACATGGCCTATGCGGAGACGGACCAGGGCAGTGTCAAGGGGGCGGAGGGGGGAACGGGACCAAGGGTGAGGGGAAGAATCTAGCCTATACTGACCAAGGGCGGTGCGGGAAAGCTCACCTCTGAGGGAGGCATCCTAGAGCGTCCGGCAATGGGCAAAAGCTAGCCTAGAAACGGAGGAGGGAGGGAGAGGGAGGGGCTCAAGGGCAGGGGAGGAGTGTGCAAGGGAAGCCGCAGCATCCACAATAACGTTACCCCGGATACCGACATGGGAGGGAACCACTGAAAATGGAGGGAAAAGCTGGACTGCCCGAGGGAGCAAAGGAGAGCATAGGCCTGAAATACAAGGGAGCGATGAGAGACAGGGTGCGGGGAGCTGAGGAGGGCAAGGGAGGACTGTGAATCTGAGAAAACTACTACTGACTGGGGCGGGGGAGGAAATTGCGGATGAAAAGTAAAGCTTGAAGGATGGCATATAATTCTGAGGCTAGTACTGAATGGAAACCGGACAGCCGCCAAGTCCGACAAAGGGAGAGGTGCTCTACGTAAATGGCGGAAAAAGAGGACTGGGGGGAGGAGGTGTGGGAGCCATCTGTGTAAATAGGGAAGTGAGTACTATAGCGGAGAGAGACAAGTTCCAGGAAAAGGGAGGGGGCACGGGAGCTATCTTGAGATTTGACGAAGGGAACATGCAGGGCAAGGTGGAACATAGAGGACAGGGCAGACCAGGGGGGGAAAGGGGAGACTGAGGGGGGGAAGGAAGGGGCAAGGAGAGGGAGGAGGAGGACAGGAGGGCACGGACGAGGAAAGGGGAACAGGAGCGGATAGGCCAGGATGGAGCATGAGGCAAAACAGGGGCATGAGAGATGAGGAGGCTATAAGGATGAGCAGGTGAAAATGACAGGGCACGATGGAGGGCGGTGACGTTAAGGTGATGACGGTCCATAGCAAGGGGAAGAAGACCCGCCTCCGCGTGGAGAGAGACCGCCGGCGACGAGCGGAAGGCCCCCAACGCGATGCGCAGCGCTGTGTGGTGCACCACATCCAGCCGTTTGAGGACTGTGGGGGAGGCCGAGCCGTAGACGGAGCAACCGTAACTAATTTTACTGAGCACGTACGCCGAATAAAACCGCAGGAGGACGTCCCGATCCGTGCCCCAACGCCCGCCCGCCAAGTTCTTCATGATATCGAGCCGCTTCAGACACGATGACCGCAAATACTACATATGATGCTTCCAGGTTAAGATGGGGCCATCGAGTCGGAGCCCCAAAAATGTATGTTGCGTACGTAACGGGGCCAGCGTACCCGCGAGGAGGATGGAGGGGAGGGAGGGGAGCTTGCGCTGAAGGGTGAAGCACATCAAAGCGCACTTCTGCGCATTGACGGCAAAACCCCAGTCCGCAAACCACCGAAGTAGGTCATCCACCCCGGCCTGCAGGCACTCCTGCGCCTCTAACAGCGTAGGAGCCGTGCAGACCAAGGACAGATCATCCGCATACGCCAATAGAGAGGTCAGACAGGAGCCGGTTAAAAAAAAAAGGACTAAGGCCCGAGCCCTGGGGAGCTCCACGATGGACGGGACGCGACGTGGACAGCGCCCCCCCCCCCCCCCACCCACCGAGACCGAGAAGGTACGACCCGACAGAAAACTGCACATCCAAGACAATGGAACACCCGAGACACCCATACCAGAGAGCTTGAAGAGGATCCCCTCATAAGAAGCAGAGTCAAATGCACTCGCCACATCCACAAAGAGGGCCAGCATGGACCCACGACGTCTGTAAGTGTCGTGTACCAAGTGCTCTAACTGCAGGAGGACGTCCAGCGTGCCCCGGCCAGGACAGAAGCCACACTGCTCCTCCAACAGCGAACCCCGAGACTCAGCCCACCACTGCAGACGAGCACCAACTAGCCGCTCCATGAGCTTACCCACACACTGAAGGAGCACAATGGGGCGGTAACCAGAGGGACTGGTGAGATCCTTCCTGGGTTTAGGGAAAGGGAGGATGATAGACTCCTTCCAAGCACCCGAGACCCCATCCGCCCAGCTACGATTGAAGAGATCCAACAAGACAGCGGAAGCAGAGGGGGGGAGAGAGCGGAGAAACTCATAAGGGACCAGGTCAGGCCCGGCAGCTTTACGGGGCGAAAGAGCCGAGAGGGGAGAAGTGAAGGGAAGAGAGAGACCAGGAGGGGAAGGAGACGCCTCCGCCAGGCGGACAGCGGCCGCCAGGCGGGCAGAAGCAGGGAGAGGGACAGGAGTGCTAAGCAGCGAGGAAAAGAAAGAAGCAAGGAAATCGGCCTTGGAGAGATCAGACAGGAGAGTCACGCCATCCCGGTGAAGAGGAAAGGAGAAAGAGGAAGCACGACCCTTCATAGAGGACAGGAACCTCCACGTGCGCGTGGCAAAGGAGGAGAAGGAAAGAGAAGAGACAAAGGACGACCAGGCCGAGCGGCGCGCGGTGACCAAGACACGGGTACACTCCACGTCCAGGCGCCAGTATCGTAGCTTGTTCGCCTCGGAGAGACAGCGACGCCAGGCAGACCACGCCTGACGCCTGGCCTTCACTGCCCCACGACAAGCATCGTTCCACCAAGGCACCCCGCAACGGGGCACCCCACAACGGTCCGACAAAGAGAAAGCCTGGCGGCCGGCAGATACCAACCACGAAGAAAAGGAGCCCGCCGCCACCTCGAGGGGGAGACCCACCGCCGGGCAAGGGAGGGAGAGAGCCTCCGCAAACACCGGCCAGCCCCCCTCCGAAAAGCGCCACCGAGGGCGAGTAGGACAGGGAAGATTCAAGGAAAGGACTGGAAACCCAACGACAAGAGGCAAGTGATCGCTACCAAGGTAGGGACCAAGAGAATAGGTCGCACCCTGAAAAGGGGCATCGCCCAGGCACAAGTCTACAACCGAGGCCAAACCAGAGTGAGGATCAAACCGGGTACGGAGACCGGAGGGAGAGAGAAGAGAGAAACGGGCAGAGCCGAGCAGAAAGCGGAAGAGGGAAGAGCCAGAGGCAATACGGGAACGAAGCGGAAGATCCGGTTCCCAACATCTATGCCGGCCGTTAAAATCACCCATGACCAGCGCCGGCGAAGGGAGCTGATCGAAGTAGTGATCGAGTTCGGCAAGAGAGACAGAGAGACAGGGATTATAAACCAGCAGAACCGAGGACCAACCCCTCGCTAACTCAAGGTAAGCGCCAAAACCTCCAGTACACCTCCCCTGAACGGCTGCAGGGGGAGGGGTTGACACGGTACGTCTTCACGGACCATGAGCGCCAAACCACCCCCAACCCGCCTGGGCCGGTCCGCACGAAGGAGGGAGTAACCCCGGAGACGAAAACGCGTGGCAGGGGCAAACCACGTCTCACAAACCCCGACCACGACGGGTCGCAGCCCGTCGAGGAAAACCTTAAAATCCTGAGATTTCCGGAGCAACGAGCGGGCGTTCCAGAAAACCAGAGAGAGACTACGAGGAAGGGAGCCTATGAAGAGACCGAGAGACTGAGAAACCGAGGCATTAACTGCTCACAAATATCCTGAGGGGCAACGCCAGCGAGATAGGAGGAAATAGCTTCAAGAAGTAAGCGGCGGAGAGCCTCCAAGGAGACAGTGGGAGACGGGCCCGAAACACTAGGAGGAGAGGAGGGACAATAAGAGGTAGGAAAGGAAGAGTGACAAAGGGGCGGACGATCTGGCCGGCGGGGGGGCGTCCAACTCCGACGGGACGGAAACGTCGGACGGCGCGTCCAAAACACCCGAATGATCCCGAGCGGCGGACCGGCGGGGGCGCGGATTGGGATGGCGAGCGACGCGATCACGAGGTGGGGCGGGAGGGCGACGTACAGCCTGTGAGTATGACCACAGGCGAGACGGCGACCGAAGGCGACGCGGCGGAACCACCCCCGTCTCGATCTCATCGGGGGCGGCGAAAGCGGCAAAGCGATTCGTGAGCGAGACATCCGGACGACGGGGAGGGGAGCACCGACGGGGCCGCAGCGCGTCCCGTGACGGGGGGGACACCGACGGACCGCGGACGGGCGACGACGACGGACGAGGCGACGCCGCGGGCCCCCGGGGGGCAGCCGCTGCACGACGATACCGGGTTGGAAGCGCGCGCAGGTTACGGTTGACGTCCAGCACAGAGGCCCCATCCTCACGAACTGCCCGGTGGAGCTCCACCGCTCTGCCATAAATCGGGCAAGTACGGGACACGACACGGTGATTGCCGAGGCACAGGTAGCAGAATGGGGCCAGCTCGCACCGCACACCCCCCTCGGAGCGGAACCGGTGACCCCCGCTACACATCGAGCACCTGACCGAGCTCCTGCAGGAAGTGGACCCGTGACCGAACTGGTGACAGTCGTAACACCGAAGCATGGGGAAATGATATTGAGAGACGGGATACAATACTGAGCAAAACCTCATATGGACTGAGAGCGGACCCTTAAACATGAGGCGGACAGTGAGGGATTTGGGGGGGATCATCAGGGCCTGGGAAACTAGTGGGAAGGCGATGAGCCTCCAGGAGGGCACTGGGGGCTCCTGCCCCCCGAGGCCTCAAGGATCCGCAGGCCAAACATCAATTCCGCCGAGGTCACTTCCCGGTCTACCAGCCCGATAATACCATAGGAAACAGAGGAATGCTGCAGATCGCGGACCCGGCGACACCGGACCGCCCACTCACCCAGGGCCGTCAGTGCCTCCATGGAGGGCGACACCTGGGGGATATCGGCCCCCCTAAGACGCACCACCAAGGTCTTGCCACCTCCCCTACACTCCACAACCCCCTGCCCATCCCCGCAGAAGCGCCCGAAATGAGAAGCATCCACGGCCCGGGAAACCTTAGACGGATTGCAAAACACGGCGGCACCAGACAGCATTGATCAGAAATGTAACAAGCGGGGGAGACTCACCTGGGGGGGGGGGGCCGGCACCGGAACAACAGAGACCTTGGGCTGCTTCCCCGCACTAACCTGACCGCCACTACCATCTGGCGAGGCTTCCCTGTTCCGCTTTTCCCCACTCGATGTCGAAGTGTCCATCTGGGAAACATCAGTGGCCACCCCACCACCCACCACACCATTGGACATGGCCAGAACCTCCACGAGGCCCCAGCCGACCAAGCACACACCCACACACAAAGCAAAAAACCGAGAGTGGACAGGAGCAGGCACGTCCACACTCTCCGAGAACCACACCGCAAATCCGCATACTGATATTCCTTGCTAACCAGGAAGTTTCTCGCTTACTTTTGGCACTACCTGGTCGTGTTGAACAGAGCCATCTGTGGAAAGCCAAAAATACCAAACCTCGGATTGCTTCGAATACCGCCGTCAGAGGGCACTAATGGATGGCTGAAGATCCATACCACGACATTAGTCCCAGACTGTACATGAGTTATAAAACTAAATATACCGGTATCGGTATATTTGCTGCAACACACACACACACACACACACACACTCACGCTCTCTCTCTCTCATAACCACCAAAGCCATTTACACCAGACAATCAGCTCTCTATCTTAATGGTTTATTTACTTCTAATTAAGCCTTGTATGTTCTCTTTCGTTTCGTCGAGTGCTTTGTATTTGTGTGTGTGTGTGTGTTTTTTTTTTTTTTTTTTTTTCCTTCTATATTCCAACTATACCCTCTCGGGCATAGTCTGAGAGCCTGCACACTCTACCGCTGAACACGGTGAGGCCCGTGAGGTCTTGTTCCAGCCTAGGGAGTGAGACATGTGAAGCACCTATTCACGGCTCCATGCAACTCCATCTCTGAAGCCGCTTCGCCTAATCGCTTCACAGTCTCATCCCCCAGACTCGGACCCTCACTCTCAGAACGCCACCTATTGAGCAATTAACTCACTAGGCATTGCCCCCCTTTAGCATATTTTGAATATGGGAATATTCATACAGTGCTATTTAATCAGGGAACAATGATGGTATTTTGTTTTGGCATTTCGGTGTGATGTGGTAATGGACTGAGACTACGTACAGCACAAATTCCATCCCAATAATATCTTCCCATTGACATAGTGGGATTCGAACCTGGGTCCATTGGATTACCAGGCCAGTGGCAAGACCACTCTGCCACACCATGCGTAATAAAGCCTCTTTATCAATCACACTCCGCTCCAAAAACTTTGTTTGATATGGGATAGGTAGTATCCATGTTATATTTACAAATACAACCATAAACTATTCTGGGATATTAAACATTTACAATTTGATTTTGATTTATTCCAGCTATCTCTACATTGAGAGAGTGAGAGTGAGAACGGAGAAATGGATAGGCGACGAGGAGGGAAGTTTTAGGAAGGGAAGAGGATGTGTAGATCAGATTTTTACCCTGAATTGTGTTGTGGAGAAATATCTGGAGAAGAAACAAAAGGTGCATGTTGCCTTTATGGACTTGGAGAAGGCCTATATGACAGAGTGGATAGAGAAGGTTTGTGGAAAGTACTTAGAATATACGGAGTAGATGGCAAGTTGCTGAAAGCAGTGAAGAGCATGTATGAGGGTGCAAAGGCGGCAGTACGTGTGGAGAGTGAGCAGAGCGAGTTCTTTGACCTGAATGTTGGTTTGAAACAGGGGTGTGTGATGTCCCCGTGGTTGTTTACTGTATATATGGATGGAGTCATGAAAGAAATACTATCAAGAGCAGTGGATGTTGGTGTATCGCTGAAAAGGGAGGGAAATGAGTAGAAGCTACCTATACTGCTGTTTGCGGATGATACAGTTCTGATGAGTGATAATGAATGGGAGTTGCAGGGTCTGGTAAATGAGTTTGGAACAGTGTGCGAAAAACGGAATTTGAAGGTAAATGCGGGGAAGAGCAAGGTTATGGTCTTCGAAAGGGGTGAAGTCACAGAGTGTGAGGTGAAGCTGAACGGTCAGGCTATGGAGATTGTCAGCTCTTTTAAGTATCTGGGCAGTGTGTTGAGTAAAGATGGGACTATGGATGAAGAAGTGCGGGAGAGGGTACAACAGGGGAAGAGGGTTGTAGGAATGCTGAAAGCAGTAACAAGAAATAGGGTGGTCAGTATGGAAGTGAAGAAGTCCTTGCATGACAGTGTGGTAATCCCGACACTGACTTACGGAAGTGAAGGATGGACGTTGGTTGAGAGACTCAGACCAAGAGTGAGAGCAGTGGAAATGAATTACTTAAGAAGTTCGTGCGGAGTTACATGGAGGGATAGACAGACTAATGAAGAAGTAAGAAGGAGGTGTGGTGTGGAGGTAGATGTGCTGGAAAGTGTGAAAAGGAACAACTTGAGATGGTTCGGCCATATGGAACGTATGGAAAGCGAGAGAATGACTAAGAGGGTGTACGAGAGCGAGGTGGAGGGACAGAGGGAGAGGTAGACCGAAGGAGAGGTGGAAGGATGGAGTGAGGAAGTATATGAACGAAGGCGGTGCTGGTTGGGGGGAGGGGCGTCGACTGACTGGGGACAGAGGTGCATGGAGGCAGTTCATTCGTGGCCATCCCTTCGGGGATCACGGCGTCGGGCAATAGATAGATAGATCTCTACATATTTGTTTTCAAATTAGCTTGGATCAGAATTAGAAAATTAACTGAGACTGCGTTTATATGTTTGATTCCTAGACATCCTCTTAGTAGGTTGTAACTATGATAAACTAGGAAAGGCGTAAGCTATTTGATAGGGTTAGGTAAGATCTTGTCTCCCCAAGGTGCACACTAACCGATTAGATCACAAAAAATCATAGACAATTTTCATATAATGTATCCCACATATGATACTTATAGATTATACATTCTACACCACAACCTATCAGACAATAAGTTACTCTGACCACCGATAGAGTACTGCTGGGTATACTGGGCATCTGGGTGGGGTAATTTGGTCTTTATATTAAGGGTAAATAGGGGTTATAACGCTTCTCTTTCATACCCTGCTTATGGTTGGGTATTTTGATCTTTATTGTAGGAGTAGGTAGTGGTTATAATGCTTCTGTGTCTCACTGCCTCCAGCTATCCCGGTTGTCTTATTTATGGTTGTGGGTTTAGCGAATTGGAGCTCTTTTACGGTGCACAATATATCAGTCCGTGTGTGTGTGTGTGTATGTGTGTCAAAAAATGTTTTTTATATCCAAGTATGCTTGTAGAGATGATAAAATGTTTAATTCATTGGTGAAAATGGTGCAACATACTCTTAGCTTTGTTGATTTGGTAACTCTCTGCCTCAATACCTCAATAGGTGTCTTTGTGTGTGTGTGTGTGTGTGATTTATAAAACATGTTTATAGATATCTACAAATAAGAAATATGTGAATAGTGAAAATAAATTGTGTTTAAAACAAAAACACTACAATTTCGTCTTAACCATTCAACCCCGGGTAACGGGTAACGCATATTTGCGACAATAGGGCTGTGTGCCACAATCCTGAGTGATGCATACATCCGTTTTTCAGGTTTCACACTATGCAATCAAATGTTATGTTGTCCCAAAACCACCCTATCGGCCTAGTAATGAACTAGGATTCATCCCCAGCAGTTTCTACACCCCCTGCTCCCCCCCTAAACCTCTCCCAACTTCGTCCCACCATATCCTCCACCCACAAGGAACCCCAACCCAACTGAACATCATATAATCTGAAAACCAATGGGGCTAGACATGAGGGAGAAAGGGGGGGGGGACCAGACAAATGGAGCATTCCCCCTTAACATACTGATATTGTATTGTATTGTCATTTTCATTTACTAGCAGCACATGTCCGGTACGGTACATACGGTAGTGCTTAAGATAATAGGAGGCATGGAAATATGACAACAAGCAGACACAGATTCAAGGAGTTAAATATGCACGGATAACATTACATAATATCAATATTTGAATAAATGTGGACACTAACATAGCCTGTAAACATATACACAGATACACAGATACACACACAGACAATCAGACAGAAACAAATGTAATTTAGCGGACAGACAGAGCGAAACAACGAATGCTAGAAATTATCCAAGCCATGCAAATCTGTCTGGACGTTTGCATGTTAAAGGGGGTATCCCACTGTGCGATTTTTCGATGGCGAACGCCCAGCGACAGAGGGCGACAGGATTTTTTTGTTTATGTTCCAAAAATAGCCATATTCGCTCGAACATTCTCCAATTGTCGCCAAAATCTCACAACGGTCGCCCTAGCGTCGCCCATGTTCGCCCAGATTCACCCAGATTCGCCGTTAAATTTTGAGCATACCCAAAAAACGGTGGCGAACTGAAAATTTTGGCAAATGTTGGCGAATGTTCGCTCTTTGTCTCACTTCATTCGCCCTTGGTCGCACTAGTCGCACAATTCGCCCTGATTCGCCAATTTGCAAATTCCAATTATTGGCAATGCTGCTTTTTGAACGAATAGGGCGACAGTAGCGCGCCAGTAGCGCGAATGCAGCGAATGTGTCGACAAATTATTGCCAATGCCATACGAATGACATGCGACATGTGGCGAACTGAGGTGATTGGTGGGTTTTTATGTGACTCTTGATGTGTCTCTCACTATAGTCTGTTTCTTTTCAACTGACGGTAAAAAAATGCAAGTTCCCATCAGGATTTCTCAGTTATTTTGAAGATTTTGTAGTGAAATGTGGTGCTAATTATATAAACTTGGACTTAACCCCTTCACCCCCATAACTTTCATTCTGGCTAAAGATAGACGATTTTATACAGTTTCAAGACGACCTATGTTATTTAGAGGGTTTATTGAGATCGTATTTAGCCATATGAGTCCTAGAGGCAGATTATATACTAAAGAAAATCGTATATTGGTAACCAGAATATGATGAAAATTACGTCATGGTGGTGAAGGGGTTAATATGATGCAGAGACATGATTTCATATTTTTCCATATGTATCGAGAAATGGGATCAATACCGTCAGATGAAATGAAACTGAGTATACCGTATATACCGGCGTATAAAGAAACATTTATAAGCCTTAAATAAACCCTGCAAAACCATGGGTGGTCTTGTACAAAGAATATAATTTCAATGCAAGTGAATTTGGAGCGCCGAGATTCATCAGCTGATTTTCCGAGTGACCAAAATCGCCGAAATACGATAATTTAATCATAAGTACTGTAATGCCCTCGAAAATATCCCGCAACCCCAATAATGTACTACCCGAGTTGACGTCAGGTATAGTGTAAAATAGTCGTTGATGGGAAGTCCAATAAACTCATCACGTGAATCACCACGAGACTATCACCTGGTTCTTACAAATCGGACTAAGGTTACTATACTTTTGTATGTCCGTGGTAGTACAGTGGGTTAGCGCGCGGGCCTGGTGGTGATGGCCATGGTCACTAACCAGGGTTCGAACCCCACCCAAGGCATCTCAAAACCTGTGGGTTTTTAGGAGGGTTAAACTCCCTTCAGAGGTTCGAGCCCCGCGCCAGGCACCAGGAAAGGTTGACCCTAAGTGTGCCGGGGGAGTTGTCAGGACAGAAAAATTCCCTTCACACCCAGCATTTCAAGTACTATATACATAACAGTAGGTTATGTATACTTACCTAATTAATTCTTCATAATATTTCATAATAAACTTATATAACACGAGTTATAAGTTCAAACTATGGTTCAAATTAAAAGTCAGTGTACCGGAACCATTACCGAAACACGTGTTGTGTGTGTTATTGTTGTGTGGCTATGTCGAGTGTGTATGTGAGGCATAGTTATTTCAAAAGGCCCTGTCTAAGCTGTATTTAAGGGAACGTTCGAATGGGGCGAACGAACGTCTTAAAATTTCAAAAGGAATGGTGCTAAACTATAGGCAGTTATGCCTTTTGCCTCCCTCAATCACATAGAAAAAACATGATGGAGAAAGGGGTTTAGAATAAAATCCTTCAAGTGGAAATCTCCCCTTAACCTAAGACGTGCGCATGGGTGATATGAGACACCACACTCTTGTGCGCACGTATTTAAGCTGTTCCCATCACTAACATCGTTATTTTACCATAAATAGCATTCTATAGGTTGATTATAAAGGTATTAACCTGTTACAACAATAAAACAAGTGGAAACAGTGTTTGGATGGTCAAAATCGGCGATACAGGCCGGGAGTTACATAATGTAAGGCTGAGGCAACCTCCCTGCCCTTGTCTGGAGAGACACTGTTATGCAATAGTCTCTCTCTCGCTCTTTCCCACGCTTGGTAACAGTGATGACAACGCCCTGCTACCAACTCGCTAATGTTAGCACGAAAATAGACCACAGAATAAGGGAATAACAGGGAAAATAGGTGATAACTGAAGGAGGGGAGGAAAGTGGGGAAGGAGGGGAGGTGGAGGAGTGATATTTGGCATGGCCCAGGGGCAAAAAAAAAAAAAAAATAAAAGAAATTGGGTGTTTTAAATGGATTTTTTTTTCCCTTACTCTTAAGAGTCCGCCGGGGGAACTCTTAAGAGTCTCCCGGCAGTTCCCGGGTTAAATCGACAAATGATAACTCGAATTAGAGGAAACAAACTATCATAATAGTGACAGTATTAATTTAATAGTTACTTCTACTTAACCCTTTGAAGATTAGGACTCATTTTGACAGTATATTCTGACTACCTTTAGAAGATTTTATCTAGCTTTGGAATTTTCTGTGGAACTAGAAGGGTAAAGAGTATCTCAATTAACCTTCTAACCTCCATCTACACTTCCTAATCTGAATACAATAGTCTTATAATTGCAAGGAAACAAAAAATAAATCCATAATTGTATCTTGAGTGGGAATACACCTATTCTATAGATGGATGCACAGACACTCAGACATACTCACACAATTATATTTACATTTTGATTCGAGGGCATATGTTTTTGTAATAGACCTTTTGTAAACGAGATTAATTGTTAACTTCGAACGAAAATATAAAACAAAGTTAATGTTCTCTATGGGACTGTTAATTGTTCAGAATAATTCATCAGTGTATCATTGTTGTTCTCCCAAGTATTGTTCAGATAATCCGGGATAAGGCTTGTACACATTGATCCATAGATACACACACACACACACACAATGTCCAGCTTTTCCACATTTTGCCTTTTCACACACACACACACACACACACACTCACTACAGCACACATAAATGCACAGTTGCACACACACTCTACAACACACACACACACACACACACACAGAATGTCCAGCTTTTCCACATTTCGCCTTTTCACACACACACACACACACACACACACTCACTACAGCACGCATATATGCACAGTTGCACACACACTCTACAACACACACACACACACACAGAATGTCCAGCTTTTCCACATTTCGCCTTTTCACACACACAAACACACACACACACTACAACACACACAGATAGATATAAATTAATGAAAGGAAGATGTAAATGAGATGTGAGAAAGTATAGTTTCCCTTACAGAAGTATAAGTAAGTGGAATCAGTTGGAAGAGGAAGTGGTGTGTGCCAAAAACATTCATATTTTTAAGGCAAAGTTAGATAATTGTAACTCAGGAAGCGGGACAATACGAGCCTAAAAAGCTCAACTCCTGTATACTACAAATAGGTAAATACAAATAGGTAAATACACACACACACACACACATGGCATTCGCCATATTCGCCATAAGTCGCACAACCTCCGCGGTTTTATCTCATTACATCGTCCAACAATTCGTCTTTTTCGCTTTCATTCGCTTCTGAAAAAACACTATTCGCCGCGAATTTTGGGACAGCAAAAAAAAACACGGTCGCACGGCATTCGCCATCGAAAAATCGCACAGTGGGATACCCCCTGTACCTCTCAGCAATCTGGCAGTGGTAGTGGTGGTGGTGGTAGTGTGGTTGTTCACTATAGCGAGGTCAGACGTTCACCCACCCACATACATTTTGAGGTCATCCACATACATCCACATACATTTTGAGGTCATCCACATTCATGTTGAGGTCATCAACATACATCCACATACATCTTGAGGTCATCCACATACATTTTGAGGTCATCCACATACAGTTTAAGGTCATCAACATAAATGTTAAGGTCATCCACATACATTTTGAAGTCATCCACACATTTTGAGGTCATTCACATACATCCACATACATTTTGGGTCATCCAAATACATTTTGAGGTCATTCACATACATCCACTAACATTTTGGGTCATCCACATACATTTTAAGATCATCCACATACATTTTGAATCATCCACATACATTATATGGTCCACATACATTTTAAGATCATCCACATATATTTTGAATCATCCACATACATTATATGGTGATCCACATACATTTTGGGTCATCCACATACATTCTGGGTCATCCACATACATTCTAGGTCATCCACTTACATTCGGGGTGTTCCACATACATTTTAGGTCATCCAATGACAGTATGGGCCATCTTTTACTATGTATAATCAAGCTGCATTGGTGAGCGAAAGAAGTAGGATTATACTGCTATCTTAAAAAAAAAAAAGAAAAAAAAAAAATGTAGTTGTTTACCATAAATCAACACTCATTCCCATAACCTTCGTTCACCGTGATCTAGACAACGCCCTTCTTAGATTAATAACCCCTTCAGTATGCCTGCACACTCTTTCTTATATTCTGGCTAGCATTAGTCGATTTTATTCAGATTGGAAAAGGACAAGAGAGTCATAAGAGGGTCGATTGAAAGATGTATTACTTCTTCGATTCCTAGAGGTCCTTCTTAAACTGAATACAATCGTCTAATGTTAGCGAGACTGTTGTGAAGAAAGTGCTATGTGAGAGTCAGAGGGTTATTTGACCACTTGCGAGTTTCTGGCTATAAGGAAGTTCGGCCTGTAAACATCGATATTAAACACAAATACAGTAATTATGTAGGTTTCTGATGGATAAATAATATGTTGAATTTGGTTTGATGTATTTATAACATTAAAACCATATTATAGCTGGTTATTCTGCTAAATATCGATGTCTACAGCTCCAACTTCCTTATAGAATGAAAATCGCAAGTAGTCAATTGAGATACATATTACCCCTTCGATTCCTAGAGGTCCTTCCTAGCTGTATAAAATCGTCTAGTGTTAGCCAAAATAGCGTAAAATTCCTGTCTAAATACCAAAGGGGTTATAAGTACGTTCCCCAATCGTAAAGGTGCTGCTGCGGTGGCCAAGTGGTTAGTGTTGCTGACTAGAATCTGCCGACTGACGATCGATCCCTCGCTTGGACACACCTGGCTCCCCTGCTAACTCAGCTTGAGGGTCTGTTGGTAATGGGCAGATTGGCATTTAGGAAACTAGATTAATATTAAGAGGGGATGTTTTTTTTTTCTGGCCACCCTTCTTCCTCAAGTTTAGCCCCATTAGTTTTCAGATTGTAAGACGTTCAGCCCAATAGTTTGTCGATTATAAAACCTTTCGTCCCATTTCTATATCAATATCAAGACCTTTCGTAACATTCAGGTGTCGATATTTTCCTGGCGAGCGATAGCGAGCCTTTAATTTAAGAGGACAATTTTGTATCGAAAAATTTACCAATTTATCTTAAAAGAGGATCTTTATTTTTTTATTTTTTTGAAAGCTTGATGAAGGTCTAGCGAGGAAACTTAAAAAATAAATGAACATATGTACTGTATATAGATAGGCCCAAATATAACCAATGTTACCTTAAGGGGGGTGACATGTTATTTTTTTTATTTCTCTCCTTTTCTCTCTTTCTCTGGCTTGTATCCATTCGGCCCCATTTAGCCAAATATTTTAAGACGTTTATCCCCATCTAGGTGTCGATTTCTTCCTGGCGAGCGATAGCGAGCCAGCATTATATGAAGAAATCCGGCTTCGCCGGAGAAATTTTTCTATCGAAAAATGTACAAACTTAGCCTGCTGTCAAAAATATTTTTAAATTATACTGGCTCGCTACCGCTCACCAGTAAAAAAATTACACCTGGATGGGGATAAACGTCTTAACACCTTATTGGCGGCCTAGGCGGTCTATTTGACCATACCGCACAGCGGGGGGGTTTTACCCTAAATAGGGTTGTTTCCGTGCTCATTTTCATGCCTAAATAAGACCCAGAACGTAAAACAAGTATCTATCCCTGAAAGGACGTAAACAGAGCTTTCCAATGACACCTGAACCATCCTTGTACGACCACTGGTTCTCTTGCAACGATCGTGCAACACGAGTGCAAAAACCCTAAAAAAAGGTAATTTCCTTACATAATTCCCTGTGTAGCGAGTGAGAGAGGGGGGAAGGTGGGATACAGTTCAGTTGGTTCACGGTGGTCGTGCGGAGCGGTCATAAGGTTACTACGCTCGTCCCACCGCTCGGCTCTCTCTCTCAGCAACATTACGTGCTGAAAATGGCGGTCGACAGATGTCGTGCACCGCCACATAGTCCAAATTTATTTCACTCGACATATGTCGTGCGCCGCCAATAAGGGGTTAAAACAGTAGGCTGAATGGGGCCAAATGGATACAAGCCAGAGAAAGAGAGAATAGGACAGAAAAAAGTAGGTCACCCCCCTTAATCCGGGAACTGCGGGAAGACTCTTAAGAATTCCCCCGGCGGACTGCGGGAAGACTCTTAAGAGTCAGGGAAAAAAAAAAATCAATTTAAAACACCATTTTTTTTTTTTTTTTTTTTATTAATATTTTTTTGCCCCTGGGCCATGCAAAATATCACTCCTCTACCTCCCCTCCTTCCCCACTTTCCTCCCCTCCTTCAGTTATCACCTATTTTCCCTGTTATTCCCTTATTCTGTGGTATATTTTCGTGCTAACATTAGCGAGTTGCAAGCAGGGCATTGTCATCACTGTTAGCAAGCGAGTGCAAGAGAGAGAGAGAGAGAGAGAGTATCGATCGACAGTGTCTCTCCAGACTTGGGGAAAAGTGGCGGGAAAGGAGGTTGCCTCAGCCATACATTATGTAACTCTCGGCCTGTATCGCCGATTTTGACCATCCAAACGCTGTTTCCACTTGTTTTATTGTTGTAACAGGTTAATACCTTTATAATCAACCTATACTAGGCGCATATGGATAAGTATTAATGCTATTTATGGTAAAATAAATATTTTAGTGATGGAAACAGCTCAAATACGTGCGCACAGGCAGAGGTGTCTCATACCCCACATGCGCACTTCAGAGGTTGACCAACGGTGATGGAAAAGCTCAGTCTAGCTACTCTTATTTGGTATCTTCTGGAATATATAGTAGTTTTACAAGAATGGTGGCACATATTATCCCCTTCCGCTATATCTAGACAATTTTGTGAAGTTTAAGAAGGATCTGTGGTAGTATAAAAGGTTAAGTGAGTAGTTCAAAGCCTGTTAATTGCTGGAGGCCCTTTTTAAACTGACTACAATCGTCTAATAGTAGCCAGAATAAAGTTAAAAGGACGGCACCGGTACAGAAGGGGTTAATTTCTCCTCAGTCTAGTTACCGATTCCAGTATAATTAAGCCTCAAAATTTTACTAGGAAAATATTGCGAATAAACAAAAAACGCATGTAACTCCATCTTTACGCACACAGTTATTAAGATACTGAACCCTTATTATGTATTCTTCACTGCGGTACATCCGGATTCCATAGTCCCTAGCCAGCTCAATCATAAATATTCGTGTATTGCACCTATTTCAAAGTATGGAAGTATATCTATAGACATGAATTTAGGGATATATTTCTCTATGCATTAAATACCAAACTATATATATAATTTATCGAAAAGCAAGTTCTATCCAATTAACGGTCCAGATAGTTATAATTGCATATAGAAAATCTTTGGGGGCTCAGGAATTCTTATGAGTGGGCTGGAGACTATGGCATCCGAGTGTATCCTTTTTCACCCCTCCCCATCTATTACCCAGCCAAGCCACTCTGAATCCATTACATACCACCTACCCACTTACCGACCATATTTCATACCCACCTACGCACTATAAGTCCCTACCTAGCCCCCTCCTTCTAACCCATTAATTACCACTTACCACTCGCCCACCTCCTCCCTACCCACTAGCTACTCCATACGCACCTACCCACAAACCCACTTAACCGCCTAGCAACATACCCACCTAGCCACCCTACCTACCCCCTCTTTTCTACCCCATTAAGTACCCCCTACCCACTCCTTTCTACCCACTCCACCACCCGCTGAGCGCACCAGCCATTCAAACACGTTCTTGTGTGGCTACGAGACTCACGATTCGTAAAGGGGTTATGAACTTTCCTCTCTCTACACACACACACACCTGGCTTACATACTCACTCACACCTGTCATACTGGGAAGACATATATACACACCTATCACATACACACATACCCGTCATACTTTTTAGACATATAATAATATAATAATAATAATAATACTTTATTTCAGACTCACACAGTACAGAGGGGACCATACTGGGGTCCATATATACCTTACAGTAACATAAATATATATAAATATATATAAGCTACTGTACATAGGCTACATAAAATAAAAAGAAATTAAATAATACCCAGCTTGCTATCATGTAGTTCACAGCACTGCCTCAACCAAAAACAGTGGTCATCAAACTACTGTGTTACCAAAACCACTGTCCTAATTGTGTACAGTACCATGCCTCACATCATTTAGCTTCCGGTACAGTATGTTGCTACAGTACAGTATAGGAATATCGGTACTGTACTGCACTATGAGGATCAGTACCGGTATGCTAATTCTGTAGAGTAGCAGACCTGAAATCATTACTTAAGGTTAAATATAGAGCAACTTCCTCCAGTGTGCCTGGATCCTGGAGGTGTACACTATGCTTGGAGTTTGTAGCATTTTAATGATCCTGTTCTCAGAAGTGTTAAGGCGCTGAATGAATTTATATGTTAGCTTTCTAATGAGTGATTTGTAACAGTGTAAGTTCATATAGGCACATAGCGTACTTGTACTCTCATATTTTGAGAGCCCCAGAAACATTTTCATGATATTGTGATATGAGATACTTAGTCTATTCACTGTAATTTTCTTATAGTTCCACCATAGTTGTGCTGTATACATTGGTGAGCAGTAGGAGTTGAACAATGTTATTTTTGTATCCCATGTGCACATATGAAATTTTCTTAATATTGAATTTCCCTGCATGTAAAGTTGCCTTCGCTGACGACCCATATCCTCATCATCTGAGCGATCACATGAAATATAGTGTCCTAGATACTTTACTTTACTTACTTCTTCTATAATTTCTTCATACAAATGGAATTTAGGTAGCTTTGATTTCAATAGAAGGTTAGATTTAAATATTATGATATTGCTCTTTATAGGATTAAATTTGACTGAATGTTCGATTCCAAATTTTTCACATACTCTTAATAATTTATCCAGTCCTGCTCCAGAGGGCGCGATTAAGGCTAGGTCATCAGCATACATGAGATGATTTACAATGGTGCTGCCAATACAGCACCCAGTGCGAGTCTTGTTCAGCTCCAGACTAAGATCATCCATGTAGACGTTGAAAAGATACGGAGACAATATCCCCCCCTGCCTAACACCATTGGTTACGGCGAAAGAGCCTGACAGGATGTTGCCCCATCTTACACACATTTTTTGATTAGCATACCAGAAAATAAGTATCCTAACAATATAGCTAGGCACTCCCCTGTTAACTAATTTTTCAAATAAGGTTTTGTGACACACCCTATCAAAAGCCTTACTTGCATCAAGAAAACACGAGAAAATTGAGCTATTTAGTTTGTTGTATGTATCAATCACTTCTTTCAGCACATATATGCATTGGTCTGTGCCGTGATTTTTCTTAAAGCCAAAACTGATTGCTGCTGGTGACAATATATGCAGACATTCTTTCTAGCATTATCATTTCAACTACCTTACTCACCACACTAGCAAGTGCTACTGGGCGGTAGTTGTCTTTTGCTGTAATTTTACCTGATTTATCTTTAATGACAGGAACAAGTATTACGGATATCATAGACTCCGGCAGGACACCATGCGTAAATAGACTGGTGATGCAAGAACTAAGTTTATCTATTAACAACTTATCTGCATATTTAAGATGTTCTGCATATATACCATCCAGCCCACAAGCTTTATTTAGGTTAAGTTTTCTTATGGCATTCTCAAGATCACTTTCAGTCACTTTAATGTCTTCATAATTACTATCTTTCACATATTGAATTGCACCATTAGTAGACCTTTGGTTTACACTGTTAAGTAGTTCCTTAAAATGAGTTTTCCATAAGTCAGCAATGTTCTCTTCACCCGTAACCCCCTCAACACTGACAGGTAATGGTGTGTTACAATTTTGCATGGATCTGATGTCCTTCCAAAAACAGTTAGTATCCTTTTCTGCAGACTCTTTGCAAGGGCTTCCTCCTTAATTGGTTTTCATTTTTAATAAATCTAATGGCATATTTGGTCCTAGCCTTTGCTCTTTTGTGAAGTTCAAATATAGGCCCCTGTCTAGGCTGACCTACTTCAAGCCAATGAGACCTAGCATCTCTGGAGGCCTGATACAGGTCAGCCACATAGTCTTGCCAACCTGGCTTATTGAATGAGGACTTATATTTACGGCTATTAAAAATACTTTCCCCCGCTTTTGATAAAGAATCTATTATACTATTGTAAAATTTAATAATGTCCTTTCTGTGTTGTGCATCACTACATTTTGGATCCCTGCATTGTGCTACACCATTACCATCATATTGCACCCTATTTAATAAGTCCTTGGTTTTATCACAGTACATTTGGCACTCTTCATTTGAGATTACATTCCATGGAACTTTTGCCTTGATGCTATTGCTAGTTTCTGTTATTTCCGGTGCTTTATTAATTTGGATTGTTAATTCTATAGGTATGTGGTCGTCATCCGTAATGTCGTATCTTATGGCCATTTCTGAGATAGAGTCATGAAAGTCAGAGCTAGAGATTGCATGATCAAGCCACGACCTGGTCTCCCATGCTTCACTAACATATGTATAGCTATTTTCTGGAAGCAGGTTTTTGGAGGACAAAATTAAACCTTGCTCCTCACAAAACCTTAACATATGTTTAGCAAACATGGAGCCACCCAACTCGTGAGGGTTAGCATTCCAATCACCTACCACTGAGTAACACGTTATCTCTAATTCAGAAATTAGGCCACCAAGCTCCCCTAACTTTTCCAAATAAAGTTCTTCATTTTCTGCACACTGATACGGTAAGTAAACACAAAATATTGCAAATTTTCTGTGTCCCACTTCCAGCTGTATTCCCGCACACCAGCTTAAATTTGTCTCAATGGTTTTAATTACACTATCTAGGCACGATCTCCACATTATTGCAACTCCCCCTGGGGGGTGACCTGCCACAATACCATCACGTGTGTCCGTAGTGGAGAACCCGTACCCGTGGAAATCTTTATCTAATATGTTCAAATTACCTAAGTCCTGTTTTGTGTACCAGGTTTCCTGAAGGCAGACTATGTCACTGGTCCTTAATGTAGATACGATGTCAGGTCGCAACAGGAGATTCCTCTTTGTTTTGGGGAGTCCTCTGCAATTGTATGAAGTTACTTTTATACTTGCTGCTGTTGTTGGTATCCCCTCCATTACTGCGAGTTGGATAGTGGTGTGCGATGCCTCCAAGTCCCAGAAGCCTCTGCACTGTCCTCATTGGGATATTGTCTTGGTTCTCTGTACCAGTTGACATATGCATCTTCTGGCCACAGGTCAGGATTCATGAAAACATCTGGATCTGGACATTCGCTAGTTATACAAAAGGAGGAACAGGTAGTGGACCTGGAGAGGGTGGTCAGCTGTCTTACCTCTATATTTATAAGTAGATTATCAGCCAAGTATGTCTTGAGATTCTCAGCAGTAACACTAGGGTTGAATCCTGTGGCAAACACCCTAGCTAGTCGGGGCCTTTTGATGGTATTGAGGCCAGTATCCTTGACCCTACCTTTAATTCCTGGCTGGTTTCTCGGTCTAGGGTGAACCTGCTCGCCTTCCCTAGAGTAGCGAGGCTTGCCATTCACCCATTTGACCATAGTCCATGGGTTTTCCCTTGCATTGGCTCCTTCATTTGGTTCAGTTTGTGTAGGTAAATTTGAGGATGGTGTAGCTGGCACTGTATTATCTTCTCTCGTTGCCGACGATAAAGATTGCTGTTGTGTTCGGTGTTGTTGCTGTTGTGGTCGCTGCTGCTGCCACACCTGGTGTTGCCTTTGATATGAATGCTGCTGCTGGGTTAGTTTGGATTGTTGTAGTTGTCGCTGGTGTTGTTGTTTTTGTTGATGCTGTTGCTGCTGCTGCACCTGCTGTTGTTGCTGCTGCACCTGCTGCTGTTGTTGCTGCTGCACCTGCTGCTGTTGTTGCTGCTGCACCTGCTGTTGTTGCTGCTGCATCTGCTGTTGTTGCTGCTGCACCTGCTGTTGTTGCTGTTGCACCTGCTGGTGCTGCTGCTGTTGTGGTTGTTGCTGCTGTTGTGGTTGTTGCTGCTGTTGTTGTTGTTGCTGTTGATGCTGTTGTTGTATGGGTCGCTGTTGTTGCTGGGGCTGTTGTGTTTGGAGTTGTTGCAGCTGTTGCTGTTGTAGTTCAGCCTGCTGTTGCTGGGGATGGTGTTGTAGGCCTATGGGTGGTTGTTGTTGTTGATGCTGTTGTTCTAGATGCTGCTGCTGTTGTTGTGTCACTTGTGCCTGTGGTTGAGGTGGAGCGTTAGTAGAGTTATTTTCTAACTTATTCACTCTGTCAGCTACATTTGAAACCACACTGTTTATGTCCACTATGGTTTCTTTTTGACCTGTGGTACACTCTCTCAGTAATTTAACTTCCATTTGGGTGTTCTTGATTTCACTAAGTAGCACTGACACATCTATCCTATCAAATTGTATAGGTGGTAGGTCCTTTAGGTCCATGGCCACGAAAGTGGGTAAGCCCACAGCCTTACTCTCTTGTAGCAATTTAATAATGTCTTTAATGTTCTCAGCACTTTTGTTTGCACCAACTCGTTTAATATTTCGATAATTGTTATCTTCACTGGTACCAATAAGATCGAACACTCTGTTCTTGGCTGCCACAATTTTATCTTCATCATAAAAGGGCACACACAGCTGCACAATACTGTCTGTAGGTAGACTATCTATTTTATTTGATATAAAGCATAACAGTTCGTTGATTTCAAGGCCATCACTATTTCGTCCCTGGGTTGAGATTGTCCCACCTCGCCCCGCCATCTTGTTTGATACCCAGATGACCAGGGGGGCAGATATTCCACTTCACTTTTCACTCACTTATGGACTATTCACTAACACTGTATATGTTCCACCACATTCTCTGTGCATTCATTGTGGAGTTATATACGTTGTTTGCTCTGTGTAGTGTTGACATAGGGTATATATGTTGATAACTTGGAGCAGCAGTTTACCCAAGGTACCTCTCTTCTTCTTCTTATAGTAGGGAATCACACATCTGTCATACTTGGAAGACTGTTATATATACACACACCTGTCACATACACACACACCTGTTATACTTGGAAGACTGTTACATACACACACCTGTCACATACACACATACCCTTCATACTTTTTAGACTTATATACACACATCTGTCATACTTGGAAGACTGTTATATATACACACACCTGTCACATACACACACACACCTGTCATACTTGGAAGACTGTTACATACACACACCTGTCACATACACACATACCCGTCATACTTTTTAGACTTATATACACACATTTGTCATACTTGGAAGACTGTTATATATACACACACCTGTCACATACACACATACCTGTCATACTTGGAAGACTGTTACATACACACCTGTCACATACACACATACCCGTCATACTTTTTAGACTGTTACATATACACACACCTGTTACATACACACACCTGGCATACTTTTCAGACTGTTTTATATATATACATACACCTGGCTAACACACTCACTCACACCTGTCATACTTAGAAAACTTATATGTACACATCTGTCACTTATATGTACACATCTGTCACATACATACACACCTGTCATACTTGGAAGACTGCTATATACACACACCTGTCACATACACACACCTGTCATACTTTTTAGACTGTTGCATATAAGCAATACACACACACACACCTGTCACACTAACACCTACACACACCTGCCATTTGCACATATCTGTGATACTTTCTTACATATTGGCTTTACTCACATCTTGTCAGTCTGGCACATCTGTCACTAACACATAATGTACAGTCACGCACCTGTCATACTTTCACTCCTGTTAACCCGGGAACGGCGATGCCCCTGGGCGAGCATATGACCATTTGGGCGACTATTCCAAATCGCGACGAAAACTACCTCAGCGTGTAGGAAATGTTCGAACGGACCCGGTCATATATATATTTGCCACCAAAAAATGTGGGGGGGGGGAGTCCCGTAGTTGGAAAATGTGGCACAACCGGCATCGCGCGGCGAGAAAAACATCGAGCGGCGAGATTTACCCGCGCGTATATTCTGCCGTACAGGGGGTAGAACCAAGGGGAGGGGAGGGTGGGTTGGCCGTATTATGGCTTATATGACGTATTGTGAGCACTTTCATGATATATAATGTACATGTACATATGTAGGGCACCCATTTGCATATCATATAGCAAGAAATAAGGCGCACATACACAATATATGCGATATATAGGCGAAATTATACGTGTGATACGTGATTGAAAGCGAGAGGAGGGAGGAGGGAGGAAAGGGGGATAATTGTCATCGATTGTCGATATTTATGCGCGTAAATACTCTGGTTTAGGGTACAGCAGGGGTGAGGGGGTGGGAAGGAAGGTGGAGGGTGGGGGTGGGATGAGCAAAATATCGCTTATATATCGTACTGTGGGCATGTTCATGATATATAATGTACTATCATACAAAAAAGTATCCTTACTAAAATGACACGCACCAGTTAGACTCAATGGACGAAGTAATATGGAAACTATTGTTTGAGCTCGAATCGTACCCCACTTTATGAAACTCAACGTTCACGAGAGTAAGGATACTTTTTTGTATGATAGTACATGTACGTATATAGGCGACCTATCTACATGTCATATAGCAAGAAATAAGACGTACATACACAATATATACGATATATAGGCTGAAAGTATACGTGACCTAGAGAGGGAATGTAGGGAGGGAGGGATCATATGATAGTCGCCCGAGGGTAAAGAGATGCACGTGTGGGGTGTTGTGGCTGTGATACAGGGGTAGGTGGAGGAGGGAGGGAGGCGGGTTGATGGAAGAAATTGCTATATAGTATACGTATTGATCACTGTCATGCTTTCATATATCATGAAGACACTGCAGTAGTCCCATGTGAAGAGTGGACACCCATTATTTGGTCGTAGACAGTATAAATAGAACGAAATCAGTGTAGGTTTTTGGGAGGGGGGAGTGAAGACTACAAATTTAGGGGGTTTGGCTAAATAAACAGTGTGCCCGAAATAGACTGGTATCGGTTTACACAAGATAAACTGCTTGGCCCTTTCGACACAAACACCGACCTATTGTAGAAATTCATATATTTATAATATAACTATATTGTAGAGTGGTAATTTACATGTCACTTTGCGTAAATGACAGATAATTTCATTGATCTACGAGTATATGCAGTAATATAGTGTGACGGTCCTTTTGATATTTCAATGAATATATTTTTATAGGGACATTATGTCCCAGGTAGTGAACAAATTATTCATCGATATACAATAGTATATCGATGTATTACTTTTTTTTTGGTCGTGGGTGACAGGTCGAATCTACAGACCAAGTTTTTCCTTTACTTTACTATGAGCCGCGGTGGCCCAGTCGGTAAGGTCACGGAGAGGCAATGGGGAGGAATGTCAGGGCAGTGGGTTCGAGTCCAGTAAGGGGTTATGGAGAGACTTTTGTGATGTTTAGAACAATTTTGGCAAAAAAATTTGTTTACAAACTCATGTAATTGTATTCAAGCAATATGAAATATTCATAAAATAATTCATATTGCAAGAATACAATTTGTTATGCCTTGCTTTTCTACAGGATTAACTTGGGTAATGTGAGTTCTAACTGACTGGGTATAGAAGGCTGCATGCACAAAACAAGGTATGAGGAATAGAGAACACAAAATAAACACACGGTAACAAGACACACGATCACGTTTATTGATATACCACTTCTGAATACTCGTGCAAGACAATATAATAGAATTGAACAACACTAGCATAAGTGGATCTGGATGGAGCCTAGTCTCCCACTTCCAACGTTCAGGTATTAATCTTCTAATCACTTGCTTTAATTCACAAGTTTATATACTGGAGACCATCAATGTTACTTATAGATTCATATTCACTGTTAGATTTATTACTGGTAGCTCTGGTGCACAAGTAGTAGTTCACAGACTAGATTAGACACGCATATTTTAGAGCACAGGAATTCTAGTAACCTCAGGGGGTACTGATCTAAGCTTTATATTCTTGTATCAGAAATACATAGAACGCAAATCAGTGAGCGAACATTCAGATATCACTAGGGTTTCACTTCTATTAATAATATCTGGGTATATGGGTAATTACGAGAGTTAATATCGCCTGTTAATTAATGAACACTGATACGCTTAGCACTTCCTAATGGAATGGTTATATATGAATTATACTGGGGCAAAGATATAGCCACTTCATAGAAATATTAATAAGTGAATCTCTAAATAGCACTATAACACTGTAGTACTGATAGAGTGAATCTTGGGTAGTATTTGATTGGTCTGGTCCTGGTTATCTTGCGTCCGTGATGTTGGGGCTAACGACTGGTTCCGCGGCCGTCCAGGTGGTCCATATGTAGGAAGTTCTCAAGTACGTGGACAGGTCCTTCTATCCAAATCTGCCACGGAGTCTGCTGGCTCTGGAACTCAATTCTCAGCAACCAACAATGAATAGAGCTCGAGTTCAACTCTGGTGACCAACCCTGGTTGGTGTCTAGCTTTCAACTGATTTTACTGGGGGCTGGAGCTTGGTTTATAGGCTCGGTTTTGGACCCTGTAGGCCATAGGGATCTCGAGTTTTGATGGACTTATTTGAGCTCTCAATTGATACAGGAACTAGGTAAGGTGGTGATTACTGTTGTGGCACATGGCTATATGGAGCCTTCATAATGCGATATAACTGAGCCTTAGTAAAAGGTACTATTTTGTCTATACTGGAAGTATTTAGGGAAGAGAGACTGGATCTACTTTGCGAGGAGGATTGGGACAGCTGTAATAGGAGCGTCTCTCTTAGATTGTTCAATCTTCATTCTATGGTATAGCTGAGGTGCTAATTTAGTGATCAGAGTATGCAAGAAAGGTAAAGGGGTTATTGTGGGTTAATAGAGGTTAGTAAAGGGGTTAGTCATGCATGGTTAGTTCATTGATAGGAAGAATTCCTGTACTACCTGGCAATGACCCGGAAGTCAAAACAGGGGTCAGGTATACCTCCGCAGGGGTGGGGGTCTCCCTCCTCGGGTGGGTAAAAAGGGGTAGCTGTGCGCGTCCTCTCTCTGTGATGGTCGTCCGGGCGGCTGTGGCTGGGGGCTTGCCATATTACAAGTGTTTGTAATAACCCTCTGTTTATGAGACAGATGTGGGTGTTCGTATACTAAAACCGAAGGTGCCTTGACCAGCTGGTTTAATTGGTTGGGTTGTTAATTGCATGGTTTGTTGGATGTGGGGGAGACTGGGTTGCTAACTCTGCCACATTTATCTGGAAGTATGGCAATAGAAGTTAGTCACTGGCGAGGTGGCTAGCCTCGCACTAACGATCATTTAGTACAGGGTTGTGAATGGGTTGTGAGGGAATAGATGGCATGCGAAGGGTTAGTAAAGTTCTAATGTTGTTCCGTCCTACTAAGGGAAGGTAGGCTGGATAGGAGTATATATAAAAGGTTGGAGAATGTTAGCAACGGAAAAATCAAGGATATTCAGGAGGTATGGTGGAGAGGCTAGGTCGGAAAGGAGTGGAGGAGCGTGGGGGGTTAATGAGAGGGAGAGGATTAAGGAGGGCTACGTGGAAGTTTGACCCTAAGGTCTCTGGGCGTAGGGGTGGCATTAGCCTACAGTTGGTATCGTAGCCTGGGGGTTAATGACAGGGAAAGCATGTTAGCCAAACGCTACCGGGGGATGAGCAATATGTGGTGGTATATGAGTCTGGAAAAGATAGAATCATGTGGACTGTGGGGCTGTGTGAAAGAGGAGGTTAACTGTAGGTGGGTGCTTGACTGTGGATAAAAGTAGAGAAAAACATGGTGTATTATTACTCGTCAATACGAGGGGTTATGGACACTATTATTTGACACGATTTCTTGCTGATCTAGTTGTCCCTGGGAACTGCGTTTTCTATGAAATATAGACCAAAGAAAAGCGGCAGTTCATAGGGGTACTTCGTTATTGTTGCGTGGTAGATATAGACCATGGTAAAAGAAGGTTATCTATACAATCTCTGGTTGGGGTAAGAATTAGAGTTGCTGCATGGTGGCTAACATCTTCAGTCATTATCTCGGTCTAGGTCTTACAGGAATAATGGTTATATATACAATGGTGTACCCGTGGGTATCATAGTTTCTTATCAATCATGACATGGGGTTTAACATACTACTTCTCGGATGGAAGAACATACATAGATTTATGGGGGCGGTTGGTCTTCAGAAACTTAGTCTGGCAAGACAAGGTATTTTAAGGGGGCGAACATATTACTTCTCGGATGGAAGAACATACATAGATTTATGGGGGCGGTTGGTCTTCAGAAACTTAGTCTGGCAAGACGAGGTATTTTAGGGGGTTACATATTACTTCTCGGATGGAAGAACATACATAGATTTATGGCTGTCTGAACTGGTTGGCATTGGCTCAACCTAGGGACAGGGCATGGGTGTATTAAATGAATGTGTATTAATGTTCATCATCATGTAGGTAGAGTCTGGTGGGTAAGAGGTGTAGGACACGAAGCAAAATAGAGTAGTGTGGACTGTGGATACGAAGGAGGTGATTGGAAGACGTATAACAATTGTGGAAAAGTAAATGGAAGAGATGAACACAATGGCAGATAAAGATAACTAACCTAAGGATTGAATACATAGATTTATGGCTGTCTGAACTGGTTGGCATTGGCTCAACCTAGGGACAGGGCATGGGTATTTTAACCTGGGAGGAACATACATAGATTTATGGGGCGATTGGTCTTCAGAAACTTAGTCTGGCAAGACAAGGTATTTTAGGGTATGTTGGTATTGACATCCTAACTTAGGGACAGGGCATGGGTGTATTAACTTTAAGGTGTATTTATGTTCATCATCATGGAGGTAGAGTCCGGTGGGTAAGAGGTGTAGGACACGAGGGGTAGTGGATACGCGAGGTGGGGGAGGGTTGTGAATTGTAAAGGGGGTGGTTTGAGGCTAGGCGCCGCGCCGCTCGTGACTTAGGATAGTGACCCTTAATGCGCTGGACATAGGGGTGGCATTTCCCTACGATCGAACAGGTAGAGTGGTGTGTGCAGCGGGGCGTGAAGGATAAGTGGACAGGATGACCCAAACAGGGTACCACTGAGTATAGGGTCACGAAGAAAAATAGAGTAGTGTGGATTGTGGATACGAAGGAGGTGATTGGAAGACGTATAACAATCGTGGAAAAGTAAATGGAAGAGATGAACACAATGGCGGATAAAAGATAATTAACCTAAGGATTGAATACATGCATGAATGACGACATTATAGTCGTCGTCCTAATAAGATGATGAAACCTGGTTGGTCTGCACGTGGCACAATACGACACAAGGACAGTGCCGCTATGTCATATCAATACTGGTGGCATACTCCGGTTAATATTATATAAATTATACACTTAGTTACTAGAAGAACAAGGCAAGGGGGGGCGACTGAGCACGGGGGTACATATATCTATACTCGTCATGGAAAGGGAGATACGAGGTAGCTTTCCTGCATCTCTCCTGATAATCGTCTGCAAATTGGTCATAGTGAGTTTATCCGAATTAACAGGCCTAAATCAATACAATACTGGCATAGGGTTATCGGGTGTATAGAGTCGTGGTTAAAGGTTGGGAATATATAGTTAGTGGATAAAACCACGGGAGGTTAGAGACATAGAATTTGGGGGGCTATGATTGTTATATAACTAAATACAGGGCTGACGTAATCACGATCTGATTTGGTGTGAAATGGAAGTTAAGGTGTCTTAGATCGCCTCAAACCTACACAATGAAAGTATTATAGTCTGTATGGTGGTTACATAATTAAATACATACTTAGGTGGTACATCAAGAATATCAGTGAGTAAAGTATTGTGGTTTGTATATTAGAAGACTGTGATTGAGAGACGTATAATATGTGGAATGAATTGAGAGAGAGGGAGAGAGACCAAATCGGAAAAGGAAAAGGGGCCTGGGATCTCGTTGGAGATGGGAGTTTCGCTCTCAGGATTTTCGTTCCTGTGGCTCGTTAGGGTTGGAGGTTTCGCTCTCAGGTTTTTCGTACCACAGCGTTCCTGTGGTATTTTACAATTACATGAGTTTGTATTTTCTTTTTTGTCTTTTTTTATATATTTATTTCTTTATTTATTTATTTTTGTTTTGTTTTATATTATAAAATAGGAAATACATACATAGGAACATAGTTTGCAAAATATTATTATTGATATTATATACAAGCATATATGGGCACATTATTATCACAGGAGATTTCTATTGAGGTAGTGAGTGAAAACATTACAAATTACTAGTGAACATAACAAATATAATTACCAATATGGGCACATTACTATCACAGCAGATTTATCTTGAGGTAGTGAGCGAAAACATTACAAATTACTAGTGAACATAACAAATATAATTACCAATATGGGCACATTACTATCACAGCAGATTTATCTTGAGGTAGAGTGAAAACATTACAAATAACTAGTGAACATAACAAATATAATTACCAAATATATATATACAATGGAATTGGTATCAGAGTAAAGAGATCATGACATTGTGTGAGAGTGACTTAGGAAAGATATCTTGAGCGAGAGTGACTTAGGAAAGAGTTAGCTAAAGAGAGCATGAGAGAGTGATTTAGGAAGATCATGAGTGAGAGTGACTTAGGGAATAGATCATAAAAGTGAGAGTGATTTAGGAAAGATATCTTGAGCGAGATTGACTTAGGAAAGAGTTAGCTAAAGAGAGCATGAGAGAGTGATTTAGGAAGATCATGAGTGAGAGTGACATAAGTGCACGGTTAGGTAGGTGAGGTGAGGTGAGGTGAGGTGAGGTAGGGCACGAGTCAAGGGCAGGGCGGCGACACTCAGAATTGCTTCAGGGTGTGGTAGTCCCTGTAGCAGTCGCCGAGGCAAAGGGGGACCTTGCACTCCTGGCACATGGTGGTGATCCTGGGCTTTGTCCTGGGCCTCCTGGTGGTATTGGAGCAGACATAGCACAGCAGCTGCTTTCGCCGACTGCCAACAAACTCGGTGTGGACTGGGTAATTTCGTGACAGTGCTACCTGTATACGGTCGGGGGCATGGGTACCACGCCAACCCATTTTAGTTTTAGTGGGCTCCCCGAACATCTCCAGGAGTTGGTACGACACATTGTACGTCTGGGCAGACGCTCTGTCTCGGAGACAGAGCACAACAGTAGAATGGGCGCTCAAGCAAACCATTTTCGACCAAATGATTGCAGAGCCTTACCGTCCACAAGTGGATCTGTTTGCGTCCGAGGAGACTCACAAACTCCCGCTGTACCTCACCCGCCGGACAATAACGCAGGCGGGAGCACCCGACGCACTGGTGATGGCTTGGAACAGGTGGAGTTCCGTTTATCTGTTTCCGCCACCAGACGCTTCTCTAATGTGCCACGTAGTAAACAAACTACAGGATTATCGGGGCGTAGTCTCGTTAATCGTGCCCCTGTGGCCGGCGCAGTTGTGGTACCAGCATTTGAAAAGGTGGTGCCTGAACCCGGTGTCGCTCCCGGTCGGGTATTTCCACTTAGACACGATTGGCAACCTAGAGACCTCGCTGACTTTTGCATTATGGACATTCAGGAGGCCAAGTGGCTAACACCGTATGGTAGAAACGTGACCGATAAATTCATGAATCAATATACCCAATCTACAAAGAGACAGTATCAATAGCACTGGCAGTCCTTTACTTCTTGGATACTTAGAACAGAACAAACCGTACCTTCGGTGGCTTTGGATTTTCATTATTTAAACTATCTGTTCAAGCAGAAACGTCTATCTGTAGTAACGTTAAAAAATTACTTAACAGCGATTAGGATGCCATTCTTTGACCTTACAGGTCTAATTAAAATGCCCCAGAACGAGAAGCCCACCACGGAAGCCACGAGCGAGAACAACAAAGAAACGGGAACAGAAACACCCGAAGGAAAGGCCCACAGAACGAAAGGACCAGGTGAGAGCAGACGCCCCATAGATCAGCGTGAGAGAAGAAAGAAGGAGAGAAGGCACCAAGCCAACCAGTTCAGACAGGCCGAAGCCCGCAGAGCTAAGCAGCTCCAAACCACACCTGCCTATCGCTTCTAACCACTGACCCTTCCCCCACCTCGCGTATCCACTACCCCTCGTGTCCTACACCTCTTACCCGCCAGACTCTACCTACATGATGATGAACATGAATACACCTTAATTTAATGCACCCATGCTCTGTCCCTAAGTTAAGATATCAATATCAACATACCCTAAAATACCTTGTCTTGCCAGACTAAGTTTCTGAAGACAAACCGCCCCCATAAATCTATGTATGTTCTTCCATCCGAGAAGTAATATGTTAACCCCCATGTCATAATTGATAAGAAACTATAATACCCACGGGTACACCATTGTATATATAACCATTATTCCTGTAAGACCTAGACAGAGATAATGACTGAAGATGTTAGCAACCATGCAGTAACTCTAATTCTTACCCCAACCAGAGATTGTATAGATAACCCTCTTTTACCATTGTCTCGACGCATATCTACCACGAAACAATAACGAAGCTACCCCTACGAACTGCCGCTTTCTTTGGTATATATTTCATAGAAAACGCAGTTCCCAGGGACAACTAGATCAGCAAGAAATCGTGTCAACTAATAGTGTCCATAACCCATCGTATTGACGAGTAATAATACACTATGTTTTTCTCTACTTTTATCCAGTCAAGCACACACCTACAGCTAACCTCATCTTCCCCACAGTCCACATGATTCTATAATTTCCAGACTCATATACCACCACCTATTGCTCATCCCCCGGTAGCGTTTGATTAACCTACCTTCCCTGTCGTTAACCCCCAGTCTAAGATACCAACTGTAGCCTAATGCCACCCCTACGCCCAGAGACCTTAGGGTCAAACTTCCACGTAGCCCCCCTTAACCCTCTCCCTCTCGTTAACCCCCCACGCTCCTCGACTCCCTCCTGACCTAGCCTCTCCACCATACCCCCTGAATATCCTTAACTTTTCCGTTACTAACATTCTCAAACCTTTTGTATATATACTCCTATCCAGCCTACCTTCCCCCAGTAGGAAGGAACACCATTAGAACTTTACTAACCCTTTGCATGCCATCTATTCCCTCACTACCCATTCACAACCCTGTACCAAATGATCCACATGTACCACATGTACCAAATGTACCACATCCAACAAACCATGCAATTAACAACCCAACCAATTAAACCAGCTGATCAAGGCACCTTCGGTTTTGGTATTACGAACACCCACATCTGTCTCATAAACAGAGGGTTATTACAAACACTTGTAATATGGCAAGCCCCCAGCCACAGCCACCCAGACGACCATCACAGAGAGAGGACGCGCGCCTACCCCTTTCACCCACCCGAGGAGGGAGACCCCTACCCCTGCGGAGGTACACCTGACCCCTGTTTTGACTTCCGGGTCATTGCCAGGTAGCACAGGAATTCTTCCTATCAATGAACTAACCATGTATGACTAACACCCTTACTAACCTCTATTAACCCACAATAACCCATTAACCTTTCTTGCATACTCCGATAACCAAATTAGCACCTCAGCTATACCATAGAATGAAGACTGAGCAATCTAAGAGAGACGCTCCTATCAAAGATGTCCCCAAACCTCCTCGCAAAGTAGATACAGTCTCTCTCCCCTAAATACTTCCAGTATAGCCAAAATAGTACCTCTTACTAAGGCTCAGTTATATCACATTATGAAGGCTCCATACAGCCATGTGCCACAACAGTAATCACCACCTTACCTAGTTCCGGTATCAATTGAGAGCTCAAATAAGTCCATCAAAACTCGAGATCCCTATTGCCTACAGGGTCCAAAACCGAACGTATAAACCGAGCTCCAGCCCCCAGTAAAATCAGTTGAAAGATAGACACCAAACAGTGGCTGGTCCCTTGTGTTGACCTCTAGCTCTATCATTGTTTGTTCCTGAGAATTGAGTTCCAGAGCCTGCAGACTCCGTGGCAGATTTAGATAGAAGGATCTGTCCACGTACAACAAAGCTATGTACACCTTATAACCTTCATACAGACCGGGAAGCTGAGCGATCGACGTGAAAATGGCTTGGCGTTAATTCCGATCCAGATTGACAGGAAGATCCTAATATCTGTGATTCAGGTCTAGAAACCAGAGGGCATATAAGAGTGTAACCAGCAACGATCGCTAAGAGATCCGTCTTGAGAACTTTCTACATAATTATGGACCATCTGGACGCCCGCGGAACCAGTCGTTAGCCCCCAACATCACGGACGCAAGATAACCAGGACCAGACCAATCAAATACTACCCAAGATTCACTTTATCAGTGCTACAGTGTTACAGTGCTATTTAGAGACTCACTTATTAATATTTCTATGAAGTGGCTATATCTTTGCCCCAGTATAATTCATATATAACCATTCAATTAGGAAGTGCTAAGCGTATCAGTGTTTATTAATTAACAGGCGATATTAACTCTCGTAATTACCCATATATCCAGATATTATTACATAGAAGTGAAACCCTAGTGATATCTGATGTTCGCCCACTGATTTGCGTTCTATGTGTTTCTGATACAAGAATATAAAACTTAGATCAGTACCCCCCTGAGGTTACTAGAATTCTCGTGCTCTAAAATACGCGTGTCTAATCTAGTCTGTGAACTACTACTTGTGCACCAGAGCTACCAGTGATAAATCTAACAGTGAATATGAATCTATAAGTAACATTTATGGTCTCCAGTATATAAACTTGTGAATAAAGCCAATGATCAGAAGATTAATACCTGAACATTGGAAGTGGGAGACTAGGCTCCATCCAGATCCACTTAATGCTAGTGTTGTTCAATTCTATCATTTGTCTTGTACGAGTATTCCTATCTTCTTATGCTTCATATTAATCATCATCAAGAAAACTATAGAAGTGTGTACATCAATAAAAGTGATCGTGTGTCTTGTTACCGTGTGCTTATTTTGTGTTCTCTATTCCTCACACCTTGTTTTGTGCATGCAGCCTTCTATACCCAGTCAGTTAGAACTCACATTACCCAAGTTAATCCTGTAGAAAAACAGGGCATAACATTGGTGGCAGCGGTGGTTCTTGATTCGGATAAAAGGTTGCATTACATTGCAAGTTTGGAACAGCCAGAACACGATAACATCATGGCGCACCGTTCTTACATCCCCATCCCACATTATGATGGGGAGACTTACGAGATCGAAACGTTCATGGACATAGTGAAACCCGTACTTGACCTAGTTTATACCAAGGACGCAGAAAAGATAGCCGTGACATTAACGCACCTGGGAAAAGCCGTTTCCCTGGTTGCCTACTGTGGTAAACTATCAATGGAAGTTAAATATTACTAAGCTATAATGAATCAAATCAAATCAATCTAAATGAAAACTACTCTATATCTAAATTGAATTCAATCTGAAACAAGCTAATTTGTATCCAAAGGTCTCACATAATAAATGTATATATAGGTTAAGGTTATAAGGGTTAATATTAGCCAGGAATTAACTCACCAATAGTTCCACGTGGCAATGAGGCAAGGGAGAACGTTTTACCCAATATGGCGGTGGACAATGGGGAACGAGACTTCGGTCCCAAGACTCGAGTCAAGTTAAAGAAAGAATAAATGATTACATGGGAATGGACATGATTATTATAATTTATGCTTATCTATCAGTCAGTCATGATGTCGATGAGAGCGTCGTGATGGTGTAGCTGAGTGTATTGCTGTATGTGTATTGTGATTAGAGGCACAAAAGCTCGATCAACTGAGGGCGGAAAATTTAGATGTTAACCCGGGAGCTGCGGGGAGACTCTTAAGAGTTCCCCCGGCGCACTGCGGGGAGACTCCTAAGAGTCAGAGAAAAAAAAAATCAACTTTTGACATCGAAAAAAAAAATATTTTCTTATTTTTTTTTTTTTTATTTTTTTTTATTTTTTTGGCCCCTGGGCCATGCAAAATCTCAGTCCTCTACCTCCCCTCCTTCCCCACTTTCCTCCTCTCCTTCAGTTATCACCTATTTTCCCTGTTATTCCCTTATTCTGAGGTATATTTTCGTGCTAACATTAGAAATCCGATTGGAGGGTGTGGTCATCACTGATAGCAAGCGAGTGCAAGAGAGAGAGAGAGTATCGATCGACTGTGTCTCAGGCCTTGGGGAAATTGGCGGGAAGCAGATTGCCTCACCATACATTATACAACTCGCGGGCTATATCTCCGATTTTGACCATCCAACGCTGTTTTCACTCGTTTTATTGTTGTTTCAGGTTAATACCTTTATAATCAACCCATAATGGATAAGTATTAATGCTATTAATGGCACAATGAATATTTTAGTGACGGAAACACCTCAAATACGTCAGCACAGGGGGACGTTTCCAATTCCCCCCATGCGCACTTCAGAGGTTAACTGGTTGTGTTCGTGAAGGCTCTGGCGTACCTCAAAAGCACACCTTGCTGCCTTGGCAAACCGCCAGGAGCCCAAATTATCGTACCGCATTTAGGTTGCTCTATACGATAAATTATATTATATACAATTTATATACTACATAAGACCATGGCAATATTGCTTAATAGCATATTAGGCCTTTTATAACTTAACTTATTTACAATCTTATAATATACGATCTACTCGTCCTACGTCGTGCTGTAGGAGAGATCGTGACGTCACAGAGACATACGAGATCACAAAAGAGTCATATTCTATCGTATTTATACGATACCTACCAAGTTCACCCTACTCTCACATGGGACGAATTTCGCCCAATAGTGATAGAGGCCATTAAGCCTTCGTTGGGCGTTTTCGTGGCCCACACCCGTATCCAAGACACTAAATTCGAAGGCGATCTAGACGCCACAGTGAATAAGATCGCCCAACATATCAAAGTGTCTTTCCCCACATTGACCAGAATCCAGCAAGAACAGCAGATTCTGGTCAACCTTGTATCAAGATTGCCCTCAACAGTAAAGGATCATTTCCGTGTGCACGATTTCGTCGGATATCAAAATGATCTCATCACGATCCGACGTATTTTGGCCGTGCACACAGAAACACCTACCCAAATCGCTGTAATCAAGAGGTTCCCCACACACCCGCAGCACCTCGACAACCAAAACCCCAAGGCTCAAACCTTCAACTCCAAGAATGCCTACCCATCCTCATCCTTCCACAACAAACCTACCTACCCTTCCGGCAACCCCCAACCCAGTAGGCCCCGGTTCCAACCTACCCAGCCACGCAGAATCTTCAACCGGAACAAAACCTACAACACCTACCAAAGTAAGAACCCTACATTAGTGATTATCAACCCCTATGATTTCCCTGCCTGTAGTGCTAAGTGTGCCCTCCATCAAATTCGTAACTCTGCCAAACCTCGCATTTCTGTAAATGAAGAAGAGTTGGGACAAGAGGAAGAAATGGAGGAAATGCACACCGAAGACATAGCCCATATCATGACCTCAGACGATACCGAGGAAACCCTGGAGGAGGTAGATACCGACTCCCAGGATTTTTAAAGTATCCCCCGCCCACGATGGCCTCGGCGGGGGACGCCATAACTGATCGCACTGCCCCCATTTACTACATGGCCAAAATCAAGGACATTCCTGTCCGCTTGTTAATCGACACAGGAGCTGCTAAGTCATGTTTGTTCAAGTCTTATTATGATCAACACCACCGACTATTTGGCCCCTTGTTACCTACCAAATCAGAACTAATCTCAGCTGCTGATACCTACTTAAACCTCCTAGGAGACACTTTGTCCCTGTCAGTAACTACTCCTGCCACCCATGCCCGTTGTTATCACTCGTTCACAGTATTTTCCTCCCACTGTAAACATTACGACGGTTTCCTTGGACTTGAACTCCTTCAAAAACTCCAGGCCCAGGTTGACTGCGGCCAGAGGCTGATCTAAAAAAAAAAAAAAATCCAACCCAAAGCCTCTGACAAACCAATCACGCAGAAACCAATTCACAAAAAGAAAAAACACCTCCACCCTCAACAAACTCTGAGTCAAGATTTCCAAGTTGCAGCTAGCACTAAGGTAACTCCTAACCCCCCCCCCCCCCCCCTTGCCCCGAGTTCTCTCAAAATATCACTCATTCCGTTGAAAAAATGCCTCAACAAACGAAAGAAGACAAGTCCAAGCAACTCAATGATGTAAACCCCCCCATTTCTCCTAACTCTGTCCAGGATCAATCCTCCCATGTTTCCAGGACAGACTCTTATGTATGTAAAAACCATTCTACCAAATATTTATGTACACATGTTTCCAGGGAAAATGCCGACCTATGTACCCAACAATGTTTTCCCCATGCCCCCAGAAATGCTCAGCTATTCCACAACCAACAAAATTTCCCTTGTGACAGCTTTCCGTCAGTACCTCCCTTCCACCCCACACAATTCACACCCCTAAAAAACTTCAAAACCCCACACTTGACTCACCCCCTCATGACAGACAAACCCACCAATCCCATATAACCTCTAAACAAACCGTCACTGCCACCGACAAAAGTTCCCAAATTCGTCCTTTTAACAACCACAAATCAGTACATCAGTCCTCCACCAATAACCCATGTTCTATACCTCACTCTTCCCCCACCAACCTTCCGCAGGCCCACCAACAAATTCCGTTTTCTAAATCACTCACACCTCACCACTCTGATCCTCCCACACGCGCCGTTAATCCCCCCCTCATGCGTGACCCCCACCAAAGTGATTCCCCCCCTCCCTCATGCGTACCGAGCACCTGCTCACCAGTCAGTCCCCCACCATCATTAACCCAGCTGTAGTTCAAGATAAATGTCAAATTCCCCCCCGCCATCAAAAATGGGTTAACCTTCGACCCATACCCCAAACTCACATGATATTTTCCCCCACTACCACGTCCACCAACCCCAATCGTTGCCTCCTACAACCCGCCATCAGTTCCGCTCGCATAAACCACATTCTAGTGGCCAATATATCTGAAGAATCCCTGACATTACCAAAAGGCCTCATCATAGGACACCTCGAAACATTTGATGGCCTCCCCATAGATACCAATGAAACCCCTACCAGTCTCAAATTACCCCCTCTCCCTGACACATTATCCGACCACCAAAAACACAGCATGTACGAACTATTGCTAGAGTTCAGTGACGTATTTGCCCAACAACCCACTGAAATAGGACAGACCGATGTTGAACAACACATCATTAACACCACAGGCCCCCCCATAAGACAACCATCCCGTAGAAAAAATCCCATACAACGCCAGGAAGAAGAACGCCAAGTCCAAGAGATGTTAGAGGCCGGAATTGCTACCCCGTCCATCAGCCCCTGGTCTTCCCCTGTTGTCCTAGTAAAAAAGAAAGATGGGTCAACCCGTTTTTGCGTAGATTACAGGAGATTGAATGATGTAACCATTAAGGACGCTACGCCATTACCCAGGATAGACGATTCCCTTGACTCCCTATACGGATCCAGATGGTTCACTACCCTCGACTTGCAAGCAGGGTATTGGCAAGTGTGCATCAAGGCAGAGGACCAATAAAAAACAGTATTCTCCACTAGTGGTGGCCACCACTACGAATTTAACGTCCTACCTTTTGGCCTCTGTAACGGACCCGCCACTTTCTCCCGTTTGATGGAAGCGGTATTACATGGCCTTACCTGGGAAACCTGCCTAGCGTATCTAGACGATATCATTGTGTACTCACAAACCTGGGAAGAACACCTCCTCAGGTTGAGACAAGTTCTTCAAAGAATCCGAGCCGCCGGGCTGAAATTGAAACCCTCAAAATGCGAGATTGCACGAAATAAGGTAGATTTCCTCGGCCACGTAATATCTGAACATGGCATTGCACCAGACCCCAAGAAACTTCAAGCCATACAAAACCAACCCCCACCCACCACCGTTAACCCAGTGAGACCCAGCGTCGCACGTGATGCGTCGGCAGTGTTTGATCACCAACTCCCAGCGACGCATCACGTGCGTCCGACCTATTAAAATCAGTTACGTGGCTCGTAAGGTAGGAAATGGCGGGAGAATAGGAGGGGGAGGTACTGTAGTGTGTGTGGGAGCCGGGCCGGTAGGTGTGAGCGGGCCAAGACAGCTGCGCGGCTGGTGGTGGTGGGCTTAGTGGGGATACTTTACACCCTTAGTTCACCGCCACTTTGAACCTTCATTACTCCGGTCGTATGGGAGCTAGACGCTTGAGATTTATGTGAGACACTCCTTAGGATGTATGCCGTACAATGCCATACTCAGTTTTCACCCTAGTGCTCCCGGGCGGGTGAGACGAACTTTCGACCCCCCCCACCCGCCCCCCAAATGACCAAGGTGAGTTTTTTTTTTCATTTCTCACCATTTTCTTCCATTTTGGCTCAACAATTTTTTTTGAGGCCCCCCCCCCAAAAAAAAATATCCGAGGTGATTTTTTTATTTTTTTTTTCATTTCTCATCCTTGTCTTCCATTTTAGCAAACAAAAATAAGAAGTGAAAATGGTTTGGGACTGGGGTGAACAACATATTATAACTAGCCGGGGCTCAACGGGTTAAAGGAGTACGTTCTTTTCTAGGTTTAGCCGCATACTACAGACGTTTCGTCCCACACTTTGCCGCAATAGCCAGACCCCTCCACCAACTCACCCACAAGGACACCACATTCACCTGGACACCTGAAAGAGACCTCGCTTTTAACACTTTGAAACAAAAGCTGATCCAAGCCCCTATTGTCGCTTTCCCTGATTACCATAAACCTTTCCGTCTTTATACCGACGTATCTCTGTACGCCATTGGTGCAGTTTTAGCTCAAGTAAGAGACGGAGAGGAACATGTGATAGCGTATGCCAGCTCCACACTCAACCAAACCCAACAGAATTATGCAGCCACCAAGAGAGAGTGCCTAGGGATCATTTGGGCACTCAACCACTTCAGGTCATTTGTGCTGGGCGCGAAACTAGATATAATAACCGACCATCAATCTTTGCAATGGTTGCGTAGGTGCGAAACCAACTCAGCCATCTTGGTACGCTGGAGAGAGACACTAGAGGACTACGATTTTACAATACAGTATCGTCCAGGTAAACTTCACACCAATGCAGACACCCTGTCACGTTTGCCAGTACCGAAAGACCCCCCCCACCAACCTAGCCGCCTTACAAAACACTGAGCTCTTACATACCCCCATCAACCAACATAATTCCCCCCCAGCCTCCTCACTAATTCAATCTTGGGAAACAAGGATCAGACCACCCTGGATACCGTTAAATATCTTCAAGAAACTGACTCGCTGGGGAGATCAACTTGCCACAGACTCCGGTCACATAGTCCTAGACCCCACCATTGCCCACGACTACATGATTGCCATCCACGAGGGAAACGGCGTACACCTTGGACAAAAGAAAATGTTAAAAATCTTCGCGGATCAGTACTGGACCCCCAACCCCTCCAAGATTGCACAACGCGTGACAGAATCCTGCAAACCTTGTTTATTGGGGAAGGATAGATCACGCACCCCAGACCCAGCTGGTACCATTTCTGCCAACAAAACGTTCCAAGTCCTATCCCTCGACATCATGGGCCCATTTCCTTCTTACGCTGGCAACCGCTATATCGTCACATTTGTTGACGTATATTCAAAATTTTTAATAGCCTGCCCAGTTAAAGACCACACAGTCACCACAGTAGCCACACTGCTTGCCACAGAAGTGTTCCCTATATTCGGCCTTCCCCTTGCTCTTCTATCCGACAATGCCCCCGAATTTAGTGGACACGTTTGGCACCAGTTCACCCAACAATGCGGTATTAAGATCAAACACTCATCCCCGTACTGGCCTCAAGGAAATGCTATATGCGAACGCAGCCATCGCACCATCAACAACCAGTTACGTACCAAAATGATTTCTCTTAACACCTCAGACTGGCCATCACAGATCAAAATTATACAATGGGGCATGAACACCTGTCCCCGAGAAGACGGTATTTCACCTCATGAACGTGTTTACGGCGTACCCCCCCTGTTACTGCCGTTCCACCATCACGCTCACCTCCCCTCCAACACCTCCACAATTGACCCATTGCAACATCTGCAAAACACCCTCTATACCGCCCAAACCTGTCAAAACACCAAAAAGGATAACCCCGATGATAAAAACCCTTTCACCATCCATGACACCGTAATGGTAGCCAACCTTGTATGGTTGTCATGTGAAGCTACAACAACCTTGATAATCCTTTCTTGCACAAGGATGTAGAATAAAAGTCCAGAGATAAGTTTATAGGTTCTTATTAGCCAGAGATACAGGGAGCTGGGAGGCACTTGTTATGCTGAGTGCCGACCGGATGTTACTGATGAAAACATGTGCAGCGGTGCCGGATATATTTGGTGCAACGCTGCCGATACTACAGAGTACGGTATATTATCATGGGATATTAAACAATGATAGTATTGCCCTGAAAGTACATGTGTGTATGTTGCAATATGATTAAGGCATGTGTACACTCTGTCTATATGTTGTGTGTGCACTTAACCTATATCAACACCTCCCTCCCACCTTCAAGCTCGCAAGACGTTGTCGAGCTGACTCTTTTTCTAGGAGCCTTTCAGACCTACGTGGGGCCATGGGGGAAGTGAAGGACTCTCTTTCTGGGTCCGTGCAAGACACAGGGATCTCAGGGTTATGGGGGAGGGGTTCAACACCAGGGGAATTCACTGGGCGGAGGAAGTGACGGTTCCGCCAATATATCTTACCACTGGGGAGACGAACCTCATAATCCCTGGACCTACCGCAGCCCATGACGACCCCAACCTTGTCCCAGCGGTGAGAAGTCGGGTCTTGGATCCGCACTGTGGTGCCGACTCTCAACCTGGGAAGGGGACGTGCGTGCTGGTCATAGTTTCTCTGCACCAGCGCAGTGTGGGCGGCTGCACGGCGGTCACAGTCCTCGGCCTTGGCTTGCCACTCTGCTGCAAAGGACTGGGGATGAGCAGGGACACAAGACCGTAGTGGGTGGCCATACAGGATTTGTGCCGGGGAGCGGCCTGTGAAGTTCGGGGTGTTGCGGAGCTCCAACAGTCCACGGTCAAAGTCCTCACAGTCGATGTTGCCTGAGGGAGCCGTCTTCAGTATGAGGTGTTTGACGGACTTGACGGCAGACTCGGCATGACCGTTGGATTGTGGGTAGTGTGGGGAAGAGACCAAGTGATTGACTCCCCAACGCTCCATGAAGTCCCGGAACTCATGGCTAGTAAACTGTGGGCCTCCATCTGTACGTAGGCGGAGGGGCACACCAACTTCCCTGAAGTAGCGGCAGAAGATCCTGATGGTGTTTGAAGCGGTAGTATCTCCTTTGCAGGGTACGACAACGGGCCAGCCTGAGAGTCGGTCTGTTACGACGAGGAAGGATTTCCCCGCCACAGCAAAGAAGTCGGCTGAAACAGACTCGAAAGGCCTAGTTGGGTTGTCGTCGTTGATCATGGGTTCCTGCTGCTGACTAGGCTGTAAGACCTGACACGGCTCACAAGCTTGAACTGTATTGGCGATGTCCGAGTTGATGCTAGGCCAAAAGACAGCCTGTCGCGCCCTATGCTTAGTGGCCTCCACACCTCTGTGACTATCATGCAGGCGAGTCAAGGTGCAGCGGCGGAGGGCTTCAGGAACCACAACCCTCGCTCCATACAGGACGAGTTCACCATCTGCTGACAGGTAGTCTCGGAGTTTCCAGAATGGGAGTAGAGAGTTGTGCAGGTCGTAGCGGTTGGTGGGGAAACCAGAAGTAACGCACTCACGCAGGCGGATGTACACAGGATCCGCTCTGGCTGTGTCTCGGAGTTCCTGGAGAATCCTGTCTGCGTCCTGTGAAGGAGAGTTGACGGCAGCGGCGGCGGCGTTGACAGTCACGAGGGACCTGAGGTGAACCGTGGCGTCGGCACATGCTAACTCATCCTCTGGCGTCGGGTGGCTGACAGGGGCCCGTGACAACGCATCAGGGATGCAGAGCAACCTGCCAGCGCGCCAGACGGCTGTGAAGAGGTAAGGTGCGACTTTCTCCTTCAGACGTTGGAGGCGGGGATTTTCAATCGCATCAAGGGTGTAGTTGTTGAAGATGGGAATGAGGGGGCGATGGTCCGTCATGAGGGTGAAGTGTTGCAGTCCGATGAGGTAGAACTTGCACTTGGACATGGCCCAGACCACGGCTAGCATCACCAGCTCAATGGTGGCATAGCGGGACTTGGGGTCGCTTAGGAACCTCGAGCCACACTGAACTAAGCGGAGACGGTTGTTGCCATGATCCTGTAGGAGGGCATATCCAATACCGTTGAGGCGGGATGCATCAGTTTGTAGAATCACTGGTAGGGAAGGGTCGAATGGGGCCAGGACGGGTGGACTGAGCAGGGCAGCCTTGACCCGGCGGAAAGCCTCATCATGGTCAGCGGTCCACATAAACGACCTCTTCGGGCTCATCAGGGGGCGCAGGGGCTGAGCGGCAGTGGCGATGTCGGGGGTGAACTCCGCCAGCTGGTTCACCAAACCCATGAAGGAGCGAAGGTCGGTGATGTTGGCTGGTGTCGGGAAGTCCTTGATCGCTCCGACTTTGCCAGGGTCAGCCGAGATGCCCTCACCTGAGAGCGTGTACCCACAGAAGTTCACACTGGGTGCGGCGACCACGAACTTGTCCTTGTTGAGTGTGATCCCACTGTCGCGGAACTGTATGAGCACTTCATGGATACGCTGAAGATGTGTGTTGAAGTCCTTGTCGTAGAGCAGTACGTCGTCGACAACCTTGGCACAATTTTGCACCCCTTGGAGGGCCCTATCACCGCGAAGGCAGAAGGCGTCACCTGTCGCAGCGAAACCCATTGGACCTCTACAGTGTTGGAAACGGCCATAAGGAGTGATGAAAGTTGTGAGATGCTGGTCCTCCTCGGCAAGTTCCATTTGCCAATATCCACTCAGGGCGTCTGCCGTCGTGAAGAATTTCGCCTGCGGGACCACACTGCGGATTGCTTCGAAAGGCGTCGGTGAGGGGTGGGCTGGGCGGGAAACTTGGCAGTTGAGCTTGGTGAGGTCTACGGTGAGGCGAACTTCGGCGTTGGGCTTGGCGACGACGACGAGGGGGTGGCACCACTCTGAAGGTTCATCGCCGGCCGGTTTAATGATACCTTGTGCCACTAGCGAGTCCAGCTCCTGCTTAACTTTGTCCCTGAAAGCAAAGGGGATCTGCCGCGGGGTGTAGATGGCAAAAGGCACGGCATCGTCCTTGAGGTGGATCCGCATTGGGGGACCCTTCATAGGCTTGAGTGGAGCTGTCTGGAGATCCTCCTTGGAGACCAAAACGTCCTTGAACTCTCGAAGAAAGAACTCCTTGGCTTGTGCAGGTGACGTGGTGGCTGTGAAGGGTAGCTCCTTACACCTGTAGATATGTTTAACCTGTAGAATTGGCTTGGGGAATTCTGCTGAGATGATGGCCAATGCTTGACAGTGGCGTTTGGACAGAAGCGGCGTCTGAACACCCTCGCGGATTTGGATTGTGGCCGAACAGGAGCGTTTGCTGATGGTGAGTTGTGCATGAAACGTCCCCAAAGCAGGAGCCATTGCAGACCCATCCGCGTTGAGCGTTGTTGTCGGAGGCGGAGGTCGTAGGCTGCTGAGAGGAATCCGAAGTATGTCGAGGTGTCGTCGGCCGATCACTGTGATGTCTGCACCTGTGTCAGGAAGCATGTGGAGTTTTCTGGTGGTGCCGCTGTAGGTGAGACTCACGGATGTCAGTGTGGGTGCCTGAACAGGTGATCCCACACGTTGACAACTGGAGGTCTTCTTTGCTGTAGACTTGTTGTGGGAGGAAGCGGCGTTGTCCTGTGTGGCGGGCGTCTTGGAAGATCTGCAACATTTGTCGTAGTGGCCCATATGGTTGCAGCGACGACACTGGGCGGTGGCAGCAGGGCAAGCAGGAGTCCTAGGCTTATGACCACGACGGCCACAGTTAGTGCAGGTGTAGTCTTCAGCCGGGCACTTGTTCTTGTTGTGCCGGTGAGCACAACGTTGGCAGGCGGCAGCCGACGCCAAGGACTGTTGCGATGTGGAGAACTTGTCGCGTTGCTTAACCTGCTTGTTCTGCTTGTACGCTGACACGGCGTTAACCTGGGACGGTGGGGCACGTATGGCTGATGTAGCACTTCGAGTGGCCTCATAGGAACGGCAAGTGTTGACGATGTCCTGTAATGAAGGGGTGGCGTCGAGGGAAAGCAGCTTCTGTACAAGTTCTTCGTCATGTATGCCCATCAGAATGACCATCTTGAGTTGGGTCTCCTTGCAGGCTGAAGAGTTCCCTGGGCAGACGTCAATTTCTTCGGCGATGTGGCAGAGGCGGACGTAGAAGTTGTTGAATGACTCGCCCTGTTTTTGCTTGCAACTGAACAGGTCCCTGCGCCGGAGAGCTTCATTGCGAGAATTCTTGATGTGCTCCTGAAGTGCATCGAGGACTGCGTCAACGGTCTTGTCGGTGTCAGGGGGTATGCTTAAGGTGTGTTCCAAAAGCCGCTGTGTCTCCAGGGTTAAGCACATCCGCATCTGGATCAGTTGTTTCACCCTCGGTAATTTAGATAAGTCTACCATAATAGAGTAATCGTCCCACCGACGCCTCCATTCTCTGAAAACCTGGAAGGTGGCATCAGCGCGAAGGGGCGGCGGGTTCTGGGTGATAGCCTTCTGTGGTGGAGGTGGAGCTGTAGGGGTGGAGGATGTTGTGGAATTGGGTGTTGTCCCCGTTGAGGTAGGTGGAGGTGCGGCGGCAGGTGGGGTAATTTGGGCCAGAGCCTGGACAAGGGCGGAGAACTTGGCATCGTCCATCTGTCTCCTGTAGTCCTCCTCCGTGCGTCGTCTTGTTTCCTCCTCCTGTCGTCGGTTTTCCTCTTCCCATCTTCTGCGGTCCGCCTCCTGTTGTCTGCGGTCCTCCTCCTGTCTTCTGGTATAGTCGTCCCGTTGTCTGCATTGCTCCATATACTGTATGAGCTGAAGGAGGTCTGCACTTGTGGTAGGTTGTCGACTTGCAGGGTGTGGTGACAGGGGTGGCATCCCCCTATAGTGTAGGGGAGGTAAAGTGGGGGGAGGTTGGGGAGGTGGAGTAAAATGAGGGGTGGTGAGAGGAGGAGAGGTTGGAGTGGAATGAACTGACTGGTACCCCTTACCAGCAACTCCAACAGTATCTCCATCATTATCTCCACCACTATCTCCACCAGCAGCTCCACCATTATCTCCCTCCCCAGTATGGTCGTGTGGGGTGTCTCTGGGCTCCCCATGAATCTGCTCATCTCCCTCCATAATTGGTTGATAGCTGACACACTGTAGTCTTGCAGGAACGATGAAAATGTGCAGTACAACTGGAACAGTTTATTTAATAGTGCGAGAAATTATCTGTGCTAGAGTGAGTGAGTGAGTGCGTGAGTGCGGTAGGCTTGGCACCACCGTGTTGACTTGGCAGCGATGTGAGTGTGTCCGTGCGTGCATGTGCCGGCACAGCTGGAAGGCACTGAGGGCCCAGTGAGGGGTGAGAGCTTCAGTGTTGCTGGAGATGTTAGAGGGGGAGGGTATGCTACTCCTCCCTCTTGTCCAGCAATGTTTCGGCGGCTATAACCCTCACAGCAAGTTGGGAATGGGCACAAATGACATGGGACATATAATAAAGGCACTGCACTACACTCTTAAGTACTTCACTGCACTATAAAGCACTGCACAATAATATATCCAGGGCTGGAGAGGTGAGGTCTTGCAAGATGGCTGGCTGAGAATCCGGTCTTGGCTCGTATCTCCTGGCTGTATTAACACACTGCGCCATGTATGGTTGTCATGTGAAGCTACAACAACCTTGATAATCCTTTCTTGCACAAGGATGTAGAATAAAAGTCCAGAGATAAGTTTATAGGTTCTTATTAGCCAGAGATACAGGGAGCTGGGAGGCACTTGTTATGCTGAGTGCCGACCGGATGTTACTGATGAAAACATGTGCAGCGGTGCCGGATATATTTGGTGCAACGCTGCCGATACTACAGAGTACGGTATATTATCATGGGATATTAAACAATTTTTTTTTTTTTTTTTTTTTTTCTATATTCCAACTTACTTCCTCTCGGGCATAGGCTGAGAGCCTTAACATTCACCGCTTTACAATGAACAGTGAAGCCCGTGAGGTCTTGTTCCAGTATAGGGAGTGAGACATGTGAAGCACGTAGAGTACAACGAGCACCTGCCATCTTGCCTTCACATGAGGCACGGTGCTCACTCATGGCCCGAAACGACCCCATCTCTGAAGCCACCTCGTTCCCGTGCTTCACTGTCTCACCCCCTACACTCAGACTCTCACACTTACACATACACAACGCCACCTGTTGAGCAGATAACTCACCAGGCATTGCACCCCTATAGCATATTTTGAATATGGGAATATTCATACAGTGCTATTTAATCAGGGAACAATGAGGGTATTTTATTGACGTTTCGGTGGGCTTGTGGTAATGCACTGATACCAGGTACAGCACAAATTCCATCCCAATAATATCTTCCCATTGATACATCGGGATTTGAACCCGGGACCTTTGGATTACCAGGCCAGTGGCAAGACCACTCCACCACACCTCCCCTGATAGTATAATGATAGTATTGCCCTGAAAGTACATGTGTGTATGTTGCAATATGATTAAGGCATGTGTACACTCTGTCTATATGTTGTGTGTGCACTTAACCTATATCAACAAACCTCCCTGTCACCAACAAATTAGGCCCTCGCTATGTTGGACCCTACACCATCATCAAAGTCCCAAATGCCTATCAAGTCATCATTGATTATCACGGCATGACTCGCACGTTCAGAAATAGATTTGTCCGATCATTTAAACCTCTAAAACCACAAGACATTACCCCACCCCACACGTCCGACCCTGAATTGAACACCCCTACTACCCCTCCCACTCAGGCTATAAATGTTCCCCTACAAACCCCTAAAGGCCTAAACCCTCCAGCACAGAACCTGCCGATCATTCCTCAACATACCCCACAAACTAACCTCCACAAACCCCAAGCCCCCTCTATCACACCTTCCTCCACCATGACCAATTCCTTCACTTCTGATAGTCAAGTACCTCCCCAAAATATCAAAGTACGAAAACCTCCACCCACAACCCCGACCACAACAGAAACCCTCCCGTCTAGCCCTGAAGTACCTCCACCAGGCACCACAGTAAGAAAACCACCACCCCCACCTAAAACCAAGTACACACCCAACCGCACCACACAATCTACCCCAGTCACCTCACGCTACAACTTACGCCCACGACTGAAATCCTTTAAACCCTCCAGAAAACACACCCTGATAACAAAGTTCCGTAGAGCTGCCAGACCACTATCCTCCTCCTCCTCTTCATCTTCGTCGAATTCTCCTCCACAAAGGGAAAGAAGACGAATAATCACAAGCAAACACCATCACCCCTCTAACTATACTCCAAAAATAACCACCCCCACCCTCCCACGAAAGCAAATACCTTCCCCTTCAACCTCATCCCCTCTCAACCCCCACCTCATCACCCTGAATGACCTTCTAGATCTGCCCCCCCACCAAACTCCCACAAAACCACCTATTTCCACCACCATCAAATCACCAACCCCACCAAAGAACGCACCCAACACACTTTCCTACCCCCAACCTTCCCTATTAATCCACCACACACTCCCCACTCGTCTAGCCCCCTCCCCCTCCCCCTGCATCCACCCCTTTCCCCTCCACTATCCCTGCGACCCCACCCACGCATCAACCAACCTCATCATCTCATAAAACCCCCAACTAACCTCCCCCTAAAGACTACCCTATGCCAACGACCAACCCCTCCTCACCCACCACACAAGTAACTCCCAACCAAAGCCCCTCCAAAATGACGTACCCGACCTCCACACCCCCACTTAAATCCCCCCACAAAGTCGCCCCTCCGAGAACCCCCATCAATACCCCCACCCAATCCTCTCCCATTCCTCCTACCACCCTCACTCGACAAAAACCTCCACACGCATCTACCTCTCAAATAACCCCCTACATCACCCCCCACTAAATGTCCTCCACCTGTAAAGCGTTCTTCCCCTCAATATAAAACATCGTCGAGCGACTCAAGTCCCACTACAAAAATCTACCTTCCCACCAGAACCTCCAAAGGTAGACTCATCAACAGACCCATCAGATTTGAAGACAGTTATGTAAAAACAAAACTCCTTTCTTCCACTAAAAACCCAACCCACACAACACACACACCCCCTCTTTCTCACACACCTCCATCACGCACCTTATCTAAACCAATATTGCACATTGCCTCCATATATTTTCCCAGCCTGCAACACCACCCAAGACAACCCCAAAAACCCCAGACTCATATCCCCCCTTCACCCCCAGCTCCACCTTCACGCGTTAGTCCCTCCCCTTCAGTTGTTAATCCCTTCACCACACTGAAGAGGCCTCCTGTCAGTCCCACACACCTCACTCAATACCTGACCTCCACCATGAACACATCCACACCATTCGTCGCTCCCGTCCCTACCCCCACTGAGGACGAATGCACACCGTTCATAAGACGTATTAAATTAAAAACGTCCACAGGACGCTTAGCCCGTCTACAACGGCCACATCAAGCCCGGGCAGCCGCCATCCACAACACCGAAGACACATTCCTACAGGTCTACATAAACCTGCACAAGAAACCTGACCCTCGCTCTCTTGCCTGGTGGGACCTTCTACACACCCTCCAAATGACCCACCATGACTATACTTCTCTTTACTTCACCCTTGAGGCTCGAGGACGAGCCTACAACGAAGGAGAGGGAAGTAAAATGCCCCAGAACGAGAAGCCCACCATGGAAGCCACGAGCAAGAACAACAAAGAAACGGGAACAGAAACACCCGAAGGAAAGGCCCACAGAACGAAAGGACCAGGTGAGAGCAGACGCCCCATAGATCAGCGTGAGAGAAGAAAGAAGGAGAGAAGGCACCAAGCCAACCAGTTCAGACAGGCCGAAGCCCGCAGGGCTAAGCAGCTCCAAACCACACCTGCCTATCGCTTCTAACCACTGACCCTTCCCCCACCTCGCGTATCCACTACCCCTCGTGTCCTACACCTCTTACCCGCCAGACTCTACCTACATGATGATGAACATGAATACACCTTAATTTAATACACCCATGCCCTGTGCCTAAGTTAAGATATCAATATCAACATACCCTAAAATACCTTGTCTTGCCAGACTAAGTTTCTGAAGACAAACCGCCCCCATAAATCTATGTATGTTCTTCCATCCGAGAAGTAATATGTTAACCCCCATGTCATAATTGATAAGAAACTATAATACCCACGGGTACACCATTGTATATATAACCATTATTCCTGTAAGACCTAGACAGAGATAATGACTGAAGATGTTAGCAACCATGCAGTAACTCTAATTCTTACCCCAACCAGAGATTGTATAGATAACCCTCTTTTACCATTGTCTCGACGCATATCTACCACGAAACAATAACGAAGCTACCCCTACGAACTGCCGCTTTCTTTGGTATATATTTCATAGAAAACACAGTTCCCAGGGACAACTAGATCAGCAAGAAATCGTGTCAACTAATAGTGTCCATAACCCATCGTATTGACGAGTAATAATACACTATGTTTTTCTCTACTTTTATTCACAGTCAAGCACACACCTACAGCTAACCTCATCTTCCCCACAGTCCACATGATTCTATAATTTCCAGACTCATATACCACCACCTATTGCTCATCCCCCGGTAGCGTTTGATTAACCTACCTTCCCTGTCGTTAACCCCCAGTCTAAGATACCAACTGTAGCCTAATGCCACCCCTACGCCCAGAGACCTTAGGGTCAAACTTCCACGTAGCCCCCTTAATCCTCTCCCTCTCGTTAACCCCCCACGCTCCTCGACTCCCTCCTGACCTAGCCTCTCCACCATACCCCCTGAATATCCTTAACTTTTCCGTTACTAACATTCTCAAACCTTTTGTATATATACTCCTATCCAGCCTACCTTCCCCCAGTAGGAAGGAACACCATTAGAACTTTACTAACCCTTTGCATGCCATCTATTCCCTCACAACCCATTCACAACCCTGTACCAAATGATCGTCAGTGCGAGGCTAGCCGCCTCGCCAGTGACTAACCTCTATTGCCATACTTCCAGATAAATGTGGCAGAGTTAGCAACCCAGTCTCTACCACATCCAACAAACCATGCAATTAACAACCCAACCAATTGAACCAGCTGATCAAGGCACCTTCGGTTTTGGTATGACGAACACCTACATCTTTCTCATAAACAGAGGGTTATTACAAACACTTGTAATATGGCAAGCCCCCAGCCACAGCCGCCCAGACGACCATCACAGAGAGAGGATGCGCGCCTACCCCCTTCATCCACCCGAGGAGGGAGACCCCTACCCCTGCGGAGGTACACCTGACCCCTGTTTTGACTTCCGGGTCATTGCCAGGTAGCACGGGAATTCTTCCTATCAATGAACTAACCATGTATGACTAACACCCTTACTAACCTCTATTAACCCACAATAACCCATTAACCTTTCTTGCATACTCCGATAACCAAATTAGCACCTCAGCTATACCATAGAATGAAGACTGAACAATCTAAGAGAGACGCTCCTATTAAAGATGTTCCCAAACCTCCTCGCAAAGTAGATCCAGTCTCTCTCCCCTAAATACTTCCAGTATAGCCAAAATAGTACCTCTTACTAAGGCTCAGTTATATCACATTATGAAGGCTCCATACAGCCATGTGCCACAACAGTAATCACCACCTTACCTAGTTCCCGTATCAATTGAGAGCTCAAATAAGTCCATCAAAACTCGAGATCCCTATTGCCTACAGGGTCCAAAACCGAACCTATAAACCGAGCTCCAGCCCCCAGTAAAATCAGTTGAAAGATAGACACCAAACAGTGGCTGGTCCCTTGTGTTGACCTCTAGCTCTATCATTGTTTGTTCCTGAGAATTGAGTTCCAGAGCCTGCAGACTCCGTGGCAGATTTAGATAGAAGGATCTGTCCACGTACAAGAAAGCTACGTACACCTTATAACCTTCATACAGACCGGGAAGCTGAGCGATCGATGTGAGATGCGCTTGGCGTTAATTCCGATCCAGATTGACAGGAAGATCCTAATATCTGTGATTCAGGTCTAGAAACCAGAGGGTATATAAGAGTGTAACCAGCAACGATCGCTAAGAGATCCGTCTTGAGAACTTTCTACATATGGACCATCTGGACGGCCGCGGAACCAGTCGTTAGCCCCCAACATCACGGACGCAAGATAACCAGGACCAGACCAATCAAATACTACCCAAGATTCACTTTATCAGTGCTACAGTGTTACAGTGCTATTTAGAGACTCACTTATTAATATTTCTATGAAGTGGCTATATCTTTGCCCCAGTATAATTCATATAATTATAACCATTCAATTAGGAAGTGCTAAGCATATCAGTGTTTATTAATTAACAGGCGATATTAACTCTCATAATTACCCATATATCCAGATATTATTACATAGAAGTGAAACCCTAGTGATATCTAATGTTCGCCCACTGATTTGCGTTCTATGTGTTTCTGATACAAGAATATAAAACTTAGATCAGTACCCCCCTGAGGTTACTAGAATTCCCGTGCTCTAAAGTAGTCTGTGAACTACTACTTGTGCACCAGAGCTACCAGTGATAAATCTAACAGTGAATATGAATCTATAAGTAACATTTATGGTCTCCAGTATATAAACTTGTGAATAAAGCCAGTGATCAAAAGATTAATACCTGAACGTTGGAAGTGGGAGACTAGGCTCCATCCAGATCCACTTAACCTCTGAAGTGCGCATGGGGGTAATTGGAAACGTCCCCCTGTGCTGACGTATTTGAGGTGTTTCCGTCACTAAAATATTCATTGTGCCATTAATAGCATTAATACTTATCCATATGCGCCTATTATGGGTTGATTATAAAGGTATTAACCTGAAACAACAATAAAACGAGTGAAAACAGCGTTTGGATGGTCAAAATCGGAGATATAGCCCGCGAGTTGTTTAATGTATGGGTGAGGCAACCTGCTTTCCCGCCAATTTCCCCCAAGGCCACTGAGACACAGTCGATCGATACTCTCTCTCTTGCACTCGCTTGCCATCAGTGATGACAACACCCTGCTTGCAACTCGCTAATGTTAGCACGAAAATATACCTCAGAATAAGGGAATAACAGGGAAAATAGGTGATAACTGAAGGAGAGGAGGAAAGTGGGGAAGGAGGGGAGGTAGAGGACTGAGATTTTGCATGACCCAGGGGCCAAACAAATTTTTTTTTTTTTTTTTTTTTTCGATGTCAAAAGTTGATTTTTTTTTTCACTCACTCATAAGAGTCTCCCCGCAGTCCGCCGGGGGAACTTTTAAGAGTCTCCCCGCAGTTCCCGGGTTAATGCTAGTGTTGTTCAATTCTATCATTTGTCTTGTACGAGTATTCCTATCTTCTTATGCTTCATATTAATCATCATCAAGAAAACTATAGAAGTGTGTACATCAATAAAAGTGATCGTGTGTCTTGTTACTGTGTGCTTATTTTGTGTTCTCTATTCCTCATACCTTGTTTTGTGCATGCAGCCTTCTATACCCAGTCAGTTAGAACTCACATTACCCAAGTTAATCCTGTAGAAAAACAGGGCATAACACTAACCATACCACTAGCGGAGGAAACAAGTTTCATGAGAGCATGTTTTAAACTCCGCCCACCTCCCCGTCAGCTCATGCCTACCTGGTCTCTGGACAAAGCGTTGTCTTTACTTCATTCCCGTCTGTACCAAAATATTGCAGATTTTGACTTACTTTTAAAAAGGGCAGTATTCCTTATGGCTTTGGCTACCGGGAACAGGGTATCTGAGCTGGCGGCGATGAGCAACACACCTAATTGCATAAGGATTGGTAGGCTCAATGAGTGTATTCACTTTGCACCTTCCCCGGGGTTCATCGCCAAAAATGAACACAGTGAACACGTGTTTTCAGAGTTCACGGTGCCGGCGTTGAAAAGGGGAAAAGTGCACCATAATTTATGTCCAGTGCAAGCTCTAACCAAATATTTGAGAGTAGCACCTCTGAATCAACAGGGTGCTTTATGGGTAGCAAGTACGGGCAAACGCTTAATGAAACGTAAACTAGCTTCTCTCCTCGTCGAAGTCATTAACCTCTGAAGTGCGCATGGGGGTAATTAGACACCTCTCCCTGTGCGCATGTATTTGAGGTGTTTCCGTCACTAAAATATTCATTGTACGTACCATTAATAGCATTAATACTTATCCATATGCGCCTATTATGGGTTGATTATAAAGGTATTAACCTGAAACAACAATAAAACAAGTGAAAACAGCGTTTGGATGGTCAAAATCGGAGATATAGCCCGCGAGTTGTATAATGTATGGGTGAGGCAAGCTGCTTTCCCGCCAATTTCCCCCAAGGCCACTGAGACACAGTCGATCGATACTCTCTCTCTCTTGCACTCGCTTGCCATCAGTGATGACAACACCCTGCTTGCAACTCGCTAATGTTAGCACGAAAATATACCTCAGAATAAGGGAATAACAGGGAAAATAGGTGATAACTGAAGGAGAGGAGGAAAGTGGGGAAGGAGGGGAGGTAGAGGACTGAGATTTTGCATGGCCCAGGGGCCAATTTTTGTTTGTTTTTGTTTTTTTTCGATGTCAAAAGTTGATTTTTTTTTTCCACTCACTCTTAAGAGTCTCCCCGCAGTCCGCCGGGGGAACTCTTAAGAGTCTCCCCGCAGTTCCCGGGTTAAAGAGAGTAATCCCGGCGTCGTGGGAAGAGCCCACGATTTACTCAAATGGGCGGCCTCTTTGCGTTTCCTTAAGAATTTTTCTGTTGAGGACATAGCGTCCACGCACCTATGGTCCTCTAATCATACGTTTTTGACTCGATACCTTTCAGTAGCTCTAGATAGACCTTCCATGCCATGTATAGCTTTAAGGCAGAGGGTCTAGGTGGCCTCTAAGTCACTTATTGTTTAGATTAAGAAAAGAGGGGGGGGAGGGGTGCAGTTAGTGTAACATAGGACACCCTAGACCCCGCCGGAGTATGTGTACGGAGCATACGAGCTGTGATACTGTATGTAGGTGTTGTGATATAAAATTTCTCTGTAGTATTAATTACAGGAAATTGTGCTAAAGTACAATAGTAGTAAAACAACAATTCTTGTTGTAAGTAGTTTTGGCTGTGAAGCAATATAATTTTAAGAAATCTCAGTAGTTGCGACTGCGAAGTTTATTTTTGATGTAAGTACTTCTGCATAAGTACAAGAGTTCAGTACTTCTGCGAAAGTACAAGAGTTCATTTTATGTTTGGGTATATATTTTAGGAATATATCCACTAGTTAATGGGGTTTATATGTGCACATGTAGACTTATAAGTTTTTATTTTTCACCACTTACTTTAAGTGAGGTGCCTTCTTAACTAGCAGATCTGTGTACAGAGTCTCAGAGTTAACCCTTTTTAATCAAGCAGGCTTCTTCGAAGCACGCTCCTGCTTGTACCCCTTTTTGTAGATATATGCTGTATAAAGTTTATGCGCAAAAATATATTTTTTACAAAGTAAGAATACTATGTGGTTGTTTGATTATCTGCTTTTGCTAGAGTTATGATATGATTACGAATGTCCCCCTCCAGTCTTAGATATCAGGCATAATCGTCAATGATGGAGGGGCCACTAATAAATTATAGGTTTGACTCCTGCAAGGAGATAAAGAAAACCTAATATTTAGTAGTGCCCCCGTAACCATTGACGACTGGGGCCCTCCCGACCATCCCCTTCCCATTCGTTGATGTATTAAGGATTTTGGTTTACTTGATATGTCAGTGAAGAAGGAAGTATGACGCCTGAAGTCAGCGTCTGGTCAAATATCCACACAAGTACATCCACGAGTATATGGAAAGCTTATGAATAGTTATTCTTATTTTCTTTTTCTTTATTATTTGTTACAAAGTTTTTTCGTAGTGAGAACCCAATTTCATAATGACAGAACCATGAGTGAGGTTGTGTGCGCTCATGATGAAGGCTCCTCAAATTTGTTATGCTCTGCGCGGTAGATTCAAACTACGGTAAATGAGCGTTTGAAGAGGAGGCCTTATGTAATAGGCATAATCATCAATGATTACGGGGCCACTACTAAATATTAGGTTTTCTTTATCTCCTTGCAGGAGTCAAACCTATATTGTACACAAACTCCCGGAACTTGAGCTTCTTGTTTGGGGCCATTTCCCGTTTGATGAGCCACATATTGTAGGCATTGAGCATGGTGATGTCCACAAGATGATGAAAGAGCTTGTGGTATCACTTGACTGTCTTTCTCAGACACTCAACGCCTGCGAGTTGGCAGTCGGACTTGTCCACAAGGCGCATATTCTTGGTGTAATCCACCACCATGTCAGGCTTGTCAATGTTTTTTTTGGTCCGGTAGTGGATTTTGCCTGAGTCGACCTGGGCGCCTGTGTGAACAGTTGACAGCAGGTGAACATCACGTCTGTCCTTCCACTTGATGGCCAACACTTTGCCAGACTTCTCCATCATTTTGTATTTGCCTCGTCCCCTTCGTCGCCTTCTTTTTGCACTTCTCTCCCGGTGTGCCGGAACAAGGTCGTCATCCGAGGGTGTGTCACTTGATGATGGATTTTCCAGCGGCATAACACGACCGACGAACTTCGGCATGAACTTTCTTGTCCTTCTGACAGTCCCACATGACCCTGTTTGGTTGTCATGTAGATACTGGCAGAGAGCAGGAGAAGTATACCAATTGTCGGTGTACAATGTGTGCCCCTTGCCTATGTATGGTTCCATCATTTTCTTCACGATGGCCCCAGACAAGCTCAAGGGGTCATTGGCAGCGACTTTTGGCACGTCTATATCAGTTCCAGTATAGACGATCATGTCAAGTACTAGGCCGATCTCACAGTCACACAAGACGAACAGCTTTATCCCAAACCTGTGCCTCTTCAAGGGGATATACTGCTTGAAAACAAGACGACCTTTGAAGAGCACGAGCGACTCATCAATCACCAAGTTGTGGAAAGGGGTGAAGTATTTCTTGTACCTCGCCATCAACATGGTGAAAACATCACAAATTTTCCAGATTCTGTCAGCCCTGTTACGATTGTCATTGTCTGAGAAGTGAATGAATCTCAGCAGCAATGAAAATCTGTCACGGGTCATGTACTTGTTGAAAATTGGTGTGGCGATGAGTGGATCGTGCTTCCAGTAATGTTGCAGCACATGCTTCGTGCAAAGAGGCATGAGCAACAACAGGGCAAAGAACGTCATGAATTCTTTGGCAGTAGTATCCACCCAGGCTCGTATTCTAGACCTTGGAGATATCATGTGCATCCTGTCCCACACCCACCTGAAGTAGGCGTTGGTTCGGGCCACAATGAACATCATAATCTCCATGTCAAAGAATGCCCAGAAGAAATCCATCTCGCTTGCATTGTCATCACAGGGCCAATCTGGTGTTGAACCAGATTGATTTGCATCAAACTGGTGCAAGTCAGGTATAAAATCGGCCCCATCTGACCATGAAAACGCATGAATATTGGCATCACGCATGGGCAAGTTGTCGTCATCATCATCGTCAGCGCCACCTTCTGAAATATCATTGTCGTGGTCGCGATAAAGGATTTCGTCGTCGTCCTCCTCAGACGACGAACGCCCTTCCTTGTTCCAAACCTCGGCCTCTAACTCACTATCAGTGTCCACGACGCCAAAATCCCTCACATCGCCGTCCAAATCCCCATCACTACTGTCCCCGTCGCCACCGAATAGCAGGGAGGCATATTTAGAGGGTGTCAGGGGATTCCTCTGCCATATTCTCATAGGCGTCCTGTGGGCAGGGACGGAAGCAGAGGTGGAAGGGCCAGCTGTGGCGGCGGCGGCTGCAGGGGCGGTGGCAGGGGCGGCCTGTGGTGGCACGATGGGGGTAGAGGCAGGCTTGGTTTTCTTGCCCTTCACCTTCCTTTTTGTCCCTGCAGCTGCAGGGGCAGTGGCAGGGGCAGCAGCGGCTGCAGGGGCAGCGGCGGCTGCAGGGGCAGGGACAGGGGCAGTGGCAGGGGCGGCGGCGGCTGCAGGGGCAGAGACAGGGGTAGGTGCGGCCCGTGGTGGCATAATGGTGGTAGAGGCAGGCTTGGTTTTCTTGCCCACCCCCGTCCCTTTTCTCCGTGAGAAAGCAAACTATTCGATGAATGGCACTCAGCTTAAGAATGTAAACAGAGAAACCGATCTGGGAGTAACAATATCGAGTAACCTAAAACCGAGTCAACAATGTTCAGAAGTTGTTAAGAAGGCAAACAAAATAATTGGCTTTATAGGCAGGTCATTTGAGCATAAATCCAAAGAAGTTATCCTAACCCTTTACAATTCCTTAGTCCGCCCTCTTCTGGAATACTGCGTTCAATCCTGGTGCCCTTATTACCAAAAAGATATAAACAAGCTAGAACGAGTTCAACGTAGAGTTACCAAAATGATACCTAGCCTAAAGAACAAACCATACGAAGAGCGTCTTAGAGAATTAAATCTATTTCCTTTAACCCAGCGCAGATTAAGAGGCGACTTAATTCAAGTGTTCAAAATCATCAAAGGCATCGACAATATGAACTGTAGTAAGTACTTCACTATCGACCAATCTAATTACACGCGGGGAAACGGTTGCAAAATTATTGGTAAATCTTTTAACTCGCACGAATCTAAGAATTTCTTCTTCAATCGAGTTGTCAACTTGTGGAATGGGCTTCCCCGAAACGTTATAGACTGCATCACCGTTGATTCATTTAAACTCCGCCTAGACAAATATCTCGCATCAAACCCGCGACTGACTGCGTTTGTAAATGAATAACTTTATTTTATCCCCCCCTCAGTTACTAACCCATCTGTCCCCTACTAACTTCCTAATCCTGCCACGGACATTAGTTCCAGGGCAGTAATTCCCTTTCCAATGTTCCCTTACCCACTCTAAACCACTGTTTGGACACTTGATCCTCAGTGTTTTGGAGGACAAGCAACCTAGAAGGGTCACTGGATCTGTTGTTGCTTGATTTCCTTTGTACTCCTTTGTACTCCTTTGTACTCCGTGCGGCGGCAGGGGCAGTGGCAGAGGCAGCGGCGGCTTCAGGGGCATGGGCAGGGGCGGCCAGTGGTGGCACAATAGTGGTAGAGGCAGGCTTGGTGTTCTTGCCCACCCCCGTCCCTTTTCTCCGTGCGGCGGCAGGGGCAGTTGCAGAGGCGGCGGCGGCTGCAGGGGCAGGGGCATGGGCAGGGGCGGCCAGTGGTGGCACAATGGTGGTAGAGGCAGGCTTGCTTTTCTTGCCTTTCCCTTTCTGTCCAGTCGCCCCCGCAGGTCCTGCGTCCCTAGGGCGGCCTCCTCCCGATGCAGAAGGCATTGGCTCAACCTAGGGACAGGGCATGGGTGTATTAAATTAAGGTGTATTCATGTTCATCATCATGTAGGTAGAGGTGTAGGACACGAGGGGTAGTGTATACGCGAGGTGGGGTAAGGGTCAGTGGTTAGAAGGGATAGGCAGGTGTGGTTTGGAGCTGCTTAGCCCTGCAGGCTTCGGCCTGTCTTAACTGGTTGGCTTGGTCACCTGGTCCTTTCGTTCTGTGGGCCTTTCTTTCGGGTGTTTCTGTTCCCGTTTCCTGGTGGTGTTCGCTCGTGGCTTCCGTGGTGGGCTTCTCGTTCTGGGGCATTTTACTTCCCTCTCCTACGTTGTAGGCTCGTCCTCGAGCCTCAAGGGTGAAGTAAAAAGAAGCATAGTGATGGTGGGTAATTTTGAGGGTATTTAGAAGGTCCCACCAAGCAAGAGAGCGAGGGTCAGGTTTCTTTTACAGGTCTATGTAGACCTGTAGGAATGTGTCCTTGGTGTTGTGGAGGGCGGTTGCCCGGGCTTGATGTGGGCGCTGTAGACGGGCTAAGCGTCCTGTGGATGTTTTTACTTTAACCTTTCTTATGAACGGTGTGTATTCTTCCTCCGTGGGGGTAGGGACGGGGGTGACGAATGGTGTGGATTTGTTCCTGGTGGAGGTTATGTATCGAGTGATGTGTGTGGGATTGACAGGAGGCCTCTTCAGTGTGGTGAATGGGTTAATAACTGAAGGGGAGGGACTAACGCGTGAAAACGGAGCTGGGGGTGAAGGGGGGATACGAGTCTGGGGTTTTTGGGGTTTTCTTGGGTGGTGTTGCAGGCTGGGAAAATATATGGAGGCAATGTGCAATATTGGTTTAGGTAAGGTGCGTGATGGAGGTGTGTGAGAAAGAGGGTGTGTGTGTGTTGTGTGGCTTGGGTCTTTAGTGTAAGAACGGGGTGTTGTTTTTACATAACTGTCTTCAAATCTGATGGGTCTGTTGATGATTCTACCATTGGAGGTTCTGGTGGGAAGGTAGATGTTTGTAGTGGGACTTGAGTCGCTTGACGATGTTTTATATTGAGGGGAAGAACGCTTTACAGGTGGAGGGCATTTAGTGGGGGTGAGGTAGGGGGTTATTTGAGAGGTAGATGCGTGTGGAGGTTTTTGTCGAGTGAGGGTGGTAGGCGGAATGGGAGAGGATTGGGTGGGGGTATGTATGGGGGTTCTCTCAGGGGCGACTTTGTGGGGGGATTCAAGTGGGGGTATGGAGGTCGGGTACATCAGTTTGGTGGGGCTTTGGTTAGGAGTTAGTTGTGTGTTAGACGTGGTGTGTGAGGAGGGGTTGATCGTTGGCATAGGGTACTTTTTAGGGGTTGGTTGGTTGGGGGTTTGATGAGATGATGAGGTTGGTTGATGCGTGGGTGTGGTCGCAGGGATAGTGGAGGGGAAAGGGGTGGATGCGGGGGGCTAGATGGGTGGGTAGGGAGTGGAGGTTTAATTGGGAGGGTTGGGGGTAGGAAAATGTGTTGGGTGTGTTCTTTGGTGGGGTTGGTGATTTGATGGTGGTGGAAATAGGCGGTTTTGTGGGAGTTTGGTGGGGGGGTAGATCTAGCAGGTCATTCGGGGTGATGAGGTGGAGGTTGAGAGGGGATGAGGTTGAAGGGGAAGGTATGTTCTTTCGTGGGAGGGTGGGGGTGGTTATTTTTGGAATATAGTTAGAGGGGTTATGGTGTTTACTTGTGATTATTCGTCTTCTTTCCCTTTGTGGAGAAGAATTCGACGAAGAAGAAGAGGAGGAGGAGGATAGTGGTCTGGCAGCCCTACGGAACTTGGTTAGCAGGGTGTGTTTTCTGGAGGTTTTAAAAGATTCCAGTCGTGGGCGTAAGTTGTAGCGTGAGGTTACTGAGGTAGATTGTGTGGTGCGGTTGGGTGTGTACTTGGTTTTAGGTGGGGGTGGTGGTTTTCTTACTGTGGTGCCTGGTGGAGGTACGTCAGGACTAGACGGGAGGGTATCCGTTGTGGCCGGGGTTGTGGGTGGAGGTTTTCGTACTTTGATAAGTTGGGGAGGTACTTGACTATCAGAAGTGAAGGAATGGGTCATGGTGGAGGAAGGTGTGATAGTGGGGGCTTGGGGTTTGTGGAGGTTAGTTTGGGGGGTATGTTGAGGAATGATCGGCCGGTTCGGTGCTGGAGGGTTTAGGCCCTTAGGGGTTTGTAGGGGAACATTCATAGCCTGAGTGGGAGGGGTAGTAGGGGTGTTCTATTCAGGGTAGGACGTGTGGGGTGGGGTAATTTCTTGTGGTTTTAGAGGTTTAAAAGCTCGGACGAATCTAGTTCGGAACGTGCGAGTCACGCCATGATAATCAATGGTGACTTGATAGGCATTTGGGACTTGTATGATGGTGTAGGGGCCGACATAGCGAGGGCCTAATTTGTTGGTGACAGGGAGGTTGGCTACCATTACGGTGTCATGGATGGCGAAATTGGTTTAATTGGGAGGGTTGGGGGTAGGAAAATGTGTTGGGTGTGTTCTTTGGTGGGGTTGGTGATTTGATGGTGGTGGAAATAGGCGGTTTTGTGGGAGTTTGGTAGGGGGGGTAGATCTAGCAGGTCATTCGGGGTGATGAGGTGGGGGTTGAGAGGGGATGAGGTTGAAGGGGAAGGTATGTTCTTTCGTGGGAGGGTGGGGGTGGTTATTTTTGGAATATAGTTAGAGGGGTTATGGTGTTTACTTGTGATTATTCGTCTTCTTTCCCTTTGTGGAGGAGAATTCGACGAAGAAGAAGAGGAGGAGGAGGATAGTGGTCTGGCAGCCCTACGGAACTTGGTTATCAGGGTGTGTTTTCTGGAGGTTTTAAAAGATTTTAGTCGTGGGCGTAAGTTGTAGCGTGAGGTTACTGAGGTAGATTGTGTGGTGCGGTTGGGTGTGTACTTGGTTTTAGGTGGGGGTGGTAGTTTTCTTACTGTGGTGCCTGGTGGAGGTACGTCAGGGATAGACGGGAGGGTTTCCGTTGTGGTCGGGGTTGTGGGTGGAGGTTTTCGTACTTTGATAAGTTGGGGAGGTACTTGACTATCAGAAGTGAAGGAATGGGTCATGGTGGAGGAAGGTGTGATAGTGGGGGCTTGGGGTTTGTGGAGGTTAGTTTGGGGGGTATGTTGAGGAATGATCGGCCGGTTCGGTGCTGGAGGGTTTAGGCCCTTAGGGGTTTGTAGGGGAACATTCATAGCCTGAGTGGGAGGGGTAGTAGGGGTGTTCTATTCAGGGTAGGACGTGTGGGGTGGGGTAATTTCTTGTGGTTTTAGAGGTTTAAAAGCTTGGACGAATCTAGTTCGGAACGTGCGAGTCACGCCGTGATAATCAATGGTGACTTGATAGGCATTTGGGACTTGTATGATGGTGTAGGGGCCGACATAGCGAGGGCCTAATTTGTTGGTGACAGGGAGGTTGGCTACCATTACGGTGTCATGGATGGCGAAAGGGTTTTTATCATCGGGGTTATCAGTTTTGGTGTCTTGACAGGTTTGGGCGGTATGGAGGGTGTTTTGCAGATGTTGCAATGGGTCAATTGTGGAGGTGTTGGAGGGGAAGTGAGCGTGATGGTGGAACGGCAGTAACAGGGGGGTACGCTGTAAACACGTTCATGAGGGGAAATACCGTCTTCTCGGGGACAGGTGTTCATGCCCCATTGTATCATCTTTATCTGTGATGGCCAGTCTGAGGTGTTAAGAGCAATCATTTTGGTACGTAACTGGTTGTTGATGGTGCGATGACTGCGTTCGCATATAGCATTTCCTTGAGGCCAGTACGGGGATGAGTGTTTGATCTTAATACCGCATTGTTGGGTGAACTGGTGCCAAACGTGTCCACTAAATTCGGGGGCATTGTCGGATAGAAGAGCAAGGGGAAGGCCGAATATAGGGAACACTTCTGTGGCAAGCAGTGTGGCGACGGTGGTGGCTGTGTGGTCTTTAACTGGGCAGGCTATTAAAAAATTTGACTATACGTCAACAAATGTGACGATATAGCGGTTGCCAGCGTAAGAAGGAAACGGGCCCATGATGTCGAGGGATAGGACTTAGAACGGTTTGTTGGCAGAAATGGTACCAGCTGGGCCTGGGGTGCGTGATCTATCCTTCCCCAATAAACAAGGTTTGCAGGATTCTGTCACGCGTTGTGCAATCTTGGAGGGGTTGGGGTCCAGTACTGATCCGCGAAGATTTTTAACATCTTCTTTTGTCCAAGGTGTATGCCGTTTCCCTCGTGGATGGCAATCATGTAGTCGTGGGCAATGGTGGGGTCTAGGACTATGTGACCGGAGTTTGTGGCAAGTTGATCTCCCCAGCGAGTCAGTTTCCTGAAGACATTTAACGGTATCCAGGGTGGTCTGATTCTTGTTTCCCAAGATTGAATTAGTGAGGGTGCTGGGGGGGAATTATGTTGGTGGATGGGGGTAGATAAGAGCTCAGTGTTTTGTAAGGCGGCTAGGTTGGTGGGGGGGTCTTTCGGTACTGGCAAACGTGACAGGGCGTCTGCATTGGTGTGAAGTTTACCTGGACGATACTGTATTGTAAAATCGTAGTCCTCTAGTGTCTCCCTCCAGCGTACCAAGATGGCTGAGTTGATTTCGCACTTACGCAACCATTGCAAAGATTGATGGTCGGTTATTATATCGAGTTTTGCGCCCAACACAAATGACCTGAAGTGGTTGAGTGCCCAAATGATCCCTAAGCACTCTCTCTTGGTGGCTGCATAATTCTGATGGGCTTGGTTGAGTGTGGAGCTGGCATACGCTATCACATGTTCCTCTCCGTCTCTTACTTGAGCTAAAACTGCACCAATGGCGTACAGAGATACGTCGGCATAAAGACGGAAAGGTTTATGGTAATCAGGGAAAGCGACAATAGGGGCTTGGATTAGCTTTTGTTTCAAAGTGTTAAAAGCGAGGTCTCTTTCAGGTGTCCAGGTGAATGTGGTGTCCTTGTGGGTGAGTTGGTGGAGGGGTCTGGCTATTGCGGCAAAGTGTGGGACGAAACGTCTGTAGTATGTGGCTAAACCTAGAAAAGAACGTACTCCTTTAACGGTGGTGGGTGGGGGTTGGTTTTGTATGGCTTGAAGTTTCTTTGGGTCTGGTGCAATACCATGTTCAGATATTACGTGGCCGAGGAAATCTACCTTATTTCGTGCAATCTTGCACTTTGAGGGTTTTAATTTCAACCCGGCGGCTCAGATTCTTTGAAGAACTTGTCTCAACCTGAGGAGGTGTTCTTCCCAGGTTTGTGAGTACACAATAATATCGTCTAGATACGCTAGGCAGGTTTCCCAGGTCAGGCCATGTAATACCGCTTCCATCAAACGGGAGAAAGTGGCGGGTCCGTTACAGAGGCCAAAAGGTAGGACGTTAAATTCGTAGTGGTGGCCACCACTAGTGGAAAATGCTGTTTTTTCTTGATCCTCTGCCTTGATAGGCACTTGCCAATACCCTGCTTGTAAGTCGAGGGTAGTGAACCATCTGGATCCGTATAGGGAGTCAAGGGAATCGTCTATCCTGGGTAATGGCGTAGCGTCCTTAATGGTTACGTCATTCAATCTCCTGTAATCGACGCAAAAACGGGTTGACCCATCTTTCTTTTTTACTAGGACAACAGGGGAAGACCAGGGGCTAATGGACGGGGTAGCAATTCCAGCCTCTAACATCTCTTGGACTTGGCGTTCCTCTTCCTGGCGTTGTATGGGATTTTTTCTACGGGATGGTTGTCTTATGGGGGGGCCTGTGGTGTTAATGATGTGTTGTTCCACATCGGTCTGTCCGATTTCAGTGGGTTGTTGGGCAAACACGTCACTGAACTCTAGCAATAGTTCGTACATGCTGTGTTTTTGGTGGTCGGATAATGTGTCAGGGAGAGGGGGCAATTTGAGGCTGGTAGGGGTGTCATTGGAATCTATGGGGAGGTCATCAAAAGTTTCGAGGTCTCCTATGATGAGGCCTTTTGGTAATGTCAGGGATTCTTCAGAGATATTTGCCACGAGAATGTGGTTGATGCGAACGGAAATGATGGCGGGTTGTAAGAGGCAACGATTGGGGTTGGTGGACGTGGTAGTGGGGGAAAATATCATGTGAGTTTGGGGTATGGGTCGAAGGTTAACCCATTTTTGATGGCGGGTGGGAATTTGACATTTATCTTGAACTACATCTGGGCTAATGATGGTGGGGGATCGACTGGTGAGCAGGTGCTCGGTACGCATAAGGGAGGGGGGGGGAATCACTTTGGTGGGGGTCACGCGTGAGGGGGGGATTAACGGCGCGTGTGGGAGAATCAGCGTGGTGAGGTGTGAGTGATTTAGAAAACGGAATTTGTTGGTGGGACTGCGGAGGGTTGGTGGGGGAAGAGTGAGGTATAGAACATGGGTTATTGGTGGAGGACTGATGTACTGATTTGTGGTTGTTAAAAGGACGAATTTGGGGAGTTTTGTCGGTGGCAGTGACGGTTTGTTTAGAGTTTATATGGGATTGGTGGGTTTGTCTGTCATGAGACGGCGAGTCAAGTTGGGGTTTTGAAGTTTTCTAGGGGTGTGAATTGTGTGGGGGTGGAAGGGAGCTACTGACGGAAAGCTGTCAAAAGGGGAATTTTGTTGGTGGGGGAATAGCTGAGCATTTCTGGGGGCATGGGGAAAACATTGTTGGGTACATACGTCGGCATTTTTCCTGGAAACATGGGTACATAAATATTTGGTAGAATGGTTTTTACATACATAAGAGTCTGTCCTGGAAACATGGGAGGATTGATCCTGGACAGAGTTAGGAGAAATGGGGAGGTTTACATCATTGAGTTGCTTGGACTTGTCTTCTTTCGTTTGCTGAGGCATTTTTTCAACGGAATGAGTGGTATTTTGAGAGAACTCGGGGCAAGGGGGGGTTTTAGGAGTTACCTTAGTGCTAGCTGCAACTTGGTAATCTCGACTCAGAGTTTGTTGAGGGTGAAGGTGTTTTTTCTTTTTGTGAACTGGTTTCTGCGTGATTGGTTTGTCAGAGGCTTTGGGTTGGATTTTTTGTTTTAATGAGATCAGCCTCTGGCCGCAGTCAACCTGGGCCCGGAGTTTTTGAAGGAGGTCAAGTCCAAGGAAACCATCGTAATGTTTACAGTGGGAGGAAAATACTGTGAACGGGTGATAACAACGGTTATGGGGGTCAGGAGTAGTTACTGACGGGGGAAAATGTCTCCTAGGAGATTTAAGTAGGTATCAGCAGCTGAGATTAGTTCTGCTTTGGTAGGTAACAAGGGGCCAAATAGTCGGTGGTGTTGATCATAATAAGACTTGAACAAACATGACTTAGCAGCTCCCGTGTCGATTAACAAGCGGACAGGAATGTCCTTGATTTTGGCCATGTAGTAAATGGGGGCAGTGCGATCAGTTATGGCGTCCCCCGCCGAGGCCATCGTGGGCGGGGGATACTTTAAAAATCCTGGGGGTCGGTATCTACCTCCTCCAGGGTTTCCTCGGTATCGTCTGAGGTCATGATATGGGGGGCTATGTCTTCGGTGCGCCTGGTCTCCATTTCTTCCTCTTGTCCCCACTCCTCTTCATTTACAGAAATGCGAGGAGTACAGGGGCGAGGTTTGGCAGAGTCACGAATTTGATGGAGGGCACACTTAGCACTACAGGCAGGGAAATCATAGGGGTTGATAATCACTAATGTAGGGTTCTTACGTTGGTAGGGGTTGTAGGTTTTGTTCCGGTGGAAGATTCTGCGTGGCTGGGTAGGTTGGAACCGGGGCCTACTGGGTTGGGGCTTGCCAGAAGGGTAGGTAGGTTTGTTGTGGAAGGATGAGGATGGGTAGGCATTCTTGGAGTTGAAGGTTTGAGCCTTGGGGTTTTGGTTGTCGAGGTGCTGCGGGTGTGTGGGGAACCTCTTGATTACAGCGATTTGGGTGGGTGTTTCTGTGTGCACGGCCAAAATACGTCGGATCGTGATGAGATCTTTTTGATATCCGACGAAATCGTGCACACGGAAATTATTCTTTACTGCTGAGGGCAATATTGATACAAGGTTGACCAGAATCTGCTGTTCTTGCTGGATTCTGGTCAATGTGGGGAAAGACACTTTGATATGTTGGGCGATCTTATTCACTGTGGCATCTAGATCGCCTTCGAATTTAGTGTCTTGGAGACGGGTGTGGGCCACGAAAACGCCCAACGAAGGCTTAATGGCCTCTATCACTATTGTGCGAAATTCGTCCCATGTGAGAGCAAGGTGCACTTGGTAGGCAACCAGGGAAACGGCTTTTCCCAGGTGCGTTAATGTCACGGCTATCTTTTCTGCGTCCGTGGTATAAGCTAGGTCAAGTACGGGTTTCACTATAGTCATGAACATTTCGATCTCGTAAGTCTCCCCATCATGATGTGGGATGGGGACGTGAGAACGGTGCACCATGATGTTATCGTGTTCTGGCTGTTCCAAACTTGCAATGTAATGCAACCTTTTATCCGAATCAAGAACCACCGCTGTCGCCAATGTTATGCCCTGTTTTTCTACAGGATTAACTTGGGTAATGTGAGTTCTAACTGACTGGGTATAGAAGGCTGCATGCACAAAACAAGGTATGAGGAATAGAGAACACAAAATAAACACACGGTAACAAGACACACACGATCACATTTATTGATGTACACACTTCTGTAGTTTTCTTGATAATGATTAATATGAAACATAAGAAGGTATGAATACTCGTACTAGACAAATGATAGAATTGAACAACTAGCATTAAGTGGATCTGGATGGAGCCTAGTCTCCCACTTCCAACGTTCAGGTATTAATCTTCTGATCACTGGCTTTATTCACAAGTTGATATACTGGAAACCATAAAGGTTACTTATAGATTCATATTCACTATTAGATTTATCCCTGGTAGCTCTGATGCACAAGTAGTAATTCACAGACTAGACTAGACACGCATATTTTAGAGCACGGGAATTATAGTAACCTCAGGGGGTACTGATCTAAGGTTTATATTCTTGTAGCAGAAACACGTAGAACGCAAATCAGTGGGCGAACATTAGATATCACTAGGGTTTCACTTCTATGTAATAATATCTGGATATATGGGTAATTACGAGAGTTAATATCGCCTGTTAATTAATAAACACTGATACGCTTAGCACTTCCTAATGGAATGGTTATATATGAATTATACTGGGGCAAAGATATAGCCACTTCATAGAAATATTAATAAGTGAGTCTCTAAATAGCACTGTAACACTGTAGTACTGATAGAGTGAATCTTGGGTAGTATTTGATTGGTCTGGTCCTGGTAATCTTGCGTCCGTGATGTTAGGGGCTAACGACTGGTTCCGCGGCCGTCCAGGTGGTCCATATGTAGGAAGTTCTCAAGACGGATCTCTTGGCGATCGTTGCTGGCTACACGCTTATATACCCACTGGTTTGTGAAGGTTATAAGGTGCACATAGATTTCTTGTACGTGGACAGATGCTTCTATCTCAATCTGCCACGGAGTCTGCCGGCTCTGGAACTCAATTCTCAGGAACAACACAAGGGCAGAGCTAGAGGTCAACTTAAGGGGCCAGCCACTGGTTGGTGTCTATCTTTCAACTGATTTTACTGGGGGCTGGAGCTTGGTTTATAGGCTCGGTTTTGGACCCTGTAGGCCATAGGGATCTCGAGTTTTTATGGATTATTTGAGCTCTCAATGGATACGGGAACTAGGTAAGGTGGTGATTACTGTTGTGGCACATGGCTATATGGAGCCTTCATAATGTGATATAACTGAGCCTTAGTAAGAGGTACTATTTTGGCTATACTGGAAGTATTTAGGGGAGAGAGACTGGATCTACTTTGCGAGGAGGATTGGGACAGCTGTGATAGGAGCGTCTCTCTTAGATTGTTCAGTCTTTATTCTATGGTATAGCTGAGGTGCTAATTTGGTTATCGGAGTATGCAAGAAAGGTTAATGGGTTATTGGGGGTTAATAGAGGTTAGAAAAGGTGTTAGTCATACATGGTTAGTTCATTGATAGGAAGAATTCCTGTGCTACCTGGCAATGACCCGGAAGTCAAAACAGGGGTCAGGTATACCTCCGCAGGGGTCGGGGTCTCCCTCCTCGGGTGGGTAAAAAGGGGGAGGTGCGCGCCCTCTCTTTGTGATGGTCGTCCGGCGGCTGTGGCTGGGGGCTTGCCATATTACAAGTGTTTGTAATAACCCTCTGTTTATGAGACAGATGTGGGTGTTCATAATACCAAAACCGAAGGTGCCTTGACCAGCTGGTTTAATTGGTTGGGTTGTTAATTGCATGGTTTGTTGGATGTGGTGGAGACTGGGTTGCTAACTCTGCCACATTTATCTGGAAGTATGGCAATAGAGGTTAGTCACTGGCGAGGCGGCTAGCCTCGCTCTGACGATCATTTGGTACAGGGTTGTGAATGGGTTGTGAGGGAATAGATGGCATGCAAAGGGTTAGTAAAGTTCTAATGGTGTTCCTTTCTACTGGGGGAAGGTAGGCTGGATAGGAGTATATATACAAAAGGTTTGAGAATGTTAGTAACGGAAAAGTTAAGGATATTCAGGGGGTATGCTGGAGAGGCTAGGTCGGAAGGGAGTTGAGGAGCGTGGGGGGATTAACGAGAGGGAGAGGGTTAAGGGGGGTTACGTGGGAGTTTGACCCTAAGGTCTCTGGGCGTAGGGGTGGCATTAGGCTACAGTTGGTATCGTAGCCTGGGGGTTAATGACAGGGAAGGTACGTTAGCCAAACGCTACCGGGGGATGAGCAATAAGTGGTGGTATATAAGTTTGGAAATGATAGAATCATGTGGACTGTGGGCTGTGGGGAAGAGGAGGTTAACTGTAGGTGTGTTCTTGACTGTGGATAAAAGTAGAGAAAAACATGGTGTATTATTACTCGTCAATACGAGGGGTTATGGACACTATTAATTGACACGTTTTCTTGCTGATCTAGTTGTCCCTAGGAACTGCGTTTTCTATGAAATATATACCAAAGAAAGCGGCAGTTCGTAGGGGTAGCTTCGTTATTGTTTCGTGGTAGATATGTGTCGAGACAATGGTAACAGAGGGTGGTGTATACAATATCTGGTTGGGGTAAGAATTAGAGGTACTGCATGGTGGCTAACATCTGCAGTCATTTCTGTCTAGGTCTTACAGGAATAATGGTTATACATACACTGGTGTACCCATGGGTATCATAGTTTCTTATCAATTATGACATGGGGTTTTAACAGATTACTTCTCGGATGGAAGAACATACATAGATTTATGGGGGTGGTTGGTCTTCAGAAACTTAGTCTGGCAAGACAAGGTATTTTAGGGGGTTAACATATTACTTCTCGGATGGAAGAACATACATAGATTTATGGGGGCGGTTGGTCTTCAGAAACTTAGTCTGGCAAGACAAGGTATTTTAGGGGGTTAACATATTACTTCTCGGATGGAAGAACATACATAGATTTATGGGGGCGGTTGGTCTTCAGAAACTTAGTCTGGCAAGACAGGGGGTTAACATATTACTTCTTGGATGGAAAAACATACATAGATTTAGGCCTGTCTGAACTGGTTGGCATTGGCTCAACCTAGGGACAGGGCATGGGTGTATTAAATTAAGGTGTATTCATGTTCATCATCATGTAGGTAGAGGTGTAGGACACGAGGGGTAGTGTATACGCGAGGTGGGGGAAGGGTCAGTGGTTAGAAGGGATAGGCAGGTGTGGTTTGGAGCTGCTTAGCCCTGCGGGCTTCGGCCTGTCTTAACTGGTTGGCTTGGTCACCTGGTCCTTTCGTTCTGTGGGCCTTTCTTTCAGGTGTTTCTGTTCCCGTTTCCTGGTGGTGTTCGCTCGTGGCTTCCGTGGTGGGCTTCTCGTTCTGGGGCATTTTATTAACCTAACCAAACAACCTAACCTAACCTAACCTAGACCCAGTACGTGGGATACAACACTAGCCCTTGCATGCCAGCTACTGTGGGTTCATATATTAGACATACAGTAACATCTTTGTAGAACATAACACTTTACCGTAGCGAGTGTACTCCATTCCGAACATTTTTTGTAAACATTGAACACGTCCGTAGCAGAGCTCTCAAGATTGCGGGACTGAGTTTGTTTACGCGCGGGACTATTTATATCGACAAAATCGAGTTACAAAACTTATCAAAACTATTCTACCACAACGGAATCTATGTGAGCATATTACAAGGATTCCATAGAGCTTCACTTTCCCTAATAAATTATGTATAATAACGCTGCGAGTCTATTCGCGATAATTATCAAAAACGGCCCCCACTAGTGAGGAGGGCTAGGCCTATGAAGATCAGGGAAATTGCGTGGTAAAAGACGAAAATAAGGGGTAATATTAGCCTAACCCAACAACCTTACCTAACCTATCCTAGTATTATGGGTGGGAGCTGCCGCCCCCACATTCCTGCTGGTTTAGTATTAAAATAATAAAAGATTTGACGGTCGCCGAACAAAAAGGCGGCTCGCTGGTGTAGTGACTAGTGTCTTGGACTTCCACCCAGAAGGTCCCAGGATCGCGCACACGCTCGGCTCAGTAAGGTTTTTCACAAGCACCGAGACGTTATCGTCCCTCATGAGCAAGGGGATGGGAGTAGTACAGTAGTACAGGACCCCAATGGAAAGACGCCTAACCGGCCTTATTGGGCAATCCTTTAGCTGGCTTATTAGCATGCGCTAGTTATAAGAACTATTATTATTGTCTAGGACTACGGTATTTACTCTGCAATCTTCAGCTTTGGCTGTGGATAACAGGAGGTAAATAGGCTATTAACTTTTTCACATTAATTATAGGTTAGCCTAATTCCATTTGCGCCGTTACTGAAATATATAGGAATGAAGTACGGTACAGCCTAGGCTATGACAAATTTATAGAAGCCATAGAAATTGATGAGTGTGCTGTGAAACCGAAAATAGCCTAGAATTAAACCCCTAGGCCTTCTGTGACTCTATTAACCTCTGAAGTGCGCATGGGGGTAATTAGACACCTCTGCCTGTGCGCATGTATTTGAGCTGTTTCCATCACTAAAATATTCATTTTACCATAAATAGCATTAATACTTATCCATATGCGCCTATTATAGGTTGATTATAAAGGTATTAACCTGTTACAACAATAAAACAAGTGAAAACAGCGTTTGGATGGTCAAAATCGGCGATACAGGGCGGGAGTTACATAATGTATGGGTGAGGCAACCTCCTTTCCCGCCAATTTCCCCCAAGGCTGGAGAGACACTGTCGATTGATACTCTCTCTCTCTCTCTCTTGCACTTGCTTGCTAACAGTGATGACAATGCCCTGCTTGCAACTCGCTAATGTTAGCACGAAAATATACCTCAGAATAAGGGAATAACAGGGAAAATAGGTGATAACTGAAGGAGGGGAGGAAAGTGGGGAAGGAGGGGAGGTAGAGGAGTGATATTTTGCATGGCCCAGGGGCAAAAAAAATAAAAATAAATAAAAAAATAAGTATATTTTTTTTTCGATGTTTAAATTTTTTTTTTTTTTCTCTGACTCTTAAGAGTCTTCCCGCAGTCCGCCGGGGGAACTCTTAAGAGTCTTCCCGCAGTTCCCGGGTTAACAGTATTATAGGAATGAACGGTATAGGCTATGACAAATTTGTAGAAGCCATAGAAATTGATGAGTGTGCTGTGAAACCGAAACTAGAATTAAACCCCTAGGCCTTTTGTCTACCTAGGCTAGTCCTATATGCTTTTGATTTGTTCATGATTTCTAAAGACAAAAACTAATGAAAACAGGCAATTCAGTGTATTCTCTAGAGTCTAGCTTGTTCGGGGTAAGATTGTTTAGTGAAAAGCATGTGGCTATATATTACAATGGCTGTGGATGTGATTGTAGACTGTAACCAGTTTAACAATCAATTTATATATTGATTTTTCTCATTTCAGATCATATACGGAAAAAATTTAGTTGTCGACGACAGATTGTCCGTGCTGTCCGTGTAATCCAATATCTCGTCAAGAAATGTGAGGAACTTGAATGGTTCCCATTTTGGAATGGGACCCAAGTGAAACCAAGTGAAACCAAGTGAAACCAAGTGAAGTGAAACCAAGACCCACTTGGTTTGAGTTTGTTCTTCTCCCTCAAGTAGTAGTCCTGAAGGACTACTACTTGAGTTGAGGGAGAAGAACAGTAGGGGCTCACATAGAACGTGTTCGCATAGAACGAGTTGCTTATAGAACGACCGACCTAAAATATTGTTCCAAAATTTTTGTTAGGAACGAATGTGATCATATAGAACGATTTCGCCATCAAAGTAGGGCAAATCCGAGGAGTTCTCATATAGAGCGCCGAAATATTGTACGCTCCTGACGGAAATTTACGCTTACAGTGAACATTGACCATATTGGGCCACCAAAATGCCGCGATCACATAGAACGGCCTCGTTTATCGACCAAATTCTCGTTCTATGTGAGATCCTACTGTACCTGTACCGGTAAGTAATGATGTTTGTGACATCGGGTATCCAAGTAAGTTTTCTATAATCTTAAAAAATATGCTGCTACCGCTATTTGGCAAGAATGTTAATCGTTAAGGCAGGAATTGTGTAATTGAGAAGTTGTAGTTATGTAGAATTACAATAGTTATAAGTTTTTCAGGGAAGGCAATGATGCTGTCGTCAAATGATACCATACCAAATGGTTTATATTTTCAATTATGATAGCCTAATTATTTCAGGATACTGCACAAGAGAATGATGCCGTGGTCCTGAATATCAACAATCGAGACAAGTTTCTATACCAATAATTAAACAAGTTCAGTTACATCTTTTTACTGGTGTTCTTTTCTAATAAAGGCATTCCTTCATTCAGGATAGTGTGTAGGGGAATAATGCCGAGGTCCTGAACATCGATGATCAAAATGATTCCATACCAAATGGTTTATATTTTCAATTATGATAATTATTTCAGGATACAGTAATGCACAAAGGAATGATGCCGTGGTCCTGAATATCAACAATCGAGACAAGTTTCTATACCAGTAGTAATAATTAAACAAGTTCAGTTCCATCTTTTTAGTGGTGTTCTTTTCTAATAAAGGCATTTCTTCATTCAGGATAATAATAATTAAAATGCCCCAGAACGAGAAGCCCACCACAGAAGCCATGAACGAACACCACACAGAAACACCAAAGGAAAGGTCCACAGAACGAAAGGACCAGCTGACCGAGCCAGCCATTTCAGACAGCCCAAGCCCGCAGGGCTAAACAGCTCCAGGACACACCCATTTACCTTTTCTAAAACTGACCATTTTCCACACCTCACGTACACTAACCCCCTCGTGTCCTACACTTCTAACTACAAAGATGATGAACAGGAATATACATTCATATTAAAAACACCCATGCCTGTCCCGACGTTGAGCCAATGCCAACACATCAGACAGCCATAATTATATCTATGTATGTTCTTGCATCCGAGAAGTAGATGTTATATATCTTAGAAGTTAAAACACCCACGCTGTCCCTAGACCTCGTATATCATTTTCCATGACGAGTATAGATATATGTAACCCGTGCCCAGTCGCCCCTTGCGATGTTCCTCTAGTAACTAAGTATTAATATTAACATTCCCTAACATCTTGTCTTGCCAGACTAAGCTTCTGAAGACCCATCGCCCCATAAATCTATGTATGCAATCCTTAGGTTAAGTATTTTTATCCGCCATTGTGTTCACCTTTTTCCATTTACTTTCCACAATTGTCATACGTCTTCCCCTTGCCTCCTTCGTATCCACAGCCCACACTACGCCAATTTATTTCGTGTCTTACACCTCTTACCCCAACCAGAGATTGTATAAGATAACCTGGTTACCAGTATCTGTCATAAGTACCCCGAAACAATAACTAAGTACCCCTACGAACTGCCGCTGTGGGTGGTATTTTATATTTAATAGAAAAAGCAGTTCCCAGGGCCAACTAATAGTATCCATAACCCTCTGACTGATCACATAACTCTATCTTTTCCAGACTCATATACCACCCCATAGTTGCATTCCCCGGTAGCATTTGGCTAACGTATTCTACTGCCTTTTCAAACTTCCATATCAATTGTAGCCTAATGCCACCCCCACGCCCAGGGACCTTAGGGGCAAAATTTTCCTGTAGCCCTTGAACTCCCCCCCCCCCTCTCATTAAGACACCCGCGCTTCTCGACTCTTGTCCGACCTAGCCTCTCTCTCATACCTCTTGAAGATCCTTGAATTGTCCGTTACTAACGCTCTCCAACCTTTTATATATATACTCCTATCCAGCCTACCTTCACTTAGTAGGCCAGAACAACATTAGAACTTTACTAGCCCCTTGCATGCCATCTATTCTCTTACAACACATTCACAACCCTGCACCCAATGGTCGTCGGTGCGAGGCTAGCCGCCCCGCCAGTAACTAACTTCTATTGTCATACTTCCAGATAAATGTGGCAGAGTTAGCAACCCAGTCTCCACCATATCCAGCAAACCCTACAATTAACAACCAGCCGAGTAAAACCAGCTAGCTAAGGCACCTTCGGTTTTGGTATTAAAGACACTCACATCTGTCTCATACACAGAGGGTTATTACAAACACTGGTGATATGGCAAGCCCCTAGCCACAGCCGCCGGACGACTATATCAGAGAGAGGGCGCCCAGCTCCCCCTTTTTGCCCACCCGAGGAGGGAGACCCCCACCCCCGCGGAGGTATACCTGCCCCCTGTTTTGACTTTCGAGTCATTGCCAGGTAGCACAGGAATTCTTCCTATCAATGAACTAACCATGAATGACTAACACCTTTACTAACCTCTATTACCTCACAATAAACCATTTACCTTTCTTGCATGCTCTGATCACTAAATTAGCACCTCAGCTATACCATAGAATGAAGATTGAACAATCTAGAAAGACGCTCCTATCACAGCTGTCCCCATCCTCCTCGCAAAGTAGATCCAGTCTCTCTCCCCTAAATACGTCCAGTATAGCCAAAATAGTACCTCTTACTAAGGCTCAGTTATATGAAAATATAAAGGCTTCCTATCGCCCTGTGCCACAACAGAAAATACCATCTTACCTAGTCCCCATATCTATTGAGAGCTCAATTAAGTCCATAAGACTCGAGATCCCTACTGTCTACAGGGTCCAGAACCGAGCCTATAAATCTAACTCCCGCCCCCAGTCAAATCAGTTGAAAGCTAGACACCAACCAGGGGTCACTACCCTGCAGTTAATTTCTAGCTCTGCCCTTGTGTTGTTCCGGAGTGAGATCCCAGAACCGGCAGACTCCGTGGCAGATTTGGATAGAAGGACCTGCCCACGTATTGAAGAACTTCACACATATGGCCCCCCTGGACGGCCGCGGAACCAGTCGTTAGCCCCCAACATCATGGACGCAAGATAACCAGGACCAGACCCATCAGATACTACCCAAGATTCCCTTTAGCAGTACTACATATTACTGTGCTGTTTTAGATTCACTAAATAATATTTCTACGAAGTAGCTAAGACCTGGCCCAGTGTAATTCATACTTAACCATTTCATTTGGGACGTACTAAGCGATCAGTGCTCTTTAATTAACAGGCGACCTTGACTCTCGTAATTACTTTATTCAGATATTAAAACTCTAGTGATATCTAACGTTCGCCCACTGATTTGCGTTCTATGTATTTCTGAGACAAGGATATAAAACTTAGATCAGTACCCCCTGAGGTAACTAGAATTCCTGTGCTCTAAAAATACGTGTGTCTAATCTAGTCTGTGAACTACTACTTGTGCACCAGAGCTACCAGTAATAAATCTAACAGTGAATATGAATCTATAAGTAACATTGATGGTCTTCGGTATATAAACCTGTGAAATCAAAGCCAGTGATCAGAAGATTAATACCTGAACGTTGGAAGTGGGAGACTAGGCTCCATCCAGATCCACTTATGCTAGTGTTGTTCAATTCTATTATATTGTCTTACACAAGTATTCTGCAGTGGTATATCAATAAACGTGATCATGTAACTTGCTACCATGTGTTTCTTTGTGTTCTCTATTCCTCATATCTTGTATTGTGCATGCAGCCTTATATACCCAGTCAATTTAGAACTCACATTACCCAAGTTAAACCTGTAGAAAAACAGGGCATAACATTGGCGGCAGCGGTGGTTCTTGATTCGGATAAAAGGTTGCATTACACTGCAAGTTTGGAACAGTAGAAGCATGGCAACATCGCGAAATCTTCAGCCACTCGCACACATTCCCAAGTATGATGTAAACACATATGATATCACCAGTTACTTAGACATAATAAAGCCAGTGTACGATGTGGTACTTCATAATGACCGCGAAAAAATCGCCATGGCAATTTTGCATGTTGTACAGTTGGGAGAAGCCGTTTCCCAACTTGTTGATAAGCCTACTTTTAAAGAATTTATTCACCAAATGGTGAAACAGAATACGCCAGAGAGTACCTGGAACCAGTTTCGATCCTTCGTGATCCGGACTTTAGATCCACTTTTGGGTTCCCCCGTCGCCCCCAAAATAATAAAAGTCGACGAGATCAAGTATGAAGGGGATATAAATGTGACCCTCATACAACTCTACAGATACGTGAGGACCACGTATAGCTATGAAGATTACGACCAACAAAATGAACTCTTATTCACCGCATTGTTAAACATCCTCCCACCCCACATCACCGCCCATCTCGACCCGTATGGCTTATTCGAAGAACATATGCTCGCCATCAGAGAAGAATGCCTACGCAGTTCGATGAATCCCCTATCCAACCTTTTAGCCCCTATCCAAGACTCCGTGCACCCTTCCAAAATGACTTCCGGTGAAAGTCCAACTCCAGTGAACTCTCCCCCCACCAACCCTCAGCAGCCCCCCCCAACAAGAGCCGTATTCTAGCTATGCCTACCTATGTAGGCCTACCACAACATATTTTCCACATGACCCCAGAAATGTTCAGCTATCCCCCCACCAACAAAATTTCCCTTGTGACAGTTTACCGACCTCTCCCCCCACCAACCCTCAGCAGCCCCCCCAACAAGAGCCGTATTCTAGCTATGCCTACCTATGTAGGCCTACCACAACATATTTTCCACATGACCCCAGAAATGTTCAGCTATCCCCCCACCAACAAAATTTCCCTTGTGACAGTTTTCCGTCGGTAGCTTGTGACAGTTTTCAGTCAGTAGCTCCCTTCCACCCCCACACAATTCACACCCCTAGAAAACTTCGAAACCCCACAATTGACTCGCCCTCTCATGTCAAACAAACTCACCAGTCCCAGAGAACCTCTAACCAGACCGAGACTGCCACCAAGAAAATTCCCCAAACTCGTCCTGTTAATGTCAAACAAACCCACCAACCCCAGATAACCGCTAACCAGACCGTGACTGCCACCAAGAAAATTCCCAAAATTCGTCCTATTAACAACCCCAAATCTATACATCAGTCCTCTACCAATAACCCCTGTTCTACACCTAACTCTTCCCCCACCAACCCGCCGCAGTCCCCCCAACAAATCCCGTTTCCTAACTCGCTCACCTCTCACCACCCTGACCCTCCCACACGCGCCGTAAACCCTCCCCTCACGCGTGACGACCTAGGGACCCAACTATGTTCCCCCCCTTCCCCCAGAAATACTCAGCTATTCCCCCACCAACAAAATCTCCCTTGTGACAGTTTTCCGTCAGTAGCTCCCTTCCACCCCCCCACAATTCACACCCCTAATAAACTTCAAAACCCCACACTTGACTCACCCCCTCATGACAGACAAACCCACCAACCCCAGATAACCTCTAAGCAAACCGTCACTGCCACCGACACACCCCACCACTCTGATCCTCCCACACGCGCCGTTAATCCCCCCCTCACGCGTGACCCCCACCAAAGTGATTCCCCCCCCCTCATGCGTACCGAACACCTGCTCACCAGTCGGTCCCCCACCATCATGAGCCCAGCTAAACTATCAACCTCCCCTCTTCACCGTTACCCCACCCGCCCCAAAATCCCCCCCCAAAGATCCCGCTCGACGAAATACCACTCCCATCCCAATCCAACCACAAAACTTTTTCCACCTTGGCTAAACCCCAAAATACTCTCCCTCTCGCCCCAAACAACATAATCAACCTCTCAACTTCAACCACTCCTCGAAATCCCATCCATGTCTCTCCCGGAAATAAAATCACTCTAAATTCAACCCCTCTCAAACCACAACCCTGCCTGCCCAGACCCCCCCCACCATCTCCCTATCAAATCCCCACACCCCAAACCTCCAAACCACCCGATCATAGTAAACTCTCAACCTTCAGCCTTACTCACCCCTCCCCAAACCCCACTCACGACCACAACTCTCTACACAATTCAACCCCTCCCCAGCACCAACCTCTTCCGCAACAACAACCCCGACTCGACCTGCCCGTTTCATCATTAAAACCCCCCTATCACTACCCCCGACCGAAACCACTTAGACCCCCCCTCCAAAACTGGCCCCGGGCCAGCTCGCCCCCAGACCCACATTCCTAACGACAAGAACTAACGGTATATCCACCCCGCCCTTCCAAAGTGAAAGTGAACCACCACCCCCTATTACCCGACCGTCACCCAGACTAACGGCGACCCTAAATCCCCCCCCCCCCTGATGATGATGAGGATATTATTGTACTAAATTGTTTCGAATGTTTTCAATTCCTAAGCGATTGGGCATGATTCTATACATTTACATGTTTTCCATATACTGTATATATATTTGTTTTTCCTTAGTCATACTACTTTTCTTGTAATCTACACTTTTCTGACTATCTTTTAAATTTGCTTTATACATTGTTAAACACTTTACCTCTTCTTAATTTCCTGTGTTCTTAAGTATCTGTCCTTTCTTAAATTTACATGTTTTCCATATACTGTATATATTATTTTTTTTCCCTTAGTCATACTACTTTTCTTGTTAACCTACACTTTTCTGACTATACTTCTTTTTACTTCACCCTTGAGGCTCGAGGACGAGCCTATAATGAAGGAGAGGGAAGTAAAATGCCCCAGAACGAGAAGCCCACCACAGAAGCCATGAACGAACACCACACAGAAACACCAAAGGAAAGGTCCACAGAACGAAAGGACCAGCTGACCGAGCCAGCCATTTCAGACAGCCCAAGCCCGCAGGGCTAAACAGCTCCAGGACACACCCATTTACCTTTTCTAAAACTGACCATTTTCCACACCTCACGTACACTAACCCCCTCGTGTCCTACACTTCTAACTACAAAGATGATGAACAGGAATATACATTCATATTAAAAACACCCATGCCTGTCCCGACGTTGAGCCAATGCCAACACATCAGACAGCCATAATTATATCTATGTATGTTCTTGCATCCGAGAAGTAGATGTTATATATCTTAGAAGTTAAAACACCCACGCTGTCCCTAGACCTCGTATATCATTTTCCATGACGAGTATAGATATATGTAACCCGTGCCCAGTCGCCCCTTGCACTGTTCCTCTAGTAACTAAGTATTAATATTAACATTCCCTAACATCTTGTCTTGCCAGACTAAGCTTCTGAAGACCCATCGCCCCATAAATCTATGTATGCAATCCTTAGGTTAAGTATTTTTATCCGCCATTGTGTTCACCTTTTTCCATTTACTTTCCACAATTGTCATACGTCTTCCCCTTGCCTCCTTCGTATCCACAGCCCACACTACGCCAATTTATTTCGTGTCTTACACCTCTTACCCCAACCAGAGATTGTATAAGATAACCTGGTTACCAGTATCTGTCATAAGTACCCCGAAACAATAACTAAGTACCCCTACGAACTGCCGCTGTGGGTGGTATTTTATATTTAATAGAAAAAGCAGTTCCCAGGGCCAACTAATAGTATCCATAACCCTCTGACTGATCACATAACTCTATCTTTTCCAGACTCATATACCACCCCATAGTTGCATTCCCCGGTAGCATTTGGCTAACGTATTCTACTGCCTTTTCAAACTTCCATATCAATTGTAGCCTAATGCCACCCCCACGCCCAGGGACCTTAGGGGCAAAATTTCCCTGTAGCCCTTGAACCCCCCCCCCCCCCCCCCTCATTAAGACACCCGCGCTTCTCGACTCTTGTCCGACCTAGCCTCTCTCTCATACCTCTTGAAGATCCTTGAATTGTCCGTTACTAACGCTCTCCAACCTTTTATATATATACTCCTATCCAGCCTACCTTCACTTAGTAGGCCAGAACAACATTAGAACTTTACTAGCCCCTTGCATGCCATCTATTCTCTTACAACACATTCACAACCCTGCACCCAATGGTCGTCGGTGCGAGGCTAGCCGCCCCGCCAGTAACTAACTTCTATTGTCATACTTCCAGATAAATGTGGCAGAGTTAGCAACCCAGTCTCCACCATATCCAGCAAACCCTACAATTAACAACCAGCCGAGTAAAACCAGCTAGCTAAGGCACCTTCGGTTTTGGTATTAAAGACACTCACATCTGTCTCATACACAGAGGGTTATTACAAACACTGGTGATATGGCAAGCCCCTAGCCACAGCCGCCGGACGACTATATCAGAGAGAGGGCGCCCAGCTCCCCCTTTTTGCCCACCCGAGGAGGGAGACCCCCACCCCCGCGGAGGTATACCTGCCCCCTGTTTTGACTTTCGAGTCATTGCCAGGTAGCACAGGAATTCTTCCTATCAATGAACTAACCATGAATGACTAACACCTTTACTAACCTCTATTACCTCACAATAAACCATTTACCTTTCTTGCATGCTCTGATCACTAAATTAGCACCTCAGCTATACCATAGAATGAAGATTGAACAATCTAGAGAGACGCTCCTATCACAGCTGTCCCCATCCTCCTCGCAAAGTAGATCCAGTCTCTCTCCCCTAAATACGTCCAGTATAGCCAAAATAGTACCTCTTACTAAGGCTCAGTTATATGAAAATATAAAGGCTTCCTATCGCCCTGTGCCACAACAGAAAATACCATCTTACCTAGTCCCCATATCTATTGAGAGCTCAATTAAGTCCATAAGACTCGAGATCCCTACTGTCTACAGGGTCCAGAACCGAGCCTATAAATCTAACTCCCGCCCCCAGTCAAATCAGTTGAAAGCTAGACACCAACCAGGGGTCACTATCCTGCAGTTAATTTCTAGCTCTGCCCTTGTGTTGTTCCGGAGTGAGATCCCAGAACCGGCAGACTCCGTGGCAGATTTGGATAGAAGGACCTGCCCACGTATTGAAGAACTTCACACATATGGCCCCCCTGGACGGCCGCGGAACCAGTCGTTAGCCCCCAACATCATGGACGCAAGATAACCAGGACCAGACCCATCAGATACTACCCAAGATTCCCTTTAGCAGTACTACATATTACTGTGCTGTTTTAGATTCACTAAATAATATTTCTACGAAGTGGCTAAGACCTGGCCCAGTGTAATTCATACTTAACCATTTCATTTGGGACGTACTAAGCGATCAGTGCTCTTTAATTAACAGGCGACCTTGACTCTCGTAATTACTTTATTCAGATATTAAAACTCTAGTGATATCTAACGTTCGCCCACTGATTTGCGTTCTATGTATTTCTGAGACAAGGATATAAAACTTATATCAGTACCCCCTGAGGTAACTAGAATTCCCGTGCTCTAAAAATACGTGTCTAATCTAGTCTGTGAACTACTACTTGTGCACCAGAGCTACCAGTAATAAATCTAACAGTGAATATGAATCTATAAGTAACATTGATGGTCTTCGGTATATAAACCTGTGAAATCAAAGCCAGTGATCAGAAGATTAATACCTGAACGTTGGAAGTGGGAGACTAGGCTCCATCCAGATCCACTTATGCTAGTGTTGTTCAATTCTATTATATTGTCTTACACAAGTATTCTGCAGTGGTATATCAATAAACGTGATCATGTAACTTGCTACCATGCGTTTCTTTGTGTTCTCTATTCCTCATATCTTGTATTGTGCATGCAGCCTTATATACCCAGTCAATTTAGAACTCACATTACCCAAGTTAAACCTGTAGAAAAACAGGGCATAACAATAATAATAATAAAAATAATAATAATAATAATAATATTTATTCAGTTAGCAATTTACATAGTTGGCACCACATATTATGTTACAAATATTACATGTACCAGCTTTGCATAATTCCAACTAAGGATAGCCCAATAAGGCCGTTAGGCGTATTTCCATTGGGGTGTGTAGAGGAATAATGCTGAGGTCCTGAACATCGATGATCAAAACGATTCCATACCAAATGGTTTATATTTTCAATTATGATAATTATTTCAGGATACAGTTCTGTACAAAGGAATGGTGCTGTGGTCCTGAATATCAACAGTAGTTATAATTAAATAAGTCTGTTGCATCTTTTTACTGGTGTTCTTTTCTAATGAAGTAATTTCTTCTTGCAGGCTGATTTGCAAGAAGATGATGATGCGGATCTGTCCATCGATGATGTCATGGTCATCAGCATAGATGACCAAGATTCAGATGCTGACTTGGACGGCGGCAAAAGTACTTCTCGTAGTTCTCTCGAAAGGGATCGGTGCACCTCTACTACCAGTACATCTTCCAGCTCTAATAGCTTGAAAAGAACAGCTCCTAAGTTGGGTAGTAACAAAAACACAAAGCGTAAAAGAGCTTTACAGAAACCTAGCGAGGATATCGAGACTGAAGACTTAATAGCAACGGTAAAGACTGCCATGGTAGGAGAGCATGATTATGCGTATGGTGCTTGATATGATACTTGCTATGATACTTGTGGCAGAGATGCGAAGATTAAGCCCGGATGACCAGAGAAGCTTCATGAAAGATACACTAGCACTTTTGTCTGCATTAGCGCAGAAAGAAACACCAAACACCTAATTATAATGTAAAACTTGCAAAATAAACAAACTAAAACTTGGACGATACACGATAAATGCAAAAGAACTAATCAAAATCGCTAGGTGGAAACAACGCTTAATAAAATATTTGTTTTGAAATAAAAGAACACAATCCACCACATAGGGTGTACACAACTACATGAGCAAGTCAATTTGTTTCCAACGTAAACTGATCGCACATACAAGAGAGGAGAGAGAGGAGAGACATGATAATGATGTACAAATGCACCCGGGGGCTGGAGAGGCTGGATAGGGAGGATATATTAATTATGGATACAGGAATAACTAGAGGCCACAGCTACAAAGTAAAAAGACCTACCTGCAAGAACGATACCAGGAAGTTTAGCTTCCCCTATAGATGTCTTGACAAATGGAATGGGCTGGAGGAGGAGGTGGTAGGGGCAAGGAACATTCATATTTTCAAGAAAAAATTGGATAAAAGTAGACTGAGAGACGGGACAACACGAGCTTAGCTCAACTCCTGTAAACTACAATTAGGTAAATACAATTAGGTAAATACATAAGAATATTCTTGCACATTTGTTGTTAATATTTTTTTTTTTTTTTTTTTTTAATTTTCTTGATACCCAACTGAAAATTATTGAAGTTTTTCCAGGTTAATGTATGGTAGGCAGTATGTGAGGGTGGCTACTTAACATTTGAGCCTACCGTAACAGTTATGAGGACCTCTCCAAACTGAAAGATGTGGAGATGAGGTTTTTCAGAATGGCAGCATGTTTTATACATTAAATGTGGAGTGGCTGAGTGGATCCAAAGAAGTTCAGTAATACTGTACACTAAAGAGTTCTATGAGCACACTTTTCTAATGTAATGTGTCTTAAATGGTATAAAAGAATAACACAGGGACATTATTACAAATGTTTTAAGGTTATGTGTTTATAATTACATACAAAAAAGTATATTATAATGTACAATTTTCAAAATAAAGACCTAAACTGGGACGAGACAAGATAAAAGCAAAAGAACTCATCAAAATCGCTATGTGGAAATAACGCTTACTAAAATCAAATTTTGAAATAAAAAAACATAATCTACTACCTAGGGTGTACATCACTACTTGAGCAAGTTAATCAGTTTCCCAAGCAAACTAATTGCACATATACCAACACACTAATTGCAAAATATGAAGAAGTAATAACAGATTTAAACAAACAATTTTAGTGCAAATTATACAAAATCATATTAGCTTCATAATTTACGTTACCTTGTGTGAGGGGGATTGAATTTTGATAAATTAGTTTAGCGACTTGATTACAATTTAAGAATATCATTGATATATTATCTACTGTTATTACTTAACAATTTAGCAAGTGCACAATTTCTTGGGAGCTTATTTGTCTTGCTACTATCAACTAAGTCTTATATAAATTTAAATTCTAAAGCAAACTAGCATAAATATGCAATTAAATGGCTAGCATTTCCACCCACAGGAATTGTTAATATTTGTTTGGAAATTTAGGGCCCGAATCTAACATAAGTATTGAAAACAAGGAATTTAATCTTTAATTTTAGTTCTATCAAAATATACTGAACTAGTAGGTCTAGAGCTAAGTGACGCATGGTACAGTACCGTCAGTGTAAATAGGCCATATCCCTCTGCCAATATACACTACCTACGGTGTTGAAATTAGTTTTCAATTTATTTCTAACTTCCATGGCATCTTGCGATGGTCGTCGGGGTACAGCCTGTATGGGTTCCAGGCCTCCTCGAGCAACATTATGATAGTTCCCAGGTACTACTCTTCAATTGGGAATATCCTCTCGATCGAGCAACTCCATTGGACAGTAGTCACTCCTACCCTTAACCTACAGGGGAGCTATCCCCCCGCCAAAGGCGGCTTTCTAGGGCCTTTCCTAGCTGAAGCTGAGAGGATCAGGTTCTAGTCATGTGGTGATGGGCTGGTCTATCAGAGTGAGAACTGAGCGATCTCTGCCATACCCATAGCTTACTCTGACTGTTCCTTTAACTTATATATTTTCTAGATCTCAAGTGACGGCGTCTTTTCCGTGGATTGACCTCCCAATCTACCAAGATTGGAAGCCAAAGCGTCACATTTTTCCCTTGCCCCTCAACTTTCTCTTCATAATTGCTGAGGGGCACAGGGCCCTGGGTGGGGCTTTGGTTTCCCGGGCGTTTCCGCACCCTCCTCAGCTCCCCGCCATGGAGTGGCTTCGGTCACCCAGGCTTTATTGTGGTCGGCAGGAAGGGTTCTGTGGGGGCGCTCGGTTATGGCCTTGGAATTGCTCGGGGCCTTGGGGCTGTTCGGCCAGGCAGCTTGGGGAACAACAACAACAACAACAACCCTTAACCCTCAAATAGTTATGGAGAACTACTGTGGCCAAAACTATTTTTTCTACACATTCAGGAGAAGTACGGATTGGCTGCCTGTAAATTTGAAACCTACTGACTAGAATGCCAAAAGCATTCTCTGATACTCTCCTAGCCCGAGACAGCCGGTAATTGAAGATCCGTTCTTCGTCCTGTAGATGTGCTCCGGGGTATGGCTTCATTAACCTAACAAGTGCGCATGGGGGTAATTAGACACCTCTCCCTGTGCGCATGTATTTGAGGTGTTTCCGTCACTAAAATATTCATTGTACCATTAATAGCATTAATACTTATCCATATGCACCTATTATGGGTTGATTATAAAGGTATTAACCTGAAACAACAATAAAACGAGTTAAAACAGCGTTTGGATGGTCAAAATCGGAGATATAGCCCGCGAGTTGTATAATGTATGGGTGAGGCAAGCTGCTTTCCCGCCAATTTCCCCCAAGGCCACTGAGACACAGTCGATCGATACTCTCTCTCTCTTGCATTCGCTTGCTATCAGTGATGACCACACCCTGCAACCGGATTTCTAATGTTAGCACGAAAATATACCTCAGAATAAGGGAATAACAGGGAAAATAGGTGATAACTGAAGGAGAGGAGGAAAGTGGGGAAGAAGGGGAGGTAGAGGACTGAGATTTTGCATGGCCCAGGGGCCAAAAAAAAAAAAAAAAAATCGATGTCAAAAGTTTTTTTTTTTCTCTGACTCTTAAGAGTCTCCCCGCAGTCCGCCGGGGGAACTCTTAAGAGTCTCCCCGCAGTTCCCGGGTTAAGCAAGTCTTAAGTGGAAAGGCATCGTCCGATTCGTCCCCCACAATCACGAACGGTGATTCCGTGTTTGAAGAGGGAAGTGACTCTGGGGGTGAAATGGAAAGGGAGTTGCTTTCGAGTGCAGGTGACAACGTGCATCTAGACCACACCCTAGCATCACTCGCGCGCCCGTTTTTCCCCACATCGACATACAGAAACTTATAGTCAGCGTCTACAAGGGCCATTAAAATAATACTGAAATGGCCTTTGTAGTCATAATACTGAGACCCAGTATTTGATGGCTTCTGTACAAGTACTCGTTTCCCATCCAAAGCCCCTATACATTTTGGGAACTGCCACAAGGTTTCAAATCCTCGGGCAACAGCTCTCCAGGTCTCTTCTTGTGAAGGCACAATCATGTACTGGGGTTGCAGGGCACAGTAGATGGCTGTGCAGACTTCAGGGATGATGGAGGATATCAGATTCTGGCTAACTCGAAACTGGTGTGCCAAAGATGTCTGGGATTCTCCTGGAATAAATTAATATATTTCATTAGGGTGGCGGACTACATCTACTAAATAAGGACTAACATAATGAGTTGGAAATGTATTATCAAAATGCAAGTGGGGAGTGAAGACTTTTTAATTTTTTAAGAAAATAATGGGTTAACAAGCTCTTATTTGCCCCCTGCTGGTAATATACATGATGACAATAAGCCATGGGGAATGAGGGGGGCCACAATTGTATCCCACGGATAGGTGTTGGGTAGCTTAGACCCCCTCATGACTTATTATCATCATGTATATTACCAGCCGGAGGAAAATAAGAGGTGGCCCTTGACAAAAAAAAATCAAATTAGGCCTAGCGGGAACGTAAATGCGATCCTACAAAACAAAACTATGACAGTACGCCTTCATTAGGCCTACTGTGTTAAATCATTAGTTATGTAGGCCAATTTAACAAAACCCAAGCCATCTAATGTAAGCAAATGTAATTTATTTATAAAATTTCATAGCCGAACATTGCCTGGACTAGCATAATTTTTTTTTTTTTTTTTTTTTTTAAGAGACAATGAATGGAGGAAGGAAAAACACAGATAAAACAAAAAGGTCCATGTGCCTAAAGGCATCCTCCATTCATAAAATGTTTGTAACAACTGGATTTAAACATTTGTTGATTGTAAGTTTGTGGAAAGCAATTCGAGGGAAGTGAATTCCAAAGAGTAGTAGCTCTGGGGATAAATGAATTCTGATAAGCAGAAGTTCTGCATTGTGGAGGAGAAAGTGTAATTCATGGGCGCTCTCAGCTGCCCTAGTTCTACGGGGAAAGATGTGGAGAGGCGGCACAATTGAAGCAAGTTCCTCGGAACAATTGCTGTGAAAATATCTGTAGAATAATGCAAGGGATGCAACGTTTCTTCTTCGTATGGCTAATGTAGGAAGGTCTTGTGTGATTGCAGGGATTATTGATTAATCTAATAGCTTTATTTTGAATTTTGTCCAACTGCCTCAATGCAACCACTCCACTTCCACCCCCACAGAGGTGAACAGTAATCCATCTGAGAGCGCACATGACTTTTATATATTACGGCCAACTGCTCGTCAGTGAAGAATTCTCGAACTCTGTACAGGAGTCCCATTTTTTTAGAGGCATTCTTAGCAATGCTTCTAACATAATGTGTCCAGCTCAAGTTAGTAGTTAATGTTACACCGAGAATGTCAATACTAGGGGAAGTGGGAATATTTACTCATTCAAAAATATATGGGAGTCAGTGAGATTCTGTCGTTGTAGAAAATTGAATGTACTTGGTTTTCTTCTGTGCATTAAAGGAAACTAGATTCTCTTGTCCCCCTTCATTAATTCTAGAAAGGTCCTGGTTCAGAGAAATTGCAGTGTTTATTTTTGAATTTATAAGATCGGGTTGGGTGAAAGAATTGGTAAATGTGAAGGAACTGTGGAGTGTTGAGTCATCTGCGTAGGAATGTATTGGATTATGAGTGGTAGATATGAGATCATTGATATGAATGAGGAACAGAGTTGGGGCCAAAACTGATCCCTGGGGAACACCAGCATTTATTGAGTGAAATTGAGAATAAAGGCCATCTACCATTACACGTATTTTTCTGTTATGAAGATAAGAAGAAATTAGTGGAACTAATGTTTACTCAATTGTTGCTTAGTGTTTGGAATTTCTGGAAAAACTCCATTTATTGGTCACCAATTTTCCCATGGATTTTTTTATTTTTCCCTGTTAGTTTTCATCAATATATAGTGTTTAGAAATAATTAGAACCCTCGGCGAAACCGTTTTCCCATTATACAACGATCTTAAGACACGCCGCCCGATAGTGGGGAGGGCTATGAAGTACAGGGAAAATGAGGGGTTAAATGCGTAAAATGGCGATACTAACGTATTCAAGCAAAACTGTATTTCAAAGGCCTAAAACCCAATATTTCGAAAACCCGAGCCAAGTTTTGGCCAAAGCTGGCTCGGATTTTGCGAGTTTGTAGACAACAAAATGACAGTAACCTCATTTAGAAATTTGGCTCAGGTTTCCCAAAATTGCAAAACCATAAAACCCGAAATTTGGAAAACCCGAGCCAGCTTTTGGCCAAAGCTGGCTCGGATTTTGCGAGTTTGTAAACAAACAAATGACAGTAACCTCATTTAGAAATTTGGCTCAGGTTTCCCAAAATTGCAAAGCCATAAAACCGGAATTTTGGAAAACCCGAGCCAGGTTTTGGCCAAAGCTGGCTCGGATTTTGCGAGTTTGTAGACAAAGAAATGACAGTAACCTCATTTAGAAAATTGGCTCAGGTTTCCCGAAATTGCAAAGCCATAAAACCCGAATTTTGGAAAACCCGAGCCAAGTTTTGGGAAAAGTTGGCTCTGATTTTGCGAGTTTTAAGAGTAAACAAATTACACTAACCTAATTTCGATTTTTGGCTCATGTTAAGCTATCATAGTGTTTACAAGCCTATACCCCTTTGAAAGGACATTAGCCTAACCTAACAACCTTACCTAACCTATCCTAGTATTATGGGTGGGGGCTGCTGCCCCCACACCCCCGCTATTTGCATCTTTGACCGATTGTTTGTGTATTTGTCTGTGAAAAGGGGGTAATTGTTTAGTGTATGGCCTGCTAAAGAAAATGGATTTTTGAGCACAGACTAAACCAAATGTTCACTACTGTATTTACATAGCTGGTCATTAACCTAACCTAACCTAACCTAACCTAACCTAAGGTAACCTGGGCATCCTGGGGGCTGCTGCCCCCAGACCCCCGCTGGTCTTGGGATGGAAAGTGATAAAAAACACATATCTCTTACCTCATTATTCAAAGTTTTGTATTTGGTTTAATATACACTTCCCAGGTCATTTGAACAGTTCTATTGCTTCTATATATCATATAATACACCATAGAATACGATTCTAATATCTAGAAAAAAAGAGGACTTCGATTAAACAATTACGGAAATACCTTAAAACACGAGCCAAGGTTTGCTTAAATAATTTTGTTTTCGCCGTTTTTAAACCCGCGAAAATATGAAAGCGTAATTGCATACTGTTATGCCCTGTTTTTCTACAGGATTAACTTGGGTAATGTGAGTTCTAACTGACTGGGTATAGAAGGCTGCATGCACAAAACAAGGTATGAGGAATAGAGAACACAAAATAAGCACACGGTAACAAGACACACGATCACTTTTATTGATGTACACACTTCTATAGTTTTCTTGATGATGATTAATATGAAGCATAAGAAGATATGAATACTCGTACAAGACAAATGATAGAATTGAACAACACTAGCATTAAGTGGATCTGGATGGAGCCTAGTCTCCCACTTCCAACGTTCAGGTATTAATCTTCTGATCACTGGCTTTATTCACAAGTTTATATACTGGAGACCATAAATGTTACTTATAGATTCATATTCACTGTTAGATTTATCACTGGTAGCTCTGGTGCACAAGTAGTAGTTCACAGACTAGATTAGACACACATATTTTAGAGCACGGGAACTCTAGTAACCTCAGGGGGGTACTGATCTAAGTTTTATATTCTTGTATCAGAAACACATAGAACGCAAATCAGTGGGCGAACATCAGATATCACTAGGGTTTCACTTCTATGTAATAATATCTGGATATATGTGTAATTACGAGAGTTAATATCACCTGATGATTAATAAACACTGATACGCTTAGCACTCCCTAATTGAATGGTTATATATGAATTATACTGGGGCAAAGATATAGCCACTTCATAGAAATATTAATAAGTGAGTCTCTAAATAGCACTGTAACACTGTAGCACTGATAGAGTGAATCTTGGGTAGTATTTGATTGGTCTGGTCCTGGTTATCTTGCGTCCGTGATGTTGGGGGCTAACGACTGGTTCCGCGGCCGTCCAGATGGTCCATATATAGAAAGTTCTCAAGACGGATCTCTTAGCGATCGTTGCTGGTTACACTCTTATATACCCTCTGGTTTCTAGATCTGAATCACAGATATTAGGATTTTCCTGTCAATCTGGATCGGAATTAACGCCAAGCGCATCTCACGTCGATCGCTCTGCTTCCCGGTCTGTATGAAGGTTATAAGGTGTACGTAGATTTCTTTTACGTGGACATATACTTCTATCTAAATCTGCCACGGAGTCTGCAGGCTCTGGAACTCAATTCTCAGGAACAAACAATGATAGAGCTAGAGGTCAACACAAGGGACCAGCCACTGTTTGGTGTCTATCTTTCAACTGATTTTACTGGGGGCTGGAGCTCGGTTTATAGGTTCGGTTTTGGACCCTGTAGGCAATAGGGATCTCGAGTTTTGATGGACTTATTTGAGCTCTCAATTGATACGGGAACTAGGTAAGGTGGTGATTACTGTTGTGGCACATGGCTGTATGGAGCCTTCATAATGTGATATAACTGAGCCTTAGTAAGAGGTACTATTTTGGCTATACTGGAAGTATTTAGGGGAGAGAGACTGGATCTACTTTGCGAGGAGGTTTGGGACATCTTTGATAGGAGCGTCTCTCTTAGATTGCTCAGTCTTCATTCTATGGTATAGCTGAGGTGCTACTTTGGTTATCGGAGTATGCAAGAAAGGTTAATGGGTTATTGTGGGTTAATAGAGGTTAGTAAGGGTGTTAGTCATACATGGTTAGTTCATTGATAGGAAGAATTCCTGTGCTACCTGGCAATGACCCGGAAGTCAAAACAGGGGTCAGGTGTACCTCCGCAGGGGTAGGGGTCTCCCTCCTCGGGTGGGTGAAAGGGGTAGGCGCGCGTCCTCTCTCTATGATGGTCGTCTGGGCGGCTGTGGCTGGGGGCTTGCCATATTACAAGTGTTTGTAATAACGCTCTGTTTATGAGACAGATGTGGGTGTTCATAATACCAAAACCGAAGGTGCCTTGATCAGCTGGTTTAATTGGTTGGGTTGTTAATTGCATGGTTTGTTGGATGTGGTGGAGACTGGGTTGCTAACTCTGCCACATTTATCTGGAAGTATGGCAATAGAGGTTAGTCACTGGCGAGGCGGCTAGCCTCGCACTGACGATCATTTGGTACAGGGTTGTGAATGGGTTGTGAGGGAATAGATGGCATGCAAAGGGTTAGTAAAGTTCTAATGGTGTTCCTTCCTACTGGGGGAAGGTAGGCTGGATAGGAGTATATATACAAAAGGTTTGAGAATGTTAATAACGGAAAAGTTAAGGATATTCAGGGGGTGTGGTGGAGAGGCTAGGTTAGGAGGGAGTGGAGGAGCGTGGGGGGTTAACGAGAGGGAGAGGGTTAAGGAGGGCTACGTGGAAGTTTGACCCTAAGGTCTCTGGGCGTAGGGGTGGCATTAGACTACAGTTGGTATCGTAGCCTGGGGGTTAATGACAGGGAAGGTATGTTAGCCAAATGCTACTGGGGGATTAGCAATATGGGGTGGTATATGAGTCTGGAAAGGATAGAATCATGTGGTCTGTGGGGCTGTGGGGAAGAGGAGGTTAACTGTAGGTGTGTGCTTGACTGTGGATAAAAGTAGAGAAAAACATGGTGTATTATTACTTGTCAATACGAGGGGTTATGGACACTATTATTTGACACGATTTCTTGCTGATCTAGTTGTCCCTGGGAACTGCGTTTTCTATGAAATATAGACCAAAGAAAGCGGCAGTTCGTAGGGGTACTTCGTTATTGTTTCGTGGTAGATATGTGTCGAGACAATGGTAAAAAAAGGTTATCTATACAATCTCTGGTTGGGGTAAGAATTAGAGTTACTGGATGGTGGCTAACATCTTCAGTCATTATCTCTGTCTAGGTCTTACAGGAATAATGGTTATATACAGTATACAATGGTGTACCCGTGGGTATCATAGTTCCTTATCAATTATGACATGGGGGTTAACATATTACTTCTCGGATGGAAGAACATACATAGATTTATGGGGGCGGTTGGTCTTCAGAAACTTAGTCTGGCAAGACAAGGTATTTTAGGGGGTTAACATATTACTTCTCGGATGGAAGAACATACATAGATTTATGGGGGCGGTTGGTCTTCAGAAACTTAGTCTGGCAAGACAGGGGTTAACATATTACTTCTCGGATGGAAGAACATACATAGATTTATGGGGCGGTTGGTCTTCAGAAACTTAGTCTGGCAAGACAGGGGTTAACATATTACTTCTCGGATGGAAGAACATACATAGATTTATGCCTGTCTGAACTGGTTGGCATTGGCTCAACCTAGGGACAGGGCATGGGTGTATTAAATTAAGGTGTATTCATGTTCATCATCATGTAGGTAGAGTCTGGCGGGTAAGAGGTGTAGGACACGAGGGGTAGTGGATACGCGAGGTGGGGGAGGGTTGTGAATTGTAAAGGGGGTGGTTTGAGGCTAGGCGCCGCGCCGCTCGTGACCTAGGATAGTGACCCTTAATGCGCTGGACATAGGGGTGGCATTTCCCTACGATCGAACAGGTAGGGTGGTGTGTGCAGCGGGGCGTGAAGGATAAGCGGACAGGATGACCCAAAACAGGGTACCACTGAGCATAGGGTCACGAAGCAAAGTAGAGTAGTGTGGATTGTGGATACGAAGGAGGTGATTGGAAGACGTATAACAGTTGTGGAAAAGTAAATGGAAGAGATGAACACAATGGCGGATAAAAGATAATTAACCTAAGGATTGAATTCATGCATGAATGACGACATTATAGCCGTCGTCCTAATAAGATGATGAAACCGGGTTGGTATGCACGTGGCACAATACGACACAAGGACAGTGCCGCTATGTCGTATCAATACTGGTGGCATCTATCTATCTATCTATCTATTGCCTGACGCCGTGATCCCCGAAGGGGTGGCCACGAACGAACCGCCCCCATGCACCTCTGTCCCCAGTCAGTCGATGCCCCTCCCCCCAACCAGCACCGCCTTCGTTCATGTAGTTCCTCACTCCATCCTTCCACCTCATATTCGGTCTACCACTCCCCCTCTGTCCCTCCACCTCGCTCTCGTACACCCTCTTAGTCATTCTCTCGCTTTCCATACGTTCCATATGGCCGAACCATCTCAAGTTGTTCCTTTTCACACTTTCCAGCACATCTACCTCCACACCACACCTCCTTCTTACTTCCTCATTAGTCTGTCTATCCCTCCATGTAACTCTGCACGCACTCCTTAAGTAATTCATTTCCACTGCTCTCACTCTTGGTCTGAGTCTCTCAACCAACGTCCATGCTTCGCTTCCGTAAGTCAGTGTCGGGATTACCACACTGTCATGCAAGGACTTCTTCACTTCCATACTGACCACCCTATTTCTTGTTACTGCTTTTAGCGTTCCTACAACCCTCTTCCCCTGTTGTACCCTCTCCCGCACCTCTTCATCCATAGTCCCATCTTTACTCAACACACTGCCCAGATACTTAAAAGAGTTGACGATCTCCATAGCCTGACCGTTCAGCTTCACCTCACACTCTGTGACTTCACCCCTTTCGAAGACCATAACCTTGCTCTTCCCCGTATTTACCTTCAAATTCCGTTTTTCGCACACTGTTCCAAACTCATTTACCAGACCCTGCAACTCCCATTCATTATCACTCATCAGAACTGTATCATCCGCAAACAGCAGTATAGGTAGCTTCCACTCAATTCCCTCCCTTTTCAGCGATACACCAACATCCACTGCTCTTGATAGTATTTCTTTCATAACTCCATCCATATATACAGTAAACAACCACGGGGACATCACACACCCCTGTTTCAAACCAACATTCAGGTCAAAGAACTCGCTCTGCTCACTCTCCACACGTACTGCCGCCTTTGCACCCTCATACATGCTCTTCACTGCTTTCAGCAACTTGCCCTGGTGGCATAACTGGTGGCATACTCCGGTTAATATTATATATACACTTAGTTACTAGAAGAACAAGGCAAGGGGGGGCGACTGAGCACGGGGGTACATATGTCTATACTCGTCATGGAAAGGGAGATACGAGGTAGCTTTCCTGCATCTCTCCTGATAATCGTCTGCAGATTGGTCATAGTGAGTTTATCCGAATTAACAGGCCTAAATCAATACAATAACTGGCATAGGGTTATCGGGTGTATAGAGTCGTGGTTAAAGGTTGAGAATCTATAGTTAGTGGATAAAACAACGGGAGGTTAGAGACATAGAATTGCTAGAATTGGGGGGGACTCTGATTGTTATATAACTAAATACAGGGCTGACGTAATCACGATCTGATTTGGTGTGAAATGGAAGCTAAGATGTCTTAGATCACCTCGAACCTACACAATGAAGTATTATAGCCTGTATGGTGGTTACCTAATTAAATACATACTTAGGTGGTACATCAAGAATATCAGTGAGTAAAGTATTGTGGTTTGTATATTAGAAGACTGTGATTGAGAGACGTATAATATGTGGAATGAATTGAGAGGGAGAGAGAGACCAAATCGGGAATGGAAAAGGGGCCTGGGATCTCGTTGGGGATGGGAGTTTCACATAGGATTTTCGTTCCTGTGGCTCGTTAAGGTTGGAGGTTTCGCTCTCAGGTTTTTCGTTCCTCTGGTATTTTAATTCTCAAACCTTTTGTATATATACTCCTATCCAGCCTACCTTCCCCCAGTAGGAAGGAACACCATTAGAACTTTACTAACCCTTTGCATGCCATCTATTCCCTCACAACCCATTCACAGCCCTGTACCAAATGATCGTCAGTGCGAGGCTAGCCGCCTCGCCAGTGACTAACCTCTATTGCCATACTTCCAGATAAATGTGGCAGTTAGCAACCCAGTCTCCACCACATCCAACAAACCATGCAATTAACAACCCAACCAATTAAACCAGCTGATCAAGGCACCTTCGGTTTTGGTATTATGAACACCCACATCTGTCTCATAAAGAGAGCGTTATTACAAACAATTGTAATATGGCAAGCCCCCAGCCACAGCCGCCCAGACGACCATCATAGAGAGAGGACGCGCGCCTACCCCTTTCACCCACCCGAGGAGGGAGACCCCTACCCCTGCGGAGGTACACCTGACCCCTGTTTTGACTTCCGGGTCATTGCCAGATAGCACAGGAATTCTTCCTATCAATGAACTAACCATGTATGACTAACACCCTTACTAACCTCTATTAACCCACAATAACCCATTAACCTTTCTTGCATACTCCGATAACCAAATTAGCACCTCAGCTATACCATAGAATGAAGACTGAGCAATCTAAGAGAGACGCTCCTATCAAAGATGTCCCAAACCTCCTCGCAAAGTAGATCCAGTCTCTCTCCCCTAAATACTTCCAGTATAGCCAAAATAGTACCTCTTACTAAGGCTCAGTTATATCACATTATGAAGGCTCCATACAGCCATGTGCCACAACAGTAATCACCACCTTACCTAGTTCCCGTATCAATTGAGAGCTCAAATAAGTCCATCAAAACTCGAGATCCCTATTGCCTACAGGGTCCAAAACCGAACCTATAAACCGAGCTCCAGCCCCCAGTAAAATCAGTTGAAAGATAGACACCAAACAGTGGCTGGTCCCTTGTGTTGACCTCTAGCTCTATCATTGTTTGTTCCTGAGAATTGAGTTCCAGAGCCTGCAGACTCCGTGGCAGATTTAGATAGAAGTATATGTCCACGTAAAAGAAATCTACGTACACCTTATAACCTTCATACAGACCGGGAAGCTGAGCGATCGACGTGAGATGCGCTTGGCGTTAATTCCAATCCAGATTGACAGGAAAATCCTAATATCTGTGATTCAGGTCTAGAAACCAGAGGGTATATAAGAGTGTAACCAGCAACGATTACTAAGAGATCCGTCTTGAGAACTTTCTATATATGGACCATCTGGACGGCCGCGGAACCAGTCGTTAGCCCCCAACATCACGGACGCAAGATAACCAGGACCAGACCAATCAAATACTACCCAAGATTCACTCTATCAGTGCTACAGTGTTACAGTGCTATTTAGAGACTCACTTATTAATATTTCTATGAAGTGGCTATATCTTTGCCCCAGTATAATTCATATATAACCATTCAATTAGGAAGTGCTAAGCGTATCAGTGTTTATTAATTAACAGGTGATATTAACTCTCGTAATTACCCATATATCCAGATATTATTACATAGAAGTAAAACCCTAGTGATATCTGATGTTCGCCCACTGATTTGCGTTCTATGTGTTTCTGATACAAGAATATAAAACTTAGATCAGTACCCCCCTGAGGTTACTAGAATTCCTGTGCTCTAAAATACGCGTGTCTAATCTAGTCTGTGAACTACTACTTGTGCACCAGAGCTACCAGTAATAAATCTAACAGTGAATATGAATCTATAAGTAACATTTATGGTCTCCAGTATATAAACTTGTGAATAATAATAATAATAATAATAATAATAATTCTTTATTCCAGACACATAAGATAGATACAGTATAAATACAGTACGACCTAATGGTCCATATCACATACACTTCTCGTCAGAGCACAGATAATAATTATACACAAAGATATATTAATAAAGACACAATCAAATAAAAAATACAGTAGGCCTATTTACAGAATAGAGCACATATCACATTTTGTCACAATATAACACAGATAGGCTAACTAAGGCTATTGCTCAATGTTGGTTAACACCTATTGCACATATCATTGCTCATAGTTCAATTAGACCTATATATTACATTACAGTACATACTATGTGTGCAGCAGCCTCTGCCAGTGAGATATATTACGGGATTCATAGATATGATCACTAGACCAAAGAGCTACAATCAGTGTGTTACTGGAGGATTGCAGTCGCTGCGAAAAGCTGTACACCAGTCTCCTGATGACAGCCCGACAGCACTGCACATCCAACAGTGTGCACACCATACTAGTGCTTTCATATTTAGAGAGACCAATGAACATCTTGAGTATATTATGATAGGATGTACACAGACCATTTATGGTGGCTCTCTTATACTTCCACCACAAATGGGCCGTGTACATAGAGGAACAATATGTCCGGAACAAAGTGACTTTAGTTTCCCAATTACACATGTGGAATTTTCTCAAGATGGTGTTACCACGTAAATATAGCTGTCTGCGCTGACGGCCGATATCTGCATCATCTGAGCAATCGTTTGAGATAATGTGTCCCAGGTATTTTATTTTGTTTACTTCTTGAATAATTTGATTATTGAGTGAGAAATTTGGCAGTTTACTTTTATACAGTAATTTTGATCTAAATATAAGAACAGCACTTTTCAGTGGGTTGAATTTAACACAATGTTTACTACCAAAAGATTCACATATATCAAGAAGTTTGCTCAGACCCGCAGAAGACGGTGCAATAATGACCAGATCATCAGCATACATGAGATGGTTGATGATTTTATTCCCACCATAACATCCAATCTGCTCTTTATTCAATTTATCACTTAATTCATCCATATATACATTGAATAAGTAAGGTGAGAGAATACTACCCTGTCTCACTCCATTGGTTACTGTAAAGGAATCCGAAATAATGTTACCCCATCTTACATTAAATGTTTGATTGGCGTACCAGTACTTCAAGATTCTCAGTATATAGGATGGCACTCCCCTTGTTGCTAATTTATCAAACAGGATATTGTGGCAGACTCTGTCAAATGCCTTACTAGCATCAAGAAAGCATGCAAAAATAGAGCTGTTCATTTTGATGTACCCATCCACTAGCTCCTTCAGAGTGTAGATGCACTGGTCCGTACCATGATTCTTTTTAAAAGTGATCAGAAGATTAATACCTGAACGTTGGAAGTGGGAGACTAGGCTCCATCCAGATCCACTTAATGCTAGTGTTGTTCAATTCTATCATTTGTCTTGTACGAGTATTCATATCTTCTTATGCTTCATATTAATCATCATCAAGAAAACTATAGAAGTGTGTACATCAATAAAAGTGATCGTGTGTCTTGTTACCGTGTGCTTATTTTGTGTTCTCTATTCCTCATACCTTGTTTTGTGCATGCAGCCTTCTATACCCAGTCAGTTAGAACTCACATTACCCAAGTTAATCCTGTAGAAAAACAGGGCATAACAGTATGCAATTACGCTTTCATATTTTCGCGGGTTTAAAAACGGCAAAAACAAAATTATTTAAGCAAACCTTGGCTCGTGTTTTAAGGTATTTCCGTAATTGTTTAATCGAAGTCCTCTTTTTTTCTAGTTATTAAAAACGTATTCTATGGTGTATTATATGATATATAGAAGCAATAGAACTGTTCAAATGACCTGGGAAGTGTATATTAAACCAAATACAAAACTTTGAATAATGAGGTAAGAGATATGTGTTTTTTATCACTTTTCATCCCAAGACCAGCGGGGGTCTGGGGGCAGCAGCCCCCAGGATGCCCAGGTTACCTTAGGTTAGGTTAGGTTAATGACCAGCTATGTAAATACAGTAGTGAACATTTGGTTTAGTCTGTGCTCAAAAATCCATTTTCTTTAGCAGGCCATACACTAAACAATTACCCCCTTTTCACAGACAAATACACAAACAATCGGTCAAAGATGCAAATAGCGGGGGTGTGGGGGCAGCAGCCCCCACCCATAATACTAGGATAGGTTAGGTAAGGTTGTTAGGTTAGGCTAATGTCCTTTCAAAGGGGTATAGGCTTGTAAACACTGTGATAGCTTAACATGAGCCAAAAATCGAAATTAGGTTAGTGTAATTTGTTTACTCTTAAAACTCGCAAAATCAGAGCCAACTTTTCCCAAAACTTGGCTCGGGTTTTCCAAAATTCGGGTTTTATGGCTTTGCAATTTCGGGAAACCTGAGCCAATTTTCTAAATGAGGTTACTGTCATTTCTTTGTCTACAAACTCGCAAAATCCGAGCCAGCTTTGGCCAAAACCTGGCTCGGGTTTTCCAAAATTCCGGTTTTATGGCTTTGCAATTTTGGGAAACCTGAGCCAAATTTCTAAATGAGGTTACTGTCATTTGTTTGTTTACAAACTCGCAAAATCCGAGCCAGCTTTGGCCAAAAGCTGGCTCGGGTTTTCCAAATTTCGGGTTTTATGGGTTTGCAATTTTGGGAAACCTGAGCCAAATTTCTAAATGAGGTTACTGTCATTTTGTTGTCTACAAACTCGCAAAATCCGAGCCAGCTTTGGCCAAAACTTGGCTCGGGTTTTCGAAATATTGGGTTTTAGGCCTTTGAAATACAGTTTTGCTTGAATACGTTAGTATCGCCATTTTACGCATTTAACCCCTCATTTTCCCTGTACTTCATAGCCCTCCCCACTATCGGGCGGCGTGTCTTAAGATCGTTGTATAATGGGGAAAACGGTTTCGCCGAGGGTTCTAATTATTTCTAAACACTATATATTGATGAAAACTAACAGGGAAATTGTGGCCCCCCTCACTCCCCATGGCTTATTGTCATCATGTATATTACCAGCAGGGGGCAAATAAGAGCTTGTTAACCCATTTTTTTCTTAAAAAATTAAAAAGTCTTCACTCCCCACTTGCATTTTGATAATACATTTCCAACTCATTATGTTAGTCCTTATTTAGTAGATGTAGTCTGCCACCCTAATGAAATATATTCATTTATTCCAGGAGAATCCCAGACATCTTTGGCACACCAGTTTCGAGTTAGCCAGAATCTGATATCCTCCATCATCCCTGAAGTCTGCACAGCCATCTACTGTGCCCTGCAACCCCAGTACATGATTGTGCCTTCACAAGAAGAGACCTGGAGAGCTGTTGCCCGAGGATTTGAAACCTTGTGGCAGTTCCCAAAATGTATAGGGGCTTTGGATGGGAAACGAGTACTTGTACAGAAGCCATCAAATACTGGGTCTCAGTATTATGACTACAAAGGCCATTTCAGTATTATTTTAATGGCCCTTGTAGACGCTGACTATAAGTTTCTGTATGTCGATGTGGGGAAAAACGGGCGCGCGAGTGATGCTGGGGTGTGGTCTAGATGCACGTTGTCACCTGCACTCGAAAGCAACTCCCTTTCCATTTCACCCCCAGAGTCACTTCCCTCTTCAAACACGGAATCACCGTTCGTGATTGTGGGGGACGAATCGGACGATGCCTTTCCACTTAAGACTTGCTTAACCCGGGAACTGCGGGGAGACTCTTAAGAGTTCCCCCGGCGTACTGCGGGGAGACTCTTAAGAGTCAGAGAAAAAAAAATCAACTTTTGACATCAAATTTTTTTTTTTGGGGGCCCCTGGGCCATGCAAAATCTCAGTCCTCTACCTCCCCTCCTTCCCCACTTTCCTCCTCTCCTTCAGTTATCACCTATTTTCCCTGTTATTCCCTTATTCTGAGGTATATTTTCGTGCTAACATTAGAAATCCGGTTGCAGGGTGTGGTCATCACTGATAGCAAGCGAATGCAAGAAAGAGAGAGAGTATCGATCGACTGTGTCTGAGTGGCCTTGGGGGAAATGGGCGGGAAAGCAGCTTGCCTCACCCATACATTATACAACTCGCGGGCTATATCTCCGATTTTGACCATCCAAACGCTGTTTTCACTCGTTTTATTGTTGTTTCAGGTTAATACCTTTATAATCAACCCATAATAGGCGCATATGGATAAGTATTAATGCTATTAATGGTACAATGAATATTTTAGTGACGGAAACACCTCAAATACATGCGCACAGGGAGAGGTGTCTAATTACCCCCATGCGCACTTGTTAGGTTAATGAAGCCATACCCCGGAGCACATCTACAGGACGAAGAACGGATCTTCAATTACCGGCTGTCTCGGGCTAGGAGAGTATCAGAGAATGCTTTTGGCATCCTAGTCAGTAGGTTTCAAATTTACAGGCAGCCAATCCGTACTTCTCCTGAATGTGTAGAAAAAATAGTTTTGGCCACAGTAGTTCTCCATAACTATTTGAGGGTGACTACTGTCCAATGGAGTTGCTCGATCGAGAGGATATTCCCAATTGAAGAGTAGTACCTGGGAACTATCATAATGTTGCTCGAGGAGGCCTGAAACCCATACAGGCTGTACCCCGACGACCATCGCAAGATGCCATGGAAGTTAGAAATAAATTGAAAACTAATTTCAACACCGTAGGTAGTGTATATTGGCAGAGGGATATGGCCTATTTACACTGACGGTACTGTACCATGCGTCACTTAGCTCTAGACCTACTAGTTCAGTATATTTTGATAGAACTAAAATTAAAGATTAAATTCCTTGTTTTCAATACTTATGTTAGATTCGGGCCCTAAATTTCCAAACAAATATTAGCAATTCCTGTGGGTGGAAATGCTAGCCATTTAATTGCATATGCTAGTTTGCTTTAGAATTTAAATTTATATAAGACTTAGTTGATAGTAGCAAGAAAAATAAGCTCCCAAGAAATTGTGCACTTGCTAAATTGTTAAGTAATAACAGTAGATAATATATCAATGATATTCTTAAATTGTAATCAAGTCGCTAAACTAATTTATCAAAATTCAATCCCCCTCACACAAGGTAACGTAAATTATGAAGCTAATATGATTTTGTATAATTTGCACTAAAATTGTTTGTTTAAATCTGTTATTACTTCTTCATATTTTGCAATTAGTGTGTTGGTATATGTGCAATTAGTTTGCTTGGGAAACTGATTAACTTGCTCAAGTAGTGATGTACACCCTAGGTAGTAGATTATGTTTTTTTATTTCAAAATTTGATTTTAGTAAGCGTTATTTCCACATAGCGATTTTGATGAGTTCTTTTGCTTTTATCTTGTCTCGTCCCAGTTTAGGTCTTTATTTTGAAAATTGTACATTATAATATACTTTTTTGTATGTAATTATAAACACATAACCTTAAAACATTTGTAATAATGTCCCTGTGTTATTCTTTTATACCATTTAAGACACATTACATTAGAAAAGTGTGCTCATAGAACTCTTTAGTGTACAGTATTACTGAACTTCTTTGGATCCACTCAGCCACTCCACATTTAATGTATAAAACATGCTGCCATTCTGAAAAACCTCATCTCCACATCTTTCAGTTTGGAGAGGTCCTCATAACTGTTACGGTAGGCTCAAATGTTAAGTAGCCACCCTCACATACTGCCTACCATACATTAACCTGGAAAAACTTCAATAATTTTCAGTTGGGTATCAAGAAAATATTTTTATTTTTTTATTTATTTTTATTGACAACAAATGTGCAAGAATATTCTTATGTATTTACCTAATTGTATTTACCTAATTGTAGTTTACAGGAGTTGAGCTAAGCTCGTGTTGTCCCGTCTCTCAGTCTACTTTTATCCAATTTTTTCTTGAAAATATGAATGTTCCTTGCCCCTACCACCTCCTCCTCCAGCCCACTCCATTTGTCAAGACATCTATAGGGGAAGCTAAACTTCCTGATATCGTTCTTGCAGGTAGGTCTTTTTACTTTGTAGCTGTGGCCTCTAGTTATTCCTGTATCCATAATTAATATATCCTCCCTATCCAGCCTCTCCAGCCCCCGGGTGCATTTGTACATCATTATCATGTCTCTCCTCTCTCTCCTCTCTTGTATGTGCGATCAGTTTACGTTGGAAACAAATTGACTTGCTCATGTAGTTGTGTACACCCTATGTGGTGGATTGTGTTCTTTTATTTCAAAAAAATGATTTTATTAAGCGTTGTTTCCACCTAGCGATTTTGATTAGTTCTTTTGCATTTATCGTGTATCGTCCAAGTTTTAGTTTGTTAAATTTGCAAGTTTTACATTATAATTAGGTGTTTGGTGTTTCTTTCTGCGCTAATGCAGACAAAAGTGCTAGTGTATCTTTCATGAAGCTTCTCTGGTCATCCGGGCTTAATCTTCGCATCTCTGCCACAAGTATCATAGCAAGTATCATATCAAGCACCATACGCATAATCATGCTCTCCTACCATGGCAGTCTTTACCGTTGCTATTAAGTCTTCAGTCTCGATATCCTCGCTAGGTTTCTGTAAAGCTCTTTTACGCTTTGTGTTTTTGTTACTACCCAACTTAGGAGCTGTTCTTTTCAAGCTATTAGAGCTGGAAGATGTACTGGTAGTAGAGGTGCACCGATCCCTTTCGAGAGAACTACGAGAAGTACTTTTGCCGCCGTCCAAGTCAGCATCTGAATCTTGGGCATCTATGCTGATGACCATGACATCATCGATGGACAGATCCGCATCATCATCTTCTTGCAAATCAGCCTGCAAGAAGAAATTACTTCATTAGAAAAGAACACCAGTAAAAAGATGCAACAGACTTATTTAATTATAACTACTGTTGATATTCAGGACCACAGCACCATTCCTTTGTACAGTACTGTATCCTGAAATAATTATCATAATTGAAAATATAAACCATTTGGTATGGAATCATTTTGATCATCGATGTTCAGGACCTCAGCATTATTCCTCTACACACCCCAATGGAAATACGCCTAACGGCCTTATTGGGCTATCCTTAGTTGGAATTATGCAAAGCTGGTACATGTAATATTTGTAACATAATATGTGGTACCAACTATGTAAATTGCTAACTGAATAAATATTATTATTATTATTATTATTATTATTATTATTATTATTATTATTATCCTGAATGAAGAAATGCCTTTATTAGAAAAGAACACCAGTAAAAAGATGTAACTGAACTTGTTTAATTATTGGTATAGAAACTTGTGTTGTTGTAGCTGAGCCTACTGTGACTAAGTTAACAGAATTTACTATGACGGATCTGAATACAGTTAAATCCATAGTTACGAAAGCAAAACTTACCCATTGTAGTAATGATCCTATACCGATACGTGAAATAGTGCACAGTAAAAATTTTAACAGTTTTCTGGACATATATGTTGACATAATAAACTGTAGCATTGCAAATAATGTATTTCCATCGTCTGAAAAGAATGCGATTGTGAAGCCTATTATTAAAGGGAGCCTTGATTCTCAATGCTTGAGCTCTTTTAGGCCTGTTTCCAATTTAACATTTCTATCAAAAATTACTGAAAATGTAATTCTGGGTCAGTTATGGGATCACTTGAGTTTAGTGAAGGCTCTCCCAGACAACCAGTCCGCATATAGAAGACTTTACTCTACTGAAACCACGATGTGCTCTGTGATTAATGATTTACTCGTGCAAATGGACAACGCGAAGTGTGGAATCTTAATTTTGTTGGACTTGAGTGCCGCGTTCGATACAGTGGTGCATAGCTTACTAATAGAAGACTGTAAAGCTATTGGTATTGATGGTAATGCGCTGGAATACCTTCAAAGTTACCTTACTAACAGAACTTATTGTGTGCAAATAAGTAATAAATTCTCAGAGATGAAGCATCTAGAGAGGGGCGTCCCTCAAGGGAGTGTTCTTGGACCAATTCTATTCTGTATATATACAATTGCACTATCTAGCATATTAATGAAACATGGAGTGAAATTCAAACTGTTTGCGGATGACACCCAATTCTATCTGGCACTAAGTGACGTGGTGAATGTTGAGGAGAAGATTAGTGGTTTACTAAAAGACATTGGGAAGTGAATGGAGTCAAAGCAACTGAAATTAAATGAAAATAAAACTGAATGCCTATTAGTAGGCAGACGGGTGAACCTTGAGAGACTGGGCATGCAAAGCCTCAATATCAATGATAGTGTGATGACTGTGAGTAGTGTGGTGAAGGATTTGGGAGTTTTGGTTGATAGTGAACTGTCATTTAAAAACCAGACTAATCAAACAGTGCGAATCTCTGCCTATCATCTGAGGAATATTGCTTTTGTGAGAAAATATCTGGATATTAATACAACCAAAATGTTGATCCACAATCATGTAATTAGTAAATTAGACTATTGTAATTCTCTATATTATCGAATACCAAATTACTTGCTACGAAAACTACAACTTATAATGAATAGAGCAGCAAGATTAATAAAGAGTTTACCATTCCGTGCGAGTATAACGCCGGCATTAATTGACCTGCATTGGCTGCCGGTGAAAGCGAGGATCATATTCAAACTGTGTGTTATAGTGTATCAAGCTTTGAACTTTGGAAAGCCGGAATATGTGCGAGACTTATTGGAAGACTTCAATGTTGGCACTGATATGATGCTGAGACATGGCAACGTGCTGCATCAATTGAATGAGCCACGGTGCAATCATGAATTTGGATTTAGGGCCTTCGAAAAGAGTGCACCGAGACTTTATAATAATCTACCAGTTAATGTGAAAAGGTGTGCGAACATAAAGGCCTTTAAAAAGTCACTAAAAACACATTTGTTCAGGGAGTGTTATGACTTAGAAGATGGCACTGTGAGACAAGACTACAAGTGCTAGATGGTTTAAAGGGCAGCTGCGACGAGCGTCACATCTAGTGACGGAGTGCGGCTGAGAAACTCCACACCAAGTAACAAGTAAGTAAGTATCCTGAAATAATTAGGCTATCATAATTGAAAATATAAACCATTTGGTATGGTATCATTTGACGACAGCATCATTGCCTTCCCTGAAAAACTTATAACTATTGTAATTCTACATAACTACAACTTCTCAATTACACAATTCCTGCCTTAACGATTAACATTCTTGCCAAATAGCAGTAGCAGCATATTTTTTAAGATTATAGAAAACTTACTTGGATACCCGATATCACAAACATCATTACTTACCGGTACAGGTACAGTAGGGTCTGACATAGAACGAGAAATTGGTCGATAAACGAGGCCGTTCTATGTGATCGCGGCATTTTGGTGGCCCAATATGGTCAATGTTCACTGTAAGCGTAAATTTCCGTCAGGAGCGTACAATATTTCGGCGCTCTATATGAGAACTCCTCGGATTTGCCCTACTTTGATGGCGAAATCGTTCTATATGATCACATTCGTTCCTAACAAAAATTTTGGAACAATATTTTAGGTCGGTCGTTCTATAAGCAACTCGTTCTATGCGAACACGTTCTATGTGAGCCCCTACTGTACTTCCGTATTGGGGGCCACTGCTGACGACAGATTGTACGTGCTGTCCGTGTAATCCAATATCTCGTCAAGAAATGTGAGGAACTTGAATGGTTCCCATTTTGGAATGGTGTCCCCACCAGATCCACTTGGTTTGAGTTTGTTCTTCTCCCTCAAGTAGCAGTCCTTCAGACAACTAAATTTTTCCGTATATGATCTGTAATGAGAAAAATCAATATATAAAATTAATTTATTGTTAAACTGGTTACAGTCTACAATCACATCCACAGCCATTGTAATATATAGCTACATGCTTTTCACTAAACAATCTTACCCCGAACAAGCTAGACTCTAGAGAATACACTGAATTGCCTGTTTTCATTAGTTTTTGTCTTTAGAAATCATGAACAAATCAAAAGCATATAGGCCTAGCCTAGGTAGACAAAAGGCCTAGGGGTTTAATTCTAGTTTCGGTTTCACAGCACACTCATCAATTTCTATGGCTTCTACAAATTTGTCATAGCCTATACCGTTCATTCCTATAATACTGTTAACCTGGGAACTGCGGGAAGACTCTTAAGAGTTCCCCCGGCGGACTGCGGGAAGACTCTTAAGAGTCAGAGAAAAAAAAAAAAAAAAATTAAACCTCAAAAAAAAAAAAAAAAAAAAAAATGTATTTATTTTTATTTTTTTTGCCCCTGGGCCATGCAAAATATCACTCCTCTACCTCCCCTCCTTCCCCACTTTCCTCCCCTCCTTCAGTTATCACCTATTTTCCCTGTTATTCCCTTATTCTGAGGTATATTTTCGTGCTAACATTAGCGAGTTGCAAGCAGGGCATTGTCATCACTGTTAGCAAGCGAGTGCAAGAGAGAGAGAGAGAGAGTATCGATCGACAGTGTCTCTCCAGCCTTGGGGGAAATTGGCGGGAAAGGAGGTTGCCTCACCCATACATTATGTAACTCCCGCCCTGTATCGCCGATTTTGACCATCCAAACGCTGTTTTCACTTGTTTTATTGTTGTAACAGGTTAATACCTTTATAATCAACCTATAATAGGTGCATATGGATAAGTATTAATGCTATTTATGGTAAAATGAATATTTTAGTGATGGAAACAGCTCAAATACATGCGCATAGGCAGAGGTGTCTAATTACCCCCATGCGCACTTCAGAGGTTAATAGAGTCACAGAAGGCCTAGGGGTTTAATTCTAGGCTATTTTCGGTTTCACAGCACACTCATCAATTTCTATGGCTTCTATAAATTTGTCATAGCCTAGGCTGTACCGTACTTCATTCCTATATATTTCAGTAACGGCGCAAATGGAATTAGGCTAACCTATAATTAATGTGAAAAAGTTAATAGCCTATTTACCTCCTGTTATCCACAGCCAAAGCTGAAGATTGCGGAGTAAATACCGTAGTCCTAGACAATAATAATAGTTCTTATAACTAGCGCATGCTAATAAGCCAGCTAAAGGATTGCCCAATAAGGCCGGTTAGGCGTCTTTCCATTGGGGTCCTGTACTACTGTACTACTCCCATCCCCTTGCTCATGAGGGACGATAACGTCTCGGTGCTTGTGAAAAACCTTACTGAGCCGAGCGTGTGCGCGATCCTGGGACCTTCTGGGTGGAAGTCCAAGACACTAGTCACTACACCAGCGAGCCGCCTTTTTGTTCGGCGACCGTCAAATCTTTTATTATTTTAATACTAAACCAGCAGGAATGTGGGGGTGGCAGCTCCCACCCATAATACTAGGATAGGTTAAGTAAGGTTGTTGGGTTAGGCTAATATTACCCCTTATTTTCGTCTTTTACCACGCAATTTCCCTGATCTTCATAGGCCTAGCCCTCTCTCACTAGTGGGGGCCGTTTTTGATAATTATCGCGAATAGACTCGCAGCGTTATTATACATAATTTATTAGGGAAAGTGAAGCTCTATGGAATCCTTATAATATACTCACATAGATTCCGTTGTGGTAGAATAGTTTTGATAAGTTTTGTAACTCGATTTTGTCGATATAAATAGTCCCGCGCATAAACAAACTCAGTCCCGCAATCTTGAGAGCTCTGCTACGGACGTGTTCAATGTTTACAAAAAAAATTCGGAATGGAGTACACTCGCTACGGTAAAGTGTTATGTTCTACAAAGATGTTACTGTATGTCTAATATATGAACCCACAGTAGCTGGCATGCAAGGGCTAGTGTTGTATCCCACGTACTGGGTCTAGGTTAGGTTAGGTTAGGTTGTTTGGTTAGGTTAATAAAATGCCCCAGAACGAGAAGCCCACCACGGAAGCCACGAGCGAACACCACCAGGAAACGGGAACAGAAACACCCGAAAGAAAGGCCCACAGAACGAAAGGACCAGGTGACCAAGCCAACCAGTTAAGACAGGCCGAAGCCCGCAGGGCTAAGCAGCTCCAAACCACACCTGCCTATCCCTTCTAACCACTGACCCTTCCCCCACCTCGCGTATACACTACCCCTCGTGTCCTACACCTCTACCTACATGATGATGAACATGAATACACCTTAATTTAATACACCCATGCCCTGTCCCTAGGTTGAGCCAATGCCAACCAGTTCAGACAGGCCTAAATCTATGTATGTTTTTCCATCCGAGAAGTAATATGTTAACCCCCTGTCTTGCCAGACTAAGTTTCTGAAGACCAACCGCCCCCATAAATCTATGTATGTTCTTCCATCCGAGAAGTAATATGTTAACCCCCTAAAATACCTTGTCTTGCCAGACTAAGTTTCTGAAGACCAACCGCCCCCATAAATCTATGTATGTTCTTCCATCCGAGAAGTAATCTGTTAAAACCCCATGTCATAATTGATAAGAAACTATGATACCCACGGGTACACCAGTGTATGTATAACCATTATTCCTGTAAGACCTAGACAGAAATGACTGCAGATGTTAGCCACCATGCAGTACCTCTAATTCTTACCTCAACCAGAGATTGTATACACCACCCTCTGTTACCATTGTCTCGACGCATATCTACCACGAAACAATAACGAAGCTACCCCTACGAACTGCCGCTTTCTTTGGTATATATTTCATAGAAAACGCAGTTCCCAGGGACAACTAGATCAGCAAGAAAACGTGTCAATTAATAGTGTCCATAACCCATCGTATTGACAAGTAATAATACACCATGTTTTTCTCTACTTTTATCCACAGTCAAGAACACACCTACAGTTAACCTCCTCTTCCCCACAGCCCACAGTCCACATGATTCTATCATTTCCAAACTCATATACCACCACTTATTGCTCATCCCCCGGTAGCGTTTGGCTAACGTACCTTCCCTGTCATTAACCCCCAGGCTACGATACCAACTGTAGCCTAATGCCACCCCTACGCCCAGAGATCTTAGGGTCAAACTCCCACATAACCCCCCTTAACCCTCTCCCTCTCGTTAATCCCCCCACGCTCCTCAACTCCCTTCCGACCTAGCCTCTCCAGCATACCCCCTGAATATCCTTAACTTTTCCGTTACTAACATTCTCAAACCTTTTGTATATATACTCCTATCCAGCCTACCTTCCCCCAGTAGAAAGGAACACCATTAGAACTTTACTAACCCTTTGCATGCCATCTATTCCCTCACAACCCATTCACAACCCTGTACCAAATGATCGTCAGTGCGAGGCTAGCCGCCTCGCCAGTGACTAACTTCTATTGCCATACTTCCAGATAAATGTGGCAGAGTTAGCAACCCAGTCTCCACCACATCCAACAAACCATGCAATTAACAACCCAACCAATTAAACCAGCTGGTCAAGGCACCTTCGGTTTTGGTATTACGAACACCCACATCTGTCTCATAAACAGGGTTATTCCACACACTTGTAATATGGCAAGCCCCTAGCCACAGCCGCCGGACGACCATCACAGAGAGAGGGCGCGCACCTCCCCCTTTTTACCCACCCGAGGAGGGAGACCCCGACCCCTGCGGAGGTATACCTGACCCCTGTTTTGACTTCCGGGTCATTGCCAGGTAGCACAGGAATTCTTCCTATCAATGAACTAACCATGTATGACTAACACCTTTACTAACCTCTATTAACCCCCAATAACCCATTAACCTTTCTTGCATACTCCGATAACCAAATTAGCACCTCAGCTATACCATAGAATAAAGACTGAACAATCTAAGAGACGCTCCTATCACAGCTGTCCCAATCCTCCTCGCAAAGTAGATCCAGTCTCCCTCCCCTAAATACTTCCAGTATAGCCAAAATAGTACCTCTTACTAAGGCTCAGTTATATCCCATGATGAAGGCTCCATATAGCCATGTGCCACAACAGTAATCACCACCATACCTAGTTCCCGTATCAATTGAGAGCTCAAATAATTCCATCAAAACTCGAGATCCCTATGGCCTACAGGGTCCAAAACTGCCCCTATAAATCAAGCTCCAGCCCCCAGTAAAATCAGTTGAAAGATAGACACCAACCAGTGGTTGGTCACCAGAGTTGACCTCCAGTTCTATCATTGTTGGTTGCTGAGAATTGAGTTCCAGAGCCGGCAGACTCCGTGACAGATTTGGATAGAAGGACCTGTCCATGTACTTGAGAACTTCCTACATATGGACCATCTGGACGGCCGCGGAACCAGTCGTTAGCCCCCAACATCACGGACGCAAGATAACAAGGACCAGACCAATCAAATATTACCCAAGATTCACTCTATCAGTACTACAGTGTTACAGTGCTATTTAGAGATTCACTTATTAATATTTCTATGAAGTGGCTATATCTTTGCCCCAGTATAATTCATATATAACCATTCCATTAGGAAGTGCTAAGCGTATCAGTGTTGATTAATTAACAGGCGATATTAACTCTCGTAATTACCCATATATCCAGATATTATTACATAGAAGTGAAACCCTAGTGATATCTGGATGTTCACCCACTGATTTGCGTTCTATGTATTTCTGATACAAGAATATAAAACTTAGATCAGTACCCCCTGAGGTTACTAGAATTCCCGTGCTCTAAAATATGCGTGTCTAATCTAGTCTGTGAACTACTACTTGTGCACCAGAGCTACCAGTAATAAATCTAACAGTGAATATGAATCTATAAGTAACCTTGATGGTCTCCAGTATATAAACTTGTGAATAAAGCCAGTGATCAGAAGATTAATACCTGAACGTTGGAAGTGGGAGACTAGGCTCCATCCAGATCTACTTATGCTAGTGTTGTTCAATTCTATCATTTGTCTTGCACGAGAGTTCAGAAGTGTGTATATCAATAAAGGGTATATCATATATCAAGGGGAGGTGTGGTGGAGTGGTCATGCCACTGGATTGGTAATCCAATGGACCCGGGTTCAAATCCCGATATGTCAATGGGAAGATATTATTGGGATTGAATTTGTGCTGTACCTAGTATCAGTGCATTACCACAAAGCCCACCGAAATGCCAAAAAAATACCCTCATTGTTCCCTGATTAAATAACACTGTATGAATATTCCCATATTCAAAATATGTTACAGGGGGACAATGCCTAGTGAGTTCACTGCTCAATAGGTGGCATTCTGAGAGTGAGGGTCTGAGTCTGGAGGGTGAGACGGTGAAGCACTTGAGCGAAGCAACCGGCCGCTTCAGAGATGGAGCTGCTTCGAGCCATGATGGTTGCTTCACATGTCTTACTCCCCAGACTGGAACAAGACCTCACGGGCTTCACCGTGTTGAGCGGTGGAATGTACAGGCTCTCAGCCTATGCCCGAGAGGGAGTAGTTGGAATATAGAAAAAAAACAAAAAAAAAAACAAAAAAAAAACGTGATCGTGTGCCTTGTTACCGTGTGTTTATTTTGTGTTCTCTATTCCTCATACCTTGTTTTGTGCATGCAGCCTTCTATACCCAGTCAGTTAGAACTCACATTACCCAAGTTAATCCTGTAGAAAAACAGGGCATAACAAGAATGTTAGTAACGGAAAAGTTAAGGATATTCAGGGGGTATGGTGGAGAGGCTAGGTCAGGATGGAGTCGAGGAGCGTGGGGGGTTAACGAGAGGGAGAGGGTTAAGGGGGGCTACATGGAAGTTTGACCCTAAGGTCTCTGGGCTACAGTTGGTATCTTAGACTGGGGGTTAACGACAGGGAAGGTAGGTTAATCAAACGATACCGGGGGATGAGCAATATGTGGTGTTATATGAGTCTGGAAATTATAGAATCATGTGGACTGTGGGGAAGATGAGGTTAGCTGTAGGTGTGTGCTTGACTGTGGATTAAAGTAGAGAAAACATAGTGTATTATTACTCGTCAATACGATGGGTTATGGACACTATTAGTTGACACAATTTCTTGCTGATCTAGTTGTCCCTGGGAACTGCGTTTTCTATGAAATATATACCAAAGAAAGCGGCAGTTCGTAGGGGTAGCTTCGTTATTGTTTCGTGGTAGATATGCGTCGAGACAATGGTAAAAGAGGGTTATCTATACAATCTCTGGTTGGGGTAAGAATTAGAGTTACTGCATGGTTGCTAACATCTTTAGTCATTATCTCTGTCTAGGTCTTACAGGAATAATGGTTATATATACAATGGTGTACCCGTGGGTATCATCGTGTCCTTAATCTAGGGGGGGGGGGTTCTTACATAAGATTCCCTGGTTTGATGAACATGGAGTAGAATTGGGCAATACAGGAACAATGGAATTTCCTATACCATCTCGTCTGTGCAGGAATATAGTTACTGGATTGCTCGTGGCATCTTCAGTCGTGAGATCTGGCAAGATAGGGCAGGCGTAATGGTTGCACGATGGTGTACCCGTGGGTATTATAGTTTCTTATCAATTATGACATGGGGGTTAACATATTATTTCTCGGATGGAAGAACATACATAGATTTATGGGGGCGGTTTGTCTTCAGAAACTTAGTCTGGCAAGACAAGGTATTTTAGGGTATGTTGATATTGATATCTTAACTTAGGGACAGGGCATGGGTGTATTAAATTAAGGTGTATTCATGTTCATCATCATGTAGGTAGAGTCTGGCGGGTAAGAGGTGTAGGACACGAGGGGTAGTGGATACGCGAGGTGGGGGAAGGGTCAGTGGTTAGAAGCGATAGGCAGGTGTGGTTTGGAGCTGCTTAGCCCTGCGGGCTTCGGCCTGTCTGAACTGGTTGGCTTGGTGCCTTCTCTCCTTCTTTCTTCTCTCACGCTGATCTATGGGGCGTCTGCTCTCACCTGGTCCTTTCGTTCTGTGGGCCTTTCCTTCGGGTGTTTCTGTTCCCGTTTCTTTGTTGTTCTCGCTCGTGGCTTCCGTGGTGGGCTTTTCGTTCTGGGGCATTTTACATACCTTATTGAGATGTGGAGGGAGTAGGTTGGGAAGAGATGCGTCCACGTTTTCGACGAGGAGTTACGACGATTAGTGGTTTTATTTAAACCAATAATGACCGCATCGCCACTGGTCTGCCGGTTCATAATAGTAACATTCGTTTGAGCAGAGTTTGCAGGAAACAGAGGTAGGCAAATAACCATGGTCAGTAAAAACCTTAAGGGCTGCACTATTGTTCCTTGTAGTGACAATAATTACTGAATGTGGGAGGGGTGAACAACCATTACAAGCGGCGTCCATGACTAAAGTGAGGAGAGACTTAAATGAAGGTGTGTATCTGTGATTGGTTCAGTGCAATGACGTAATCAAGGTCAATAAGCTCACCTGATAGGTTGCTGGTTGTATGCGTGACGGTTTCTATGAGTTTAATGACGTGGTCAGAAAAAACCCCCAATAAGAATCCAGAAGTGTCTCGTGACGTATTGCGCAGGAGTTAGGAAATGAAACTCAGTATTTCCAATGAGGATTGGCAGATGGCGTGATAGTATTACAAAAGTTGAAGGATAGAGCTCTCCAGTTCCCGAAAAAATGGCGTCGCTGAAAGTCGCGCCATCTATAAGAGAGTATTGACAACCGTTTTACGGTAGGTAGATAATTTATGTTGTTACCGTTTTTTTTAATAGGTTTTGCTGAGGGTTGAAACTAATTTTAATATGATGCTTAGAGCATATAGATTCCATATCTGTCTTCAAATATATCAAAATAATTGGTGACCAATAAATGGAGTTATACTGAATTTCTAATTTAGGCTATATTAGTTTTTCATACTGCTAGTTATGTGTTTATATCTATATACTAGCGAGTTGACCGCGTTTCAATCTATTAGTTACCCTTTCAAAAGCTATCTATATACTGTTATGCCCTGTTTTTCTACAGGTTTAACTTGGGTAATGTGAGTTCTAAATTGACTGGGTATATAAGGCTGCATGCACAATACAAGATATGAGGAATAGAGAACACAAAGAAACACATGGTAGCAAGTTACATGATCACGTTTATTGATATACCACTGCAGAATACTTGTGTAAGACAATATAATAGAATTGAACAACACTAGCATAAGTGGATCTGGATGGAACCTAGTCTCCCACTTCCAACGTTCAGGTATTAATCTTCTGATCACTGGCTTTGATTTCACAGGTATATACCGAAGACCATCAATGTTACTTATAGATTCATATTCACTGTTAGATTTATTACTGGTAGCTCTGGTGCACAAGTAGTAGTTCACAGACTAGATTAGACACGCGTATTTTAGAGCACGGGAATTCTAGTAACCTCAGGGGGTACTGATCTAAGTTTTATATCCTTGTCTCAGAAATACATAGAACGCAAATCAGTGGGCGAACGTTAGATATCACTAGAGTTTTAATATCTGAATAAGGTAATTACGAGAGTCAAGGTCGCCTGTTAATTAAAGAGCACTGATCGCTTAGTACGTCCCAAATGGAATGGTTAAGTATGAGTTACACTGGGCAAGGTCTTAGCCACTTCGTAGAAATATTAATTAGTGAATCTCTAAACAGCACAGTAATATGTAGTACTGCTAAAGGGAATCATGGGTAGTATCTGATGGGTCTGGTCCTGGTTATCTTGCGTCCATGATGTTGGGGGCTAACGACTGGTTCCGCGGCCGTCCAGGGGGGCCATATGTGTGAAGTTCTTCAATACGTGGGCAGGTCCTTCTATCCAAATCTGCCACGGAGTCTGCCGGTTCTGGGATCTCACTCCGGAACAACACAAGGGCAGAGCTAGAAATTAACTGCAGGGTAGTGACCCCTGGTTGGTGTCTAGCTTTCAACTGATTTGACTGGGGGCGGGAGTTAGATTTATAGGCTCGGTTCTGGACCCTGTAGACAGTAGGGATCTCGAGTCTTATGGACTTAATTGAGCTCTCAATAGATATGGGGACTAGGTAAGATGGTATTTACTGTTGTGGCACAGGGCGATAGGAAGCCTTTATATTTTCATATAACTGAGCCTTAGTAAGAGGTACTATTTTGGCTATACTGGACGTATTTAGGGGAGAGAGACTGGATCTACTTTGCGAGGAGGATGGGGACAGCTGTGATAGGAGCGTCTCTCTAGATTGTTCAATCTTCATTCTATGGTATAGCTGAGGTGCTAATTTAGTGATCAGAGCATGCAAGAAAGGTAAATGGTTTATTGTGAGGTAATAGAGGTTAGTAAAGGTGTTAGTCATTCATGGTTAGTTCATTGATAGGAAGAATTCCTGTGCTACCTGGCAATGACTCGAAAGTCAAAACAGGGGCCAGGTATACCTCCGCGGGGGTGGGGGTCTCCCTCCTCGGGTGGGCAAAAAGGGGGAGCTGGGCGCCCTCTCTCTGATATAGTCGTCCGGCGGCTGTGGCTAGGGGCTTGCCATATCACCAGTGTTTGTAATAACCCTCTGTGTATGAGACAGATGTGAGTGTCTTTAATACCAAAACCGAAGGTGCCTTAGCTAGCTGGTTTTACTCGGCTGGTTGTTAATTGTAGGTTTTGCTGGATATGGTGGAGACTGGGTTGCTAACTCTGCCACATTTATCTGGAAGTATGGCAATAGAAGTTAGTTACTGGCGGGGCGGCTAGCCTCGCACCGACGACCATTGGGTGCAGGGTTGTGAATGTGTTGTAAGAGAATAGATGGCATGCAAGGGGCTAGTAAAGTTCTAATGTTGTTCTGGCCTACTAAGTGAAGGTAGGCTGGATAGGAGTATATATATAAAAGGTTGGAGAGCGTTAGTAACGGACAATTCAAGGATCTTCAAGAGGTATGAGAGAGAGGCTAGGTCGGACAAGAGTCGAGAAGCGCGGGTGTCTTAATGAGAGGGGGGGGAAGAGTTCAAGGGCTACAGGGAAATTTTGCCCCTAAGGTCCCTGGGCGTGGGGGTGGCATTAGGCTACAATTGATATGGAAGTTTGAAAAGGCAGTAGAATACGTTAGCCAAATGCTACCGGGGAATGCAACTATGGGGTGGTATATGAGTCTGGAAAAGATAGAGTTATGTGATCAGTCAGAGGGTTATGGATACTATTAGTTGGCCCTGGGAACTGCGTTTTCTATTAAATATAAAATACCAACCACAGCGGCAGTTCGTAGGGGTACTTAGTTATTGTTTCGGGGTACTTATGACAGATACTGATAACCAGGTTATCTTATATAATCTCTGGTTGGGGTAAGAGGTGTAAGACACGAAGTAAATTGGCGTAGTGTGGACTGTGGATACGAAGGAGGCAAGGGGAAGACGTATGACAATTATGGAAAGTAAATGGAAAAAGGTGAACACAATGGCGGATAAAATACTTAACCTAAGGATTGCATACATCGATGAACGATGACATTATAGTCGTCGTCCTAATAAGGTGATGAAACCTGGTTGATCTGTACTTGGCACAATACGACACAAGGACACTGCCGCTATGTCGCATCAATGCTGGTGGCAGTTAATATTATAGACTTAGTTACTAGAGGAACAATGCAAGGGGTGACTGAGCACGGGTTACACATATCTATACTCGTCATGGAAAATGATATAAGAGGTCTAGAGACAAGCGTGGGTGTTTTAACTTCTAAGATATATAACATCTACTTCTCGGATGCAAGAACATACATAGATATAATTATGGCTGTCTGATGTGTTGGCATTGGCTCAACGTCGGGACAGGCATGGGTGTTTTTAATATGAATGTATATTCCTGTTCATCATCTTTGTAGTTAGGAGTGTAGGACACGAGGGGGTTAGTGTACGTGAGGTGTGGAAAATGGTCAGTTTAGAAAAGGTAAATGGGTGTGTCCTGGAGCTGTTTAGCCCTGCGGGCTTGGGCCTGTCTGGAATGGCGGGCTCGGTCAGCTGGTCCTTTCGTTCTGTGGACCTTTCCTTTGGTGTTTCTGTGTGGTGTTCGTTCATGGCTTCTGTGGTGGGCTTCTCGTTCTGGGGCATTTTATATACTATATAGCCTATAGGTCCTATATATATACCGTAGGTAATGGTAGCAGTAACACTCGCCGCCTAAAAAAGCGCTTGCACAATACCTTAAAGGTTATCCATCCAGGGGGCTTTGCCCCACATAAAACTATTTGAAATTAGCATAAATTTAGCCAGTAAGGGGCTTAATAAGAGTTTTACTGCCGTCAATAGGGATATAGCCTAGCCTATATACTGTAGGCTATATACTTTTTTTGGGTACGATTTTAGTTACTGGACAGCTATTTGACAGGTACCGCCAACGATTTAATACATATATTTTTTTCGGTTTCCACGCATCCAACACCAAGCTACACCCTTTTCTGGCGTACGAAACACTAAAAAAGCAATGGGGACACTTTAATAATGATAATATGAGACGAAATATAAAGACAACTCGCTTGCGTTCGTGGAAGTAGCGTCGCTTTGTTTACTTTACGCTCGGAGTGACTTTCCGGTCCCACCTTGGCGGTCGACTTCAAATGGCTAAGCTTATATAACCAGTTGTTGGGTCCATTTTTTGATAAAGACTTGCGTTATAGGCCGTGGGATACAGGACAGGGTTGAGGGGGGGCTCTGCCCCCCCTCACCCCCCTGTGAATTATAATAATCGTCATATATGTGGCCAGCAGGGGGCAAGTAAAACAGCTGTAACCTCGAGCGTCCTGGGTAAACAAACCGCGATGATCCGAAGTGACGACGGACTCCCCCCGCCGCCGATTTTCGGCACAAACGCGCCGTTTTATTCTCGTCGAAAACCACATTTTAAAAGTTAGGTAAATCTACAGTTATACTACCCCTCCCCCACTACCCCCCACCACCGCCCCCCTTTAACACCTTAAGAGCGGCCTAGGTGGTATATAATATGTAGCCACCAGCGGGGTGTTTTTACCCAAAATAGGGCTGTTTACGTGATCATTTTCATGCCTAAATAAGACCCATAGCGTAAAACAAGTATCTATCCCTGAAAGGGCATAAACAGAGCTTTCGAATGACACCATAACGATCCTTTTATGATGGCTAGTTTTCTTGCAACAACCGCGCAACGCGAGTGCAAAAAGCATGTAATTCGGCACTTTCCCCATACAATTCCGTATGTAGCGAGTGAGAGAGGGAGGGAGGAGGTGGGATTCGTGTCAGTAGGTTCACCGCGGTGGTCTGGAGCAGTCATACGCTCGCTACTCTCCTGCCACCACTTGTCTCTCTCTCAGCAACATTACGTGCTGAAATTGCCACACGACCTATGTCGAGCGCCGCCAGATAGTCCAGATTTATTATACTCGACTTATGTTGCGCGCCGCTAGTTATGGGTTAAAACACACCTTTTAGCGTGTTTTTGGATGGTTCAGCAGACGCGGAAACTGAAAAAAAACGTATTTTGATACAAATTTATCACCAACCAGATAAGAGTTTTTTCAGGTAATTTGTTGTTTTTTATTTTTTATTTGATATTCAGTGTTGTTTAATACAGAGGACCGTCGCATTTTAGTATTTTTAACATTAGCCTAACCTAACTTAACCTAACCTAACCTAACCGAAAACTATCCTGTCTCGCCGACGGTCTAAACCCAGCTCACGTTCCCTGTTTATAGGTGCGCGACGGTCTAAACCCAGCTCACGTTCCCTGTTTATGGGTTCGCGAAGGTTTGTAATACTTCAATGTATCTATTTCAAGTCAAATATACATTTCCGTGCATCATCAAACCATACTAAGTCTACTACTAATAATATTAACCCATTAGTACCAACAGAATAGCGACAAAATAGGGGTAGTATAACTGTAGATTTATCAAAAGTTATTATATCGTTTTCAATACTATTACTGGACCAGAAAAAGGTGTAGCTTTGTGTTGGATGCGTGGAAACCGAAAAAAATATGTATTAAATCCTCGGTGGTACCTGTCATATAGCCTAGGTGTCCAGTAACTAAAATCGTACTTTTTTTTTTTACAGTGGGCCTAGGCGAGAAATCATGACCTCTAACCTCTGTTAGGCTCTGTAACTTAAAAAGGGCTAGAGCAAACAAGCTAATATTTCTACAATTTGGGAAGTCAGTCAAGGAATAGCCTAGCCTAGGCCTAGATGTGGAAATTTACAGCCAATTTGCTGTACCACTTTTTGAGTTACAGAGGATAGAGGTCATGATTTCTCGCCTACTTTGCCTAGGGTAAAACGCCGATAAAAGTACCGTCGGTCAATTAAAGAACCGATTTTCATTTACACATTAGCCTAAGCTACGCATGTAAAAACTTTCTGTATATAACTTTCATTGGTATATTCGTAAAGAGCACACTCTAAGCTATTCATAAGTCACTTAAAACACTAAAATCGGCTTACGGTAGCCATGTAATAACATGGTGAACCTTCGTGAAAGTGGCGCAAAACGGCGAATTTATTGGTGGATGGTGGAAGGTTCTGGGTTTACCGGATGTTGGTACCACCTAGGCCTATAACATTGGTAATTTAATTCATATCTTTCTTATACCCCCTACATATATAACATTGGTAATTTAATTCATATCTTTCTTATACCCCCTACATATGATTCAGAAAACCTTCAGCTTTGCATATATATGCATATTTTGTACCTAGGTCACATAATAATACTTAATTCGAATACTTACCAAAGTCGATGTTAGGCCATCAGAATTGTCTCAATATTATCCTATTTTCACCAATTTAGCAGCTCCTCGTAGTCATACACAACGTTCAGTTATTCACAATTGTAAATCATGTGTGGAAATGCCGATACTAAAGCTACATTCTCCATATTAGCCTGAAATATGACGAGAAACCGAAAATCCGCCATTTTTCTTCACTTACCTTAGTGATTGCTTACCTTAGTGATAGTAAAGAGGCAAGAGAGTCAGAGCTCATAAGGGGTGCCTCTTCTCAGTTTTCTTTCAGTCTCAAACTGGTCGTATCTATTTTTAAACATATTAATGCTCGTACTACTTATTACACTTTCGTTGAGGCTGTTTCATTTATTTATAATCCTTGAGTTGAAGAAGTTGTTCCGCTTGGAGGTCCTGTGACGTGGCTTAATCAGCTTCAAACTGTGTCCTCTGGTCTCCATGTGTCGTCCAATGGGGGCTAACTGCAGGAAATCTTCACTAACCTTGTCAAAGCCCCTCAGGATTTTAAAGGTCTCGATCATATCACCCCTGACCCTGCGTTCTTCAAGTGTGGTGAGACCCAGCCTGGCTAGCCTCTGTTCATATGGAAGTCCTGCCAGTTCCGGGATTAGTCTTGTGGCTCTCCGCTGAACTTGTTCCAGTCTTTTTATGTCACCTCTGGTATATGGAGACCATGCCTGGATACAGTACTCCAGACGTGGCCTAACTAGGGCTTTGTACAAAGTAAGCACCATTTCTGGATCTAAGCAGGTCATGGTTTTCTTGACGAGTCCCAGCATTGAGTTGGCATTTGCTGCTGCTTTGGTGACCTGTCTCGAAGGCTTTAAGTCGTTAGTAGTGATGAAAACTCCAAGATCCTTTTCCTCTACCGATTCCTGAAGTGCAGTTGGTCCTAAATGGTACTCGTAACCTGGGTTGTTCCTGCCGATATGCATGATCTTGTATTTTTCTTCGTTGAATTGGAGTAGCCATTTCTGGCTCCATTCCTCCAGCTTGTTCAGATCCAGTTGCAGGGTCATGCCGTCGTCTGCACTCCTAATTCTTCGGTAGACTTTGGCATCGTCGGCAAAGAGTTTCTCACTTGACACTGTGTTTTCAAGCAAATCATTGACATAGATGAGGAAAAGAACTGGACCCAGTACGCTTCCTTGCGGGACACCACTCCACACCTCCAGCCACTCAGAAAAAATACCTCTGATGCTGACCCTTTGTTTCCTGTTTGACAAGAAACTTAGTACCCACCTGGAGATTTCTCCCACAATGCCAAGAGCTTCCAGTTTTGCTATCAGACGACAGTGGGGAACAGTGTCAAAGGCCTTCCGACAGTCTAGGTTTACAACGTCTATACTATCTCCTTCATCCACTGCATTTTCTAGTTCCTCTAGGTATTCTAGTAATTGGGTTAGGCATGACTTCCCAGACCTAAACCCATGTTGCCAGCTCTTGAGTAGGTGGTTACTTTCCAGGTGTTCTACTATGTTTTTCTTGAGTATTTTCTCCATGAGTTTACAGGGGACCGAGGTCAGGCTGACTGGTCGGTAGTTCAGGGGGCTAGTCCTGTCTCCTTTCTTAACCCTTAATTAGCGGCTCACCACATAAGTCGAGTTAAATAAAGCTGGACTATGTGGCGGCGCTCGACATAACTCGAGTGGCAATTTCAGCACGTAATGTTGCTGAGAGAGAGAGACAAGTGGTGGCAGGAGAGTAGCGAGCGTATGACTGCTCCAGACCACCGCGGCGAACATACTGACACGAATCCCAGCTCCCTCCTCCCTCTCTCACTCGCTATATAAGGAATTGTATCGGGAAAGTGGCTAATTACATGCTTTTTGCACTCGCGTTGCACGGTTATTGCAAGAAAACTAGCCATCATAAAAGGATCGTTATGGTGTCATTCGAAAGCTCTGTTTATGCCCTTTCAGGGATAGGTACTTGTTTTACGTTCTGGGTCTTATTTAGGCATGAAAATGATCACGTAAACAGCCCTATTTGGGCTAAAAACACCCCGCTGGGCGGTACATATAAATAAACCGCATAGGCCGCTCGTAAGGTGTTAAAGATGGGGCAGACATTGGCTCTGGTCCAGTCTTTTGGCAATTCGCCTGTATCTAGTGAAGAGCGGAAGATCATCCATAGAGGGTACACTAACTCAGCTACACATTCCTTAACCTCTGAAGTGCGCATGGGGGTATGAGACACCTCTGCCTGTGCGCACGTATTTGAGCTGTTTCCATCACTAAAATATTTATTTTACCATAAATAGCATTAACCCTTATTTAGCGGCGAGCAACATAAGTCGAGTTAAAAAAAGCTGGACTATGTGGCGGCGCTCGACATAACTCGAGTGGCAATTTCAGCACGTAATGTGGCTGAGAGAGAGAGACAAGTGGTGGCAGGAGACTAGCGAGCGTATGACTGCTCCAGACCACCGCGGCGAACCTACTGACACAAATCTCAGCTCCCTCCTCCCTCTCTCACTCGCTACATACTCAATTATGTACTGAAAGTACCGAATTACCTGCTTTTTGCACTCGCGTTGCACGGTTATTGCAAGAAAACTATCCATCATACAAGGATCGTTATGGTGTCATTCGAAAGCTCTGTTTATGCCCTTTCAGGGATAGGTACTTGTTTTACGTTCTGGGTCTTATTTAGGCATGAAAATGATCACGTAAACAGCCCTATTTTGGCTAAAAACACCCCGCTGTGCGGTACACATAAATAAACCGCATAGGCCGCTCGTAAGGTGTTAATACTTCTCCATATGCACCTATTATAGGTTGATTATAAAGGTATTAACCTGTTACAACAATAAAACAAGTGGAAACAGCGTTTGGATGGTCAAAATCGGCGATACAGGCCGGGAGTTACATAATGTATGGCTGAGGCAACCTCCTTTCCCGCCACTTTTCCCCAAGTCTGGAGAGACACTGTCGATCGATACTCTCTCTCTCTTTCTTGCACTCGCTTGCTAACAGTGATGACAATGCCCTGCTTGCAACTCGCTAATGTTAGCACGAAAATATACCACAGAATAAGGGAATAACAGGGAAAATAGGTGATAACTGAAGGAGGGGAGGAAAGTGGGGAAGGAGGGGAGGTAGAGGAGTGATATTTTGCATGGCCCAGGGGCAACAATTTTTTTTTTTTTTTTTTTCCCGGTGTTATAAATTGATTTTTTTCCCCCTGACTCTTAACCTCTGAAGTGCGCATGGGGGTAATTGGAAACGTCCCCCTGTGCTGACGTATTTGAGGTGTTTCCGTCACTAAAATATTCATTGTGCCATTAATAGCATTAATACTTATCCATATGCGCCTATTATGGGTTGATTATAAAGGTATTAACCTGAAACAACAATAAAACGAGTGAAAACAGCGTTTGGATGGTCAAAATCGGAGATATAGCCCGCGAGTTGTATAATGTATGGGTGAGGCAATCTGCTTTCCCGCCAATTTCCCCCAAGGCCACTGAGACACAGTCGATCGATACTCTCTCTCTCTCTCTTGCACTCGCTTGCTATCAGTGATGACCACACCCTCCAATCGGATTTCTAATGTTAGCACGAAAATATACCTCAGAATAAGGGAATAACAGGGAAAATAGGTGATAACTGAAGGAGAGGAGGAAAGTGGGGAAGGAGGGGAGGTAGAGGACTGAGATTTTGCATGGCCCAGGGGCCAAAAAAAAAAAATAAATAAATTTTTTTTTTTTTTTTTTTTTTCGATGTCAAAAGTTGATTTTTTTTTTCTCTGACTCTTAAGAGTCTCCCCGCAGTGCGCCGGGGGAACTCTTAAGAGTCTCCCCGCAGCTCCCGGGTTAAGAGTCTTCCCGCAGTTCCCGGGTTAAGTACAGTAGGATGAACTCCATCTGGTCCAGGAGCTGATTCTGCCTTAAGGTTTCCAATTGCAGTCTTGACGTCCTCGATGCTGAAATTGCAATTCTGCAGTTTTTCTCCTTGAAAGGGGTTAGTGATTTCTGGGGTGCTGTTCCCACTTTCCCTTGTGAACACTTTTTGAAACTCCTTGTTGAGAGTAGAACTTGCCTCAAGTGGGCTGGAGGTTAACGAACGATCAGGACACTTGAGTTGCAGTACTTCCTCCTTGATCCTCGATTTACTACGGGCGTATGCAAAGAATGCTCGTGGGTTTGACTTTGACTCACTGGATAGATTCTTCTCAAATCTATATTTGGCTTCTCTCACTGCTTTGGTGGTGTCATTTCTTTTCTTGCAGTAATTCCTGAATGAGTAAGACTGGCCTCTTAGTTCTTAAATTCTTAATCCATTACACTATTCTTCAATTATATACGAAAACTACATAAAAGCATGTCAATAAATAAATGTAACATATTTATTACACAATTCGCGATTTATAGCCATTATTTGCAAGGTAATTACAAAAAATTACCATTAGACATCGTAGTTCGGAAAATGGCTTTGGCTTCAACTTGATACACTTATGGTGACCATATCTTACTTTGAAATATATAGAATATAACATATAAGAGGTAGATTTATGCGATAAAGGTAGCATCAGGCCACCCAAAACAATGGTACATTTATTGACCGACCGCAAAAATCGCGTACGTTTTTATAAAAATCTGTATTTTGCCACAGGGTGCTTTTCATACCTCAAGAATTCGAACACACTCAGCCAAAACGTTCTCACTTCTCAGTCCTGTCCCGGCAGCCATTTTGAATGCAGGTGATCTAGTTTAGTGAATATGAAGAAAGTTTTAGACCTTGTCCGCACCATGAATCGGTGAATCTTGCTCTGCCTCGCAGATATATTCATTTAATAACTTGTAGGACCTATGGAAATGCTTAAATATGATATATTTTACCTTTAAAGTGACAATTGATAGTGTGTGCTTCCAGCTGTTTTGTGTAAACAAACCGATGAAGAAAAAAGGAAGTAGGCTATAATCCCCAGCTGAAGTTGGAGGTTCGCAATTATGGTAGGTGAGACCGGAGTACTTTTATCGGTGTTTTACCCAGCGAATATACTATAAGCCTAGGCTACCCACTAAAGTAAAATTCATGCTAACCTGCAGCTATATACCGCAATGTGATTGACAGCCTTGCTTCTGCTGTTACAGCCTTCCTCATCCTAGTGTCTTGTTTTCTGATAGCTGGCTCAATCATTGCTAAAATTTCTATAAATTGTTGCCTGCTGAGCCGCATCCACTGTCGGTAGCCTGCCACATCTTCCAAGGCAAGCTCTTGTGCCAGTCTGCTGGTAGCCCCTAGCTCCTCACATCTTGCTAACCATTTCCGAGTCCACAAACGTTTTTTCGGTATACAGTATATTAAGCAAACCACCCACCAATTTTCATGACAATTTTGAAATGCATGTTGGAATCCCTATAAACTGTACTTAATTTTTATGTAAGTTTGATAATTTGGAAAATCGATTAAGGGAGAAAATTAACATTGAAAATGATGTGTAAAAAGTCTCCCATAAACGGCGGCCCGCTATGTTATTGTAATTTGCGGCCTAATTTTGTCTGTTAATTCACTTTCTCCTTCATTGGACCCCCTATGAAGTACAACAGATTATGATGACATAAGTGACGGGTGTTTAGAGAGGGCAGAACTCCCCCTTCAACATATTACGTGTCCCACAGTAATTTCTATTATATAAACAACCCAAAAAATTTCACAGATTTTTTAAATTTCATTTAGGCTAGGATGTAATATAACCTATACTCCATGTTAAAATAAGTGTCATCCCTCGAAAAATTCTATTAAGGAAGATACAGAACCTAGAACCTGTAACCTGTAACGATATTTGTCCAGGGTTCCCCTCCCCATAGGGCATAGACAGCACACAACACGACTCGGCGGACCTCTTTCTCCCTGCCTTTCAGTCTAATTAACACTAGGAATTTACCTAATTTTCTATCCAATGTACTATCCAACCAGCGGGGGTGTGGGGGTGGCAGCCCCCACTCATAATACTAGGTTAGGTTAGGTAAGGTTGGTAGGTTAGGCTAAAATCTTTAATGTTGCTTAATTGTTGGATAATGGATAATGAGCTTACTGGGCAAGTTCATTTTCTATCCCATGTAACATCCAACAACTTTTGCCAAAACTTGACTGTTTTTTTGTTTTAATTTTGGGAGTTTCTTAAGTTGAAAAACAAGAAAACCTGAGCCAACTTTTTTTTGCCACTTTCTGACTTTTATGAAGCTGAAAAATCTTAAAATCACAGCCAACTTTTGCCAAAACTTGGCTCGATTTTTTTTCATTTTGGGGTTTTCTTAAATTGAAAAACAAGAAAACCCGAGCCAACTTCTTTTTTGCACTTGCTGTCTTTTATGCAGCTGAAAAATCTTTAAAATCCGAGCCAACTTTTGCCAAAACTTGGCTCGGGTTTTTTTTCATTTTGGGGTTTTCTCAAGTTGAAAAACAACAAAACCCGAGCCAACTTTCATCATAAAAGCCATTATATCGCCTTTTTATGTCTTTAACCCCACATTTTCCCTGATCTTCATAGCCCTCCCCACTATCGGGCGCCGTGTCTTAAGATCGTTGGATAAAGGGGAAAACGATTTTTGCGGAGGTTGAAACTAATGTCAATCACTATATATTGATGCAAATAAACTAAAACTAAAAAAAAAATAATGAAAATAATTGGTGGGTGGTTTCCTTAATATTTTCCGTTTTTTCTTCTTAGCCTTTAATTGTTTTAGACGCAGAATTAATAGTAATAGGGGAGCAGGTTTCCTGGAGAAGAGTCCCAAAGTCCGGAAGAGGTCGGCCATTGTTGTTGTTGTGGTGTCGGAGACTCTGAACTAAATGCAGCCAGGACGCTTGGCGTGTGTGATAGGATTTGCTGGCGCTACTGGCTGGAAACGGAGATTGGAGATTGACGAGAATTTGGCCCAGTGTGATGCCCACTTTAATAAGCCAGGTTTCTGACAGAATGAATGAATTAATTAATATATGTAGGCTATATAGCCTACCCATGGGATTCGTTTTGTTCTATACTTCGATGTGTGTATGTATGTATGTGTGTGTGTGTATTTACCTATTTGTATTTACCTATTTGTAGTATACAGGAATTGAGCTTTTTAGGCTCGTATTGTCCCGCTTCCTGAGTTACAATTATCTAACTTTGCCTTAAAAATATGAATGTTTTTTGCACACACCACTTCCTCTTCTAACTGATTCCATTTACTTATACTTCTGTAAGGGAAACTATACTTTCTCACATCTCCTTTGCATCTTCCTTTCATTAGCTTATATCTATGCCCCCTAGTTCTACCATTATCTTTCACAATATAACCCTTCTTGTCCACCTTCTCGAGTCCTCTCACACATTTGTACATCATAATCATTATCGCCTCTCTGCCTCCTATCCATTAGAGATGGTAAATCTAATTTCTTTAATCTCTCCTCATATGGGAATTCTCTCAGTTCTGGTATCATCCTAGTTGCAGCTCTCTGAACCTTCTCCAGCTTCTTTATATGCTTTTTTAGATGTGGTGCCCACACCACTGCCGCATACTCCAGTCTTGGTCTCACCAATGTTTTTTATTAATTTCTCCAGCATCTCCTCGTTAGGCTATTTTTATTCTGTTTAGCAGTCCATATGTTTCTCCCACTATCTTATTAATATGATTCTCAGGTGAAAGATCGCCCCTAACAGTTATCCCTAAGTCCTTTTCTTTCTCTGATGGGTTAATAGTGTTTTCTCCTAACTTATGTGTGTGTGTGTGTATTATTTTTATTTTTTTATGTATGCATGTGTACGTGTGTGTATGTATGTATGTGTGTACGTGTGTGTTCATGTTACCCCAATGTCCGTGTGTATGTCCTTGTTACCTGTGGACTAATGACAAACACAGACACTCTGCATTTCCTGTTTACAGAACCAAGCAAACAAACAAACACAAAAACAATGCTTGGGAAAAAACTCTGCGACGAATGAGCCAAGCAGAACGAACACTGTTGATGATGATGATGGTGCTCTCTTTCTCTCTCTCTCTCGCTCTCTCTCCCATTCTACGTGCAATGACAGAGGTTGCAGGCAATCCATTGCTGGATTTCTTTAACCTTAGCTATCGCAACAGTGTCATCCCTCCTGACTGGAAAAGAGCTGTCATAATTCCTGTACCCAAGGCTGGTTCTGTTACAGCCATGAGACCTATATCACTTCTTTCTTGTTATTGCAAGACAATTGAAAGGATTGTCCTTAATAGGCTACTGCACAAAATAGAGTCACAATTGAGCCCGCATTTGAATGGCTACATCAAAGGCAGAAGTACAATGTCCTTTATCACATCATATCTCTCTAACCATAGGTGTAACTTTACTGTATTTTTAGATTTAAAGGGTGCATTTGATGTAGCAAACAGGGATGTAATACTTTGCGAGTTGGCGAAAATGGGTGTAAAAGGTAAACTATTGGGCTGGATCAAGGAATACCTCAGCAATAGAAGTGCATATGTCGTCTTTCAAGGTAAAAAGTCTGAAGTACGTAAGCTTGAGCTGGGTACACCACAGGGGGGAGTATTAAGTCCAATACTATTCAACATATTAATGCACATTATTGTTAGACTCAAATTTCCCAGAGGAGTGATCTGTGAAAGCTATGCTGATGATATTTTGATCCAGGCCGATAGTCACAGGGACATGCAACGTGCCCTAGACTTGGTAGGAGAAGCTTGTGACCAATTAGGCCTGGTAATATCAACAAACAAAACAAAAGCCATAACAAAAGGTTGGAATCGTAACAAGCCTCTACATCTTCATGGTAATGTACTGGAGAGGGTAGACTATTATAAATATCTGGGAGTGTATGTTGGGGGACTACAGGGTAATAATGCTGAATTTAATCATGTAATGACCACCTGTAAAAGACGACTAAGGCCCCTTAAAGTAATGTCATGGAAAGGCTTGGGTGCCTCCATCACTATCCTCAGGACCATGTACATTGCCTATATTAGATCAGTAATTGACTACCATGCACCTGCTCTCTCCTGTCTACCTGCTAATCAGATCGAAAAACTTGACAAACTGCAAAATGAAGCCATGAGACTTATTTTTGGATGTCCGAGAAATGTCAAGGTAAAAAATCTTAGATATGAGTTAAATCTATCGTCCATCACTGATAGAATAAAAGAAACAAATATGATAATAGGCATACGAACACTGAGAGACGACAGAGAAACACGACCTAAGACTGCACTAATGGAGCTACTTAGAATAGATGACTTAAAAGGCAGGGACTGGCCACATGTAACTGCTGCTGACATTCTTGACTACCAGCTTACAGACTACTATATCGGTGACTGGCAACTGACTGACCCCACCCCGCCCACCCAGCTTACAGACTACCATCCAGATGACCGGCAATTGAATGTCCCCCTTCCGCCCTGGGAAGAGGCCACTATTGAGATTATAGTGACACAACTCGACACAAAAAAGTCTGAGATCCCGTCCTACGCTCTGAAGGCAAACTTTATGTCACTAATAGAAGATATGACAGATGAGAACACTGATCAGGTATACTGTGACGGCTCACTTAACACCGTAACTGGGAGGGCAGGAGCTGCCATCACTATTATGAGTGGTGGCAACTTTGCTCAGGAAGACGATGAACTATCCAGGCTACAGGACTGGGCCTCCTCCACTCAAACTGAGCTGGTGGCAATAGCGATGGGAATTGGGAGTATCTTTCGAAGGGGAAAGAATATTCTTATCCTATCTGACAGCAGGGCGGCCTTGGAAGCTATCTCTAGCCCCCAACCCACCTATCCTTTCCTTGTACAAGATATCAGACGGGGGATAAAATGTGTAGGGGAGAAGGGGCTAGGGATAAAATTTGCCTGGATTCCTTCACATGTAGGCATCCCAGGCAATGAAAGGGCAGATAAGCTTGCCAAGGAGGCCTCAGAGAAAGAAGAACCTGATCATATTCTTGAACTGTCATTGAAACAAATGAGAACTATAATTAAAAAGACACAAGAAGAAAGAGTGGATGAAGACAGAGCTAGACATCATAATACCAGCCGATCTATAAACTACTACAATAAAGTAGCATTTACGACCAAATACACCTATGGTAAACGTACAACGAGTAGGTGGGTAGACTCAGTACATGCAAGAATAAGGCTTGGCTATTGTTATCCATGGCAGCTGAATTGGCAGGTAGAAGAAGAGCACAGGCAATGTAGGGTTTGCAGAGCTCCCAACAAACACTCTCTCGAGCACTATATCCTGGAATGCCCAATGATTAGGGAATACAGGAATAATCAGTTAACCACAATTGAGGATCAAGCAATATACATGCTAAAGAATAACGTAATCAATAACATACTAAAAAAACACAAGAACTTTGCCCCCCCACAATAATATGTACTGTAAACATGAACATGAACCTTATAAGTATGCACCCCTTGCCCTCCACACATCTCTTCTTTCTTACAAGGTCACACTTAAACCCTTTGTAACGCCCTCTACACGATTTCATATTTTCATTGATCATGTCACACTTATAATATCAGTCAGTATTTCTTTACTTATCACTGCTATTCTCATTTAATAGATTGACAATGTACAGTATATACATATCCCTCTGAGCCTCTAACACAGCTTTTATTTAAATAATCTGTTAAGTGCCAATTCATATCCTTTTGCAAGCCAATATACATGACCCTTGCATATGTAAGCAACATAATTGTCCTCAATATTCTTTGCTAATGGTTTGATCTACAATTAAGTACCTTCGGATATGCGGCATATCCATCCCGGAGGACTACTAGTATCTTCCTTCTGAATATTGTTTTGCTATTAACTTAATTGAATCTTGATCTTTAAGCTCTTCATAAGACAGTGTAATCTTCTCTAGACTGCAGTTGACAACCATGCCTTGCTGCCCAACTTTAGACCCCTACCATCCAAAATTGCCAGACCATCATTAAAACATTCTCCATTACCAAATTTTATATTCAATTCACCCAGACTCATCTGATTCGTCCAGACTGGTAGAGGCGGTGGGGTATCCCGGCTCGTCCACAGCCCAGCCTCCATGCCACTTTTGACCGATCAGAGCTTCTGAATCTCACTTCACCAAATTAACTTTTACCACCCAAAATTAATTATCTTTTGCCTTACCACCCATTTTTATCTCCAAGCCTTCTTGACGTGCCATACTGAGGCTCTCGGAAAATGTGTCTCAATACCAACAGTGTCTCCCCTAAACCCCCAAACTAAAATCAACAACTCACGCAAGTTGGGTCAAGCCCCGACACTCTTTATGCTCCTACTTTTTCACTTTCTCTCTTACTACACCAATAAAAACTTCCCTTCTTTCACCCTCACCCACCTTTTCTATATCCATTCATTCATTCATTCATTGCACGTATACAGTTTCCTTCCCTACTTATTAATATGTTGTGTCAGGTACGATGAAGCGATACTGCCGATATCTGTAGACTTGCGTTGAAATTCAAACTTTCCCTTTCAAGATTTTTTTTTTTTACTACCATATTTATCTTCAGTACTATCGCTGGCCTTAAACAACTTATTTATATGTAGTATGTCCCACCCTCCCCAACACATACACACACACACACCTCCCCTCTCACACTTTCCTCCTCCCTGGAGTACCTTACCTCCTCCTCCTCTCCCACCCATTCCTCTACCTCCTACAAAACCCCTAGCCATACTGCTGTATTGTCCTCAATATTCTCGGCTAATGGCTTGATGTGCAAGTACCTCCGGATATGCGGCACTGTCCCTCCCGGAGGACCACTTGCACCTTCCCCCCAAATATTATTTTATGGAAATAAAATAATTTGAATATGAATCTGAATCTGTGTGGCTGTGTGTTTTGGGTGCTGGGGCAATGCCTTCTCTATACATAATTATGTATAGAGAAGGCATTGGCTGGGGTCTGGTGACTGGGTCACGACGGGTAGGGTCCCTCTAGGATGTTTAAGAAGGGACATACACACACACACCTCCCCTCTCACACTTTCCTCCTCCCTGGAGTACCTTACCTCCTCCTCCTCCCCCCCCCCCCCCTCCCCTACTACTCCTCCTCTCCCACCCATTCCTCTACCTCCTACAACCCCCCTCCCTCTCTCCCATAACCACACACCCTACTAAATATTATATTACTATCGGCATGTAAACTTCTCCACTGGTCATATTGCGCTAACTATCCCCTCAATAACCATTATTGTAATAAGAATTTGAACCATGTAACTCATCTTTGTAAAATATTTGTATTACTATAATTCCATTATAACTTCGGTAGTTGGTAATATTAGTCACATTATGTATGTGACTCTTGTATTCAGCTAACTATGACCTCAATAACCGTTGATGTAATGAAGAATGTGAAGTGTCCCTCATATGATTGTAATATATTTGTGGTACTATTATTGCATAATAATTAATGTAGTTCGAAATATTAGTCACATCTTGTATGTAATAATTGTATTCAGCTACCTATGATCTCAATAACCATTGATGTAAGAAAACATGAATAGCCTCCTCATATGATTGCACTAGTTTTGTAGTGCTATTATTTACCTGTCAATTAATAATTCAGTCACTTTTTTTTTTTTTCCATGAGCACGTATATACTGTACAGCATATGTGGCAATCAAATGAGGAAACTATAATAACACCAGACGACGATACTGTTGTTACAGTAGAATAATGGCTCTTTGAGCAGTATGTATTGCCTTACCAGTGGTTGTCCCCTTATTATTATTATTATTTTATTATTATTATTGAAATACCACAGGAACGAAAATTCCTGGGAGCGAAACTTCCACCCCCAACGAGATCCCTCTCTTTCTACCACCTCCCTCCACATGTTACACGTCTCGTTAATCACAGTCTTCTAATATACAAATCACATTTCCTTACCCCCTGACATTCTTGAAATACCCACTAAGTATATTCAATTAGATACCAACCATGCAGACTATAATACGTTCGTTGTGTATGGGTACGAGGCGATCTCAAGACACCTTAGCTCCCAGTGCACAACGAACCGGATCATGATTATGTCCGCCTGTATTAAATTATGTATTATGTTGATTTATACCATTGCCTATTTTTGTAATAATTGTATTCAGCTAACTATGATCTCAATAATCATTGATGTAATGAAAATATGAATAGTCTCCTCATACGATTGCACTAGTTCTGTAGTGCTATTATTTACAACCTGTCAATTAATAATTCAGTCACTACAAGCTTGCTTGCTTTCTTTTTTTTTTTTTTTTTTTTTTAATGAAATACGTATATACAGACCATGTGACAATTAAATGAGGAAACTATAATAACGCATCTGAATAATGCCAACCTGACTTATAAACACAAATATGAATGTAACCAGACGACGATGCTGTTGTTTCAGTGGAATAATGGCTCTTTGAGCAGTATGTATCGCCTTACTAGTGGTTGTCCCCTCACAGGATGGGGGGCGCTGCTCAATAAACTCGCCCCTCGGGGCAAAATCAAAATCAAATCTCTCTCTCTCTCTCTCTCTCTAACAATCGCACCTGGTCTATCGTTACTGTTTCATGTTCAAGGACAAATTTAACTTGTATTCAAAGTAGTTGCTTCAGTATAAAAATATAATAAGTTTTTGAACGAATAATATATATCATTATCGCTGTCACCATCACCAGCACCACCACCATCATCACCAACACCATCATCTTCGTCATCATCATTATTATCATCATCATCATCAATCGCAATTATTCGCCTGCAATATTTATTAAGGAAAATTAATAGTAATATACCGGTATGTCTACATTGAATCAAGTGGGGCGAAGATCACTACAACAACATCGAACACGGTAAAAACAATACACAAACAACAATAATAAAAACAACAATAACAAAAACAACGACAGTCACCACCACCACCACAACACAACAACAACAACAACAACAACAACAACGGCAACACACACAGTAACAAACTGAAGAATCACGTCCACTACCACCCACCACAACCACCACCAACAACAATATTAGTCAAGCAATAACACAAATATAATGATCATCATTACCGAATACAACTTCAATATTAACAACACCTAATGCTCAACGACAACAATAACAACAAAATATTCCCAAATATATAAAAAACAGTAACACACAACAACAATAATTATAACACCAAGCACATCGACACCTCCACCACCGCCACAACAACAACAATAACAACAATAGAGGTCAAAACAATGAACCCGTATCGTGATTCGACAGTTTTTCGCGGAGTGAAGTAAAATTGTGTTTAATTGAGAGAGAGAGAGAGAGATTGGTGTGGATTAGAGGGAGGTATGAATGTAAGAGAGAGAGAGATTGGCGTGGATTAGAGGGAGGTATGAATGTAAGAGAGAGAGAGAGAGAGAGTGGGTGTGTGAATGGTAATGTTTTTGTGCGTGATGGTATGTGTGTGAGGTGGGGTTCTCTCACACACACACACACACACATAGGCACCTAATTGCACTGACATAGTTTCTCATACATACATACATACATACATCCAGAGGTGACAACATAAACAATTATTTAAACAAAACAATGTCAATATCATCATAACAACAACAACGGTCACACACACACACACACATTCCTCTCACTATCTCTCCAACGTTCCTACTCTTCCCTACATCCTCTTATCTTTAAACATATCTTTCCTTCCTTCCTTGCTTTCTTCCTTCCTTCCTTTCTTATTTTCTTACTTCCTTCCCTCCTTCCTTCCTTCTTTCCTTCATTCCTTCCTTCCTTCTTTCTTTCTTTCTTTCTTACCTTCCTTCTCCATTCATGTGTTCCTTCCTTCATTCTTTCATTCATGTGTTCGTTCCTTACGTTTCATAATCATTTATTAATTCATTAATTTTTTCATTCCTTACGTTTCCTATCCTTCGTATGTCCTTTGTTCATCTTCTTTTCTTTCCTGTTTCCTTCTGTTCTCCATGTTCTTACCTCCATTCATTCCACTGCCATACCGTAGCGTCTGTGCAGGTAGGCTACTGTATAGTGAGTGAGTGTGGGTTAAGGGGGTCCACCTCGTTTTGTTTTTTCTTTCTCTCTCCCTCTCTCTCTCTGGTTTGTATCCATTCAGCCTACTGTTTTAAGACATATCCCCAACCAGGTGTATTTTGTTAGTGTTTTTGACAGCAGGTAAAATTTGTACATATTTCGATAGAAACATTTCTCCGGCGAAGCCGGATTTCTCCATACAATGCACCTACCTAAGGTTACCTAAGGTTACATTTAAGTATAGCGTCGTATCTCCTTGGAATATACCGCAAGATTTCTGGGATAGTGACTTCCTCGTAACTCTGACTTCTCCCCTAGCCTCTTCACTCATATGTCAGCACGGGTCACACCTGGTTCATGTAAGGTGTGTATCCATATGTGGTCTGCCTTCCTTCATTCATTCCTGCTTTCACTTCTTACTTCATTCATTCCTACTTTCACTTCTTCCTTTATTCCTTTCTTCATTCTTCCTCTCCTTCCTTCCTTTCTTCATTCCTTCCTCCTCTTCTTCCTTCTTTCTTTTTTTCTCCCTTTTACTTTATTCCTCCTCTGCTTCCTTCCTTCCTTCACTCCTTACTTCCTTACCTCCCTCTCTTCCTTTCCTCCCTATCTTATTTCCAGCCTTCCTTCCAGCCTTTCTTCCCTCCCTCCCTCCCTTCTTCCCTCCCTTCTTCCTTGTTTCGTTTACTCCCTCCCTCCTTCACCTCTCTCCCTCGAAATCTTCACTCAATATGCCACCATAAGTTTCACCTGTTTCTTGTGACATGTGTATCCATATGTGTCCCCTCCGAAGCGTCTCTCCTTCCATCCTTCCTTCCTTCCATCTTTCTTTATTTCTTTCTTTATTTTTCTTCCTTTCTTCCTTCCTTCCTTCTTTGCCTTCTTCCTTGTTTCTTTTACTCCCTCCCTCCCTCCTTCTCCTCCTTCACCTCTCTCCCTGGAACTCTTCACTCAATATGCCAACAAACATAAGTTCCACCTGTTTCTTGTGACATGTGTATCCATATGTGTCCACTCGGTAGCGTCTCTCCTTCCATCATTCATTCTTTCTTCCTTCCTTCCGTCCTTCCTTCCTTATTTCTTTCTTTCTTTCCTTCCTTTCCTACCTTCCTTCCTTCTTTCTTTCCTGTCTTTCTTTTCTTCCTTCTTCCTTCCTCCCTTCCTTCCTATCCATTCATCAAATATTCCTCTCCTATATTGCTTGTCCGTTCTCTTTCCTATTTTCAACCATTCTCTCTACCTTGTTCGTTCTCTGTTCATCGTTCTTGCCTTCCTTCCTATTTTCAATCATTCTCTTCACCTCCCCCTATTACTTTTCATTTCTTATTTTCCTCCTTCATTCTCACCTACTCTGTTTGCTTATATTAACCCCTTCTGTACCGGCAACGTTATTTTAACTTTATTCTGGCTACTATTAGACGATTTTATTCAGTTTTGAAAGGATCTCCAGCAATTAACAGGCTTCGATCTACTTCACTTAACCATTTTTACTACCACAGATCCTTCTTAAACTGCACAGAATCGTCTAAATATTGCTAGCATAGAATTTACAGGACGTTGCTGTACAAAAGGGGTTAGCATCTCTTCCTCTCTTCCTTCTTTCCTTTCTCCTATTTATTCATTATTTTCCCCCTTCATTCTCACCTCCTCTGTTTGTTCATTTTAAGGGGGGTCACCTGCTTTTTTTCTTTCCTTTTCTATTTCTCTCTTTCTGTGGCTTGTATCCATTCGGCCCCATTCAGCCTACTGTTTTAAGACATTTATCCCCATCCAGGTGGCATTTTTTTTTTTGAGAAATCCGGCTTCGCCGGAGAAATGTTTCTATCGAAATATTTACAAATTTAGCCATCTGTCTAACTCATTATCCAAAATATGATTGCTCGCTATCGCTCGCCAGGTATAAATCGACTCCTGGATGGGGATAAACGTCTTAAACAGTAGGCCGAATGGGGCCGAATGGATATAACCCAGAGAGAGAGAGGGAGAGAGAGAAAAAAAAACGAGGTGGGCCCCCTTAACTTCTCTTCCTCTCCTCCTTCTTTCTTCTTTATTCACCATTCTCCCCCACACCTCTTTAATCAATATGCCAACATAAGTCTCACCTCTTCCTTGTGACATGTGCATCCATATGTGTCATGGTGATTTCTTCCTTCCTTCCTTCCTTGTTTTTCTTTCCTTCTTTCATTCATTCATTCATTCATATATGTCATTGTGATCTCTTCCATCCTTCCTTACTACCTTCCTTGCTTTTCTTTCCTTCTTTCATTCATTCATTCAGTTTTATTTTTGTATTTCTTTCTTTCATATTTTTCATCCATCCAATCTTTTTCACCATCATTGCAATTCCATTTTTTCCCTATGTCTTCGGATTTATTTATGTTTCCTTTGTCCTCTCTCTCTCTCTCTCTCTCTCTCTCTCTCTCTCTTTTTTTTTTCTCTAAACTTCACGACATTATATGGTGTTCTTACAGCTAAAATTCCAGTGATGAAACGTGGAATTATCTATAGCGAAACACATTTAAATTGCAAAAAATATATAGCATTGATATATTTATATATAATAGATACCAGTATATATTTTATCAAAGATCCCTCTTTATGAAGTATGATAATTAATAATTATATTACCAAGATTTAGTACGGAACTGTGATATTCCTGAGCCAGTTATTAACCTCCGACTTGAACTGTTGTAGTGAGGTTAAGTGATGCAGGTCAGTGTGCTGAACCAGGTGATTCCACAGTCTTGCGTACTTTGGTAAGTAGGAACGAAGGTAGTGTTCTGTCCTAGCAAATGGAACACTGACCTGATGATACCTTGTGGATGCGGTTCTTGTTACATATGATGTTGGTTGGGCAGGTTGTAGATGTAAGGCTGCCAGGTGTGGAGTGTGCATTTTTTGGGTTTTGTATGTTACACACAAACCTGCCACATCCCGACGCTGTTGTAGAGGCTGAAACCTGGGGGCATGATGTTCTTGTTCTTTGAGTTGGATCATGTGTTCAGCTCTTTTCTGTATTTGGTCCAAAAGTTTCAAGTATGAGGGGGACATGATGACCATGCAAGTGGAGAGTATTCCATCAATGGACGAACTTGAGACTTATACAGAGTAGCAACACCTTTAGAGTCCAGGAGATGTGATACACGTCGAATGCAACCAAGTTTCCATGCAGCATTCTTTGTGATGTCCTTTACATGGCTGGTGAAAGACAGATTATCATTAAATTTTACTCCTAGAATTGTCACTTGACTCTGCATCTGAACCTTCCTCCCATCAAGCTGAATATCTGGTGGTGTATATGTTGGAATATCTTGTCTCCGAGAGATTAGCATTACTTGAGTTTTCTCCGGAGCAAGGTTCACTTGCCAGCGTTTTGCCCAAGAGGTGATACTATGTAAGGCATTGTTGATATAAGTGACGGTGGCTTGCCTCTCATCTTTGTTACAAGTGAATGTTAGAGTACAGTCGTCAGCATAAGCAAATGCCTCGGGGATGAGCTGCAGAATGTCATTGAAATAAACATTTTTCCACAACAAAGGTCCTAGAATGCTGCCCTGTGGGACACTGGCTTTGATGGCATAGTTAGCAGAGTTATGTCCATTGACAACTGTGTGAAGTGTTCTGTCTTGCAGGTAATCATTAATTAGGTGAAGTAGAGCATCACACAACCCTAGACTCCTCAGTTTGGTGGTGATGCCCGCATGCCACACCCTGTCAAAGGCACCCGCGATGTCAAGTGCAATTACGTAGGTGTCTTTTCCCATGTCAAGGGCCTGGTTCCACGTGGTAGTTAAGTGGAGTAGCAAGTCTGCCGCAGATCTACCTTTCCTGAAGCCAAATTGCTTAGAGTTGAGTAGGTGATGTTTATCCAGAAAAGTTACAATTTTTGTTGCCAAGATTGACTCCAGAATTTTCCCAAGAACAGAAAGAAGGGAGATTGGTCTGTAATGTTTTGAGTCTGTTCTGCTGCTTTTCTTGTGAATCGCCACAACTCTTGCTTCTTTCCATATTTTGGGCCACTGTTGCGAGTTAAGGCAATTCTGAAAAATTATGGTGAGTGGCTGGCATAGCTGATGTGCGCAACGCTTCAAGATATTTGGACTGATGTTATCTGGTCCAGTGGCCTTCTTGGGGTCAGCTTCCTCTAGTTGCCGTTTCACATCATCTATGGTAATTGTGAAATCTCGTAACTGAGCATTGGTCTGTGCTGGTACAGCCGGAGGTGAGCGGTCTGGGTCTGGTACATTCATTTTACTTGAGAAGTAAGATGCCAGAATCTCAGCCTTGTCCTTACTGCAGATAGCCATGGATCCATCACATTTGCTTAAAGGTGGGATGCAATCATCAGGAGCAAAACCTTGTTGTTGTTTAATGCTAGTCCACCATATTTTGCTCCCGACATTCTTGCCTGTAAGCTTTGATTTCAGATCCTCTTTCCACTTTCTGATGGCTTGTATCTGCACCTGTTCCATATTTTTGCAGGCAAGTTTATGCAAATGCTTGGTCCTTTGAGTTGGGCGTCTTTTGCATTGTAGCCATGCTTTACTTTTCTTATCAGCTGCAACTCTGCAGTTGAATCCAAACCATGGCTGGTCTCCCGACTTTGCTTTATAGGTCTGGCTAGGGATGAATTTATTCTGTAAGGAACACAAAATGTTGGTAAAAGCTTCAACTTGATGATGAACATCTCCGATAAGATAATCTGGCCATGAGATGTTATTGAGTGCATTTTGAAGACCATCCCAATTTGCCCTGTGCCATAACCAGTTGGTACGTGCCACAGCCTCATCACGATCAGCTGCAACATTAATGGTGCTGAGAATAACATAGTGGTCCGAAGATCCAGCTGTTGCTAAAGGTCGGCAGGTGACCACATTATCTCTCTCTCTCTCTCTCTCTTGTTATATAGATAGATAGATAGATAGATAGATAGATAGATAGATAGATATAATTGAATTCTTCCTTTCTTTTTACTATTCACTCTACCTCTTCACCTTCTTTCCCTTCTTCTCTTCCTTCCTCCCTCTTCTCCCCTCCCTTCCTTCCTCTCTCACTTCCTTCCTTCCTTCCTTCCTTCCTTCCTCTCACTCAATCCATGTCTCCTTCTAATCCATATTCCATCATTATTATTCAAACCTCATCATCAAATCTCTCTCATCACCGTATGTGTGTGTGTGTGTGTGTGTGTGAGTGAGTGAGTGAGTGAGTGAGTATGTGTGTGTGTATTTGTAAGTGAGTTTGTGTGTGTGTGTGTGTGTGAAAGTGAGTTTGTGTGTGTGTGTGTGTGTGTAAGTGAGTTTGTGTGTATGTGTGAGTTTGTGTGTGTGTGTGTGTGTGTGTGTGTGTGTGTGTTCGTCCTTTGAGAAACTACTGCACATTAAATTTGTCAGCTAGGCTATTATCAATAAATATTCATGTTTACGTGTATGTGTATGTATTTTATCCGTGTGTGTGTGTGTGTGTGTGTGTGTGTGTGTGTGTGTGTGTGTGTGTGTGTGTGTGTGTGTGTCACTCGTTTGTGTATGACGTGTAGGTATGTGCGTTTATTTTGCCATGTACGTTATGGTGAGCGTGTGACTGTCGATATGAAAGAATAAATGTGCTTGCTTGCGTGTGAATGGTTCTGTTAGTACCTTTGTGTGTATGTGTTTGTGTGTATGTGTTTGTGTGTATGTGTTTGTGTGTATTTATAATCACGGGGCTTTTTTCTTTACCCATTCTTTTGATTTTGATATTTGTTTAATGTGCTGTTTACTTAGCCTATATTACATTCCAGGAGGTTATGCCAGATTATGATATTTACATATATTATCACTCTCTCTCTCTCTCTCTCTCTCTCTCTCTCTCTCTCTCTCCTTCCAAGCATTCCTGTGCTTGAAAGCGTGAAGGATTCCTACACCTCCTCCCTTACATTCCTGTTTATCAGTGTGTTTATTTATTTTCATCTATTTGTGCGTGTATTTACTTTCATTTATTTGTTATTGACTTCTACCTTTACTTTATATTCTTCCATCCATCCTTGTATGTTTCCTTATTCCTTAGTACATTCATTTTCTGTTCTTCTCTCTGTCTTTCTTCTTTTATTTCTCTCATGTTCTCTTATTTCCTTCCTTCCGTGCTGTCTATGTTTAGTTAGCCTTATGTCTAGTGTTCGTTTGCTTATCTCCTTTTTTTTCTTCTTATATCCTGCCTTTCATAATTTACATCTTTCTTTCCTTTTGTTTTCTTTGATTTCATATATAAATTTGTTCATGTGTACTTTCTTTATTCCCCTCGTCGTTCTATTATCCTTGCTTTCGTCTTGTATTATTTACCTTTTCCTGTTTTGTCTCCTCCTTCTTCTCTTCTTCGTTAGCGCTCTTCCTCCCTTTCTGTCTCTTTGTTTTCTGTTTTTGCTTTCTTCCTTGCACATTCCATATTTCTTTCCTCCACCCATTCCTCCCTCCTTCCATGTATCCCTCTTTTCCATCCTTATTTGATTTATTCATTTATTCAGCCTTTCCTTCCTTCTCTCCTCTTCCTTCCCTTTTTTGCTCTTTCCTTTCCTTCCTCCGTCCCTTCCTTCCTGCTCTCATCCCTTTATTCCATCCTCCCTCTCTCCTTTTTTCCTATCTCTCTCCTTCCTTTCTTCCTTTCTCTCCCCCCCCCCCCTTGTCTATATAAACACCGTAATTCACACTTCTCCCTCTCTACGTTTATCTGTATATTATCCCTGTCTTCCTCCCTTCCTTTCTTCCTTCCATCGGTTTCCCTCCTTCCTTACTTTATTTCTCCCTTCCTTCCTTTATCCCTGCATTTATGTTTTTCTCTTTTCCTTTCTATACCTCCTTTTCTTCTCTCCGTCCCTCCCTTTTCTTCCCTTCCTTTGTACATCTTACTCACATCCTCCCTTCCTTCTTTCCCCCTCCCTTATTTCCTTCCTTCCCTCCTCCTCTCCACATCCTTCCTTTTTCCCTTCCTTCCTTACTTCATCCTTGCTATATCCTTCTTCCTTCCTTCCTTCCTTGCTCTCTCTCCCCTCTTCCTTTATAAACACAGTAATTCACACTTCCCCCTTCCTATTTTTAGCTGTCTTTTATTTTTCAGCAGTAAATTCCCTCTCTCTCTCTCTCTTCCTTCTCCTGTCATTAGTTATATGTCTTGTCTGTTCGTTTAAATATCTTCTGTCTGTAGCTGTCTATCCATCTGTTTATATCTGCCAATTCATATCTAATTATCTATTGGATATGTGCATGTATTGAATCGTGTACCGGGTATATGCAGCTGTATCTAAATTATGTGTGTGCTTGTGTGTATATTTATAAGACTCCTCCCATAGATTCGAACCTAAGTCCATCATTCTAAACGAATGTGATTTTCTCAGCATAATGCTGTTTTATTCTTGTCCAAGCAGCTTTAATCGACAGTTGATCAGTGTTACCATGGTCATACAGTGATCTACGGTTATCTGAGTACTTCTGCATATGATTATTAGCTACAGTAAATCCATAATTAAATCAACATTCGTTTTTTAATTACTCTGTTATGACAAGTTTTTGATCGCGTCAACACAATTTCGGCTCATGTTATATTGGCATTCGTAAGATACGGTATATATGATACGGTAGTTATTTATGTATTTAGGCTACTACATAATGCAATAGCTTTTGAAAAATACATTATTGTAGACCTTCAAATGAGAAATGTTAAATTGCCGAAATCTCGAAAATCAGACTGTTCTTTCATCATTTAATTGGTTGACTAAAGCGTATTCATACTGTATGGTGTGAAGGGCCTAGGTTCGAATCCACGTGAGAGGTCTTGTAAAATGTAAAACCCCAGGTGGATTTTATGTTATATATATTTAAATTTCACTCTTGTTTTCTCACCTTTTCTACTCACCCTCCCACCCCCGATCTCTCTCTCTCTCTCTCCATTATCACCATTACCATAAAATGAAGTGGCAGGCAATTCTAGGGAAGGAGGAATGGGCGGCGGAAAGGGGAGGAAGGAAGGAAGGAAGGATGGATGAAAGAAGGGAGGGAGGGAGGGAGGAAGGAAGGAAGGAAGGAAGGAAGGATGGAAGGAAGGAAAATGGAGAGAGGAAGGATGGATGGATGGAAGGAAGGGAAGATGAGAGAAGGAAGAATGGGAGAATAGAATGATGAAAGGATGGTGGAGATGGAGATGAGAAAGGAAGGAAGGAAAGAAAGAAGGATGAAAGGATGGTGGAGAGGAAAAAAGTGAAGGCTGGGTAGGAGAGATTGAATAAGGGAGAAAGAAGGGAGGAACTAAAAATATGGAAGAATATAGGAAGGAAAAAAAGTATGTTTTAGAGAGAGAGAGAGAGAGAGAGAGAGAGAGAGAGAGAGAGAGAGAGAGAGAGAGAGAGAGAGAGAGAGAGAGAGAGAGAGAGAGAGCAGAATGTACGAGAGGGAGAAAATTAAAAGGACTTAATGTATTTGAGGAAACAAAATCTAGAATAAAAATGTATGATAATAAAAAGTAATGTTTAAAAGAAATCGGAGCCATACGAATTTTAGTAAGCTTAGTAAAATATTTAATATCATAGAATAATTATAATAATCTTGAAACAGTAAAATTCAGACTTTTAAGGCAAGCTTATCAGTGACAGAATATTACCGCCAATTATTGATTATAAATAAATAAGGATTATAATTTCATTTAGACAGGTGTAAATTAGGAATGGACTTAACCAATCTTGTAAATATTGCTTAAATTATATACTGTAAGTTCTAATTACAGTAAGGTTTAAAGGTATAGATAAAATATACTTATGCAATAGAAAAGTGCATGGGCAATACTTGGATATATGAAGCTAATGATATATACAGTACATACGGTACTGTATAATTAACACAGCAGTAGTGTTTATTTTGTGTAATTATTACCTATTAGTGTAATGTGTGTTGGTAGATTATGTTGCTTGTGCCGTTATCAGATAGAAGACGAAGTAGATAAACACGTGATAAAGTGGTAATAAAGGAAAATATGATACAATATATAAAGGAAGGAAGGACGGAAGGGCAGGAAAACAGGGTAAGCGTGGGGGGAGTGTTTTAAAGGTAGGTTCACACATAGGCGAGGCCAACGCGAGTCACACTCGCCGCATATCGCCGTTGATGGAGCCCGAACCCAACGCGAGTAGCAGCTGATGCGAGTAAACACGCATATAACACGAATATAACACGAGTTTACACGAGTTTACATGAGTTTACACGAGTTCACAGGAGTTTACGCGAGTGTCGGCGAGTGTAACACGACCCCAACACGCACTGCCAAAATTTGAAAAATAACGGTCAAATTCCAGGGTACGAATAGTGCGAGTCTACAGGAGTCTACATGAGTGTCACAGGAGTTTACATGAGTTTACACGAGATGAACGCGAGTCTACAGGAAGTTAACAGGAGTGTATGGAGTGTATATTCTATTTAATTTATTAATCTTGTATTTATTTATATTTCATGTTGGATATCAATCTGTATATTATTATTTGTCATCATATAATTATCCTTTGCATATATTCCACATCATTATTATTATGTATGGGTGGGAGGGTGGTTTGGGGAAGGTAGAAGCGTAATTGACTCATATTACAAATATGAAGCCGATTGGTAAGGTAGTTTCGCCACCACGGATTTTCCTTTTTTTCCTTATCTTCGTACGGATACGCTGGAAGTGTGTGGTGGGAGGCGGTTGGGGGTGTGGTGGGGGGAAGAGTAAGGGACTTGTCACACAAATATGGAACCGATTGGTGCAGTCGTTTCGCCGCCACAAATTTTCCTTGTTTTCCTTATCTTCGTACGGATACGCTGGAAGTGGGTGGTAGGAGGCGGTTGGGGGTGTGGTGGGGGGAAGGCAGAAGGGTAAGGGACTTGTCACACAAATATGGAACCGATTGGTGCAGTCGTTTCGCCGCCACAGATTTTCCTTTTTTTTCCTTCTGATGGGACCTACAGTCAGCGAGTGTGTGGGAGGAGGAATTTGGGATTTTTTTTGTGGGTAGCCAAAAGGCTAAGGGTACATGTGGTAAACATATGAAAGCCATAGGTGCAGTCGTTTCGCTGCTACGATTTTTGTTGATAATATAAACAGACTCGTGTGACACTCATGTAGACTCGTGTGACACTCATGTAGACTCGCGTGACACTCATGTAGACTCATGTAGACTCGCGATCATTAAATTTCTAAATAGTACAACGCGAGTGTCACACGAGTCTACATGAGTGTCACACGAGTCTACAGGAGTTTACGCGAGTCTACGCGACTCTATGCGAGTTGGCGTCCTACTCCCACTTGACTCTCCAATTTTTGTGTCGTCCCAAAATTTTTGGCCGCGTTCGCGAGTGTACGCGGTCCACCGCGAGTCCACGCGAGTCTGTGCGAGTGTCGGCGAATTTGGGATAATCATTGGCGAGTGCAAAAATGTCATCACTCGTGTTGGAGTTGCGCTCCGGACTCGCCAATGTGTGAACCTTGCTTTAGTACGGTACCTCAGTAAATGTCTCTTAAATGCTGATCCCTCCTTCCTTCTTTCTTCTCCTTCCCCTCCTTCGCTCGCTCCTTTATTTAATCTCTCTCCTTCGTTCTCTTGGGTATTACACACATTCCTTTATATACATTTTATTGTATTATCCACCTCCCTTCCTTCCTTCCCTTTCTTTTATATTCTTACTCCTTTGCTTACTCTTTCTCTCTCCTTTTTCTGCTTTCATTGACATTTCTTTTCCTTCCATTTTGAATTGTATTTTTAGAAGGAATAGTTTAGGGATGAGATACTTAGAGTGATCACACATAACCCTTTCAGGATTATGATACTCCCTTTCACCATACCCTGGTTACCATTAGATTATTTTACTGGTCTTTGGAAGGACCAATCTTAATTGTATGTTTTGTTTCTGCATATCACTGACATTCTGTTCATCTCCCTCCTTTCCTTCTCCTTCCTTCATTTCTTTCTTCGCTTCACTGCCTAATATCTCTCTTTCGTTTTTGTTTTGATCACTTCTGTTATTCATATTTGTGTATGTGTTGGCTCTTTTCTGTCTTCTTCCTTCCTTCTTCCCCCCCCCCCCCTCCCCTTCACTCTCACTCTGACTCTCACTCTCTCTGACTCTTATCCTCACCGCCTAGCAGTATTATAGATTGCAGCACTGTTGAACCATAAAAAATCGATTAGACAAATATCTCGCCTTTAATCCGTGACTGACTGGGTTTACAGATGAATAACAAGACATGCCCACATTACCTCTTTTGGTTGGATAAATATAGTAAGGTAGTTCTATTTTCTTATTTTCCTGTCGAGTACCATATCAGTTTATCCTATCTGCATGGAAAAGATAAATGATGTCCTTTCTAAGCCATCTTTTCCTTCCAACATAATAGTCTAGGTAGTTTAGATACAAGCAGCCTCGTAAGCATCAGTACATATGTTGTTGCTTGCTTTTATCTGTGCTCCTTTGTACTCTCTCTCTCCTTTACCTAATCTCCCTCCTTCGTTTCTTTTTTCCACTGTGATTGTTTTCTCTGGCCTTGTTTATTTGTTTTATTTTTGAGAACGAACTCGCCTCCTCCTAATACTTCTCTATAATCTCTTTCTACACGCTGCATTGTTGCATCTATCTTACTTTTCTACCGCGATTACAATACTTAGTGTTCTACAGAGCCTTTTTAATTTATATAAATATCCTCTCCTTTACGGAGAGTATGTGGCAGCCGCCTTTCAACACATTCTCACGCCTATTCTGCCCAATATTCTAACCCTTAGTTTGGCGATTTTATAACCTTTTGCTCCAATATTAAGATATTGTCAAATAAATGAGGCGAAAGGTCTTAAATCGCCAAACTAATGGTTCGAACATAATACAATTTCAAAACTAATCGGGCTAATCATGAAGGAGAAGGGGATCCTAAACAAAAAAATCCCCTTAAGCTAAAATGAAAACATTAAGTGATACGATGAAAAGAATGCATCTAATCCTTATGGAATTATAAGGGTGATGATGCTTTTAATTAGGATATAATGATAAGGATAGTTATGACTGATGGAGTTGATGCTGATTGTATTGCTGATGACATTATTTAGGATTTATATAAATAATAAGTAATTGTCCAGGTTTGGATGCCATACGAGTCAAAATTATATATATATATATATATATATATATATATATATATATATATATATATATATATATATATTATTATACCTGTATATATGAGTGCGTGTGTGTGTTTGTGTGTGTGTGTGTGTGTGTGTGTGTGTGTATGCTATATAACAGGAGACCAAAGGAATATTTCAGTAGTTATGAGTAGTTTAATGCAAGGTTGTGTACGTTTGGCGTATTATATATATGTTTATATATTTTTATTTTAAATTATGCATTAATGATTATACTTTAATATTTGCTTACTCAGTTATTTATTCCATATAATTATATATATACGGTATGTTTAGTTTTTTAATAGTATTTTGTAGTAATACAATTTCTTCTAATTCAGTTTCCAATATAGGTTCTGCGTATCAAATAATAATTAGCTACCGGTATACTCTTTTGTTTTTTTAATAGAGATAATATAAATGTATCAATGATTGTATTTGTCATACAACATATTCCGGAAGTACGGTATATAAATAGTTTCCATTATTATTATATCACTACATTTATTTAAACAAATTTTTTAACCTGATGATTTTGAATAAGTATCACAAGTTATGTTTTATACATTTATTTAAACAAAAATTTTAACCTGATAATTTCGATAAGTATTACAAGTTATGTTTTATTTAGTACTAGATGCCTGATACGTTAAAGCTTATTGTAAATATTCAATAACTGATTCGTCTTCTACCCCTTACACCCCTTATCTCTCTCTCTCTCTCTCTCTCTCCAATAATTTCCACCCTCCCCTCCCCTCCTCCCTGCAGCTCTCCACCCATTGTCTTCCATGTGATCAAGAAGAGGGAGGGGGGAGGGGTAAAGAGTACAAAGGAGTACAAAGGAAATAAAGCAACAACAGGTCTAGTGACCCTTCTAGGTTGCTTGTCCTCCAAAACACTGAGGATCAAGTGTCCAAACAGTGGTTTAGAGTGGGTAAGGGAACATTGGAAAGGGAATTACTGCCCTGGAACTAATGTCCGTGGCAGGATTAGGAAGTTAGTAGGGGACAAGATGGGTTAGTAACTGAGGGGGGGATAAAATAAAGTTATTCATTTACAAACGCAGTCAGTCGCGGGTTTGATGCGAGATATTTGTCTAGGCGGAGTTTAAATGAACCAACAGTGATGCAGTCAATAACGTTTCCGGGAAGCCCATTCCACAAGTTGACAACTCGATTGAAGAAGAAATTCTTAGATTCGTGTGAGTTAAAAGATTTACCAATAATTTTGCAACCGTTTCCCCGCATGTAATTACATTGGTCGATAGTGAAGTACTTACTACAGTCCATATTGTCGATGCCTTTGATGATTTTGAACACTTGAATTAAGTCACCTCTTAATCTGCGCTGGGTTAAAGGAAATAGATTTAATTCTCTAAGACGCTCTTCGTATGGTTTGTTCTTTAGGCTAGGTATCATTTTGGTAACTCTACGTTGAACTCGTTCTAGCTTGTTTATATCTTTTTGGTAATAAGGGCACCAGGATTGAAAGCAGTATTCCAGAAGAGGGCGGACTAAGGAATTGTGAAGGGTTAGGATAACTTCTTTGGATTTATGCTCAAATGACCTGCCTATAAAGCCAATTATTTTGTTTGCCTTCTTAACAACTTCTGAACATTGTTGACTCGGTTTTAGGTTACTCGATATTGTTACTCCCAGATCGGTTTCTCTGTTTACATTCTTAAGCTGAGTGCCATTCGTCGAATAGTTTGCTTTCTCATTTAGGTATCCGATATGTAGTACTTTACATTTATCCGCATTGAAACTCATTTGCCAAATTTGGGCCCAACATGACAATTTATCTAGATTGTGTTGCATATCGTCAACTTGTTCTTTTGAGAGTACGCTATTTGCAATTTTTGTATCGTCAGCAAATTTTGAGATTGTACAGGTGAGACCCTCATCTATGTCGTTGATGTAAATTAGAAAGAGAATTGGACCTAGTACCGATCCCTGGGGTACCCCGCTACTTACATTGGTCCATTTAGATGCCTTACCGTTTATGACTACTCTTTGCTTTCTGTCGCTGAGCCAATTTTCTATCCATTTCAACATACCGTCTTGTATTCCATGCGCTTTTAGTTTTAGCAGTAAACGTTTGTGGGGAACTTTGTCAAAGGCCTTTTGAAAATAAAGGTATATAATATCTACAGCTTTACTCTCATCGTAGAGGTTGAGGATATCGTGGAAGAAGTCTAAGAGGTTTGTTAAACAGGAACGTTTTTTACGAAAGCCGTGTTGAGTATCTTTAAGTATGTTATTTTCCTCTAAGTGATTTACGAGTCTGTCTCGTATGACCGTTTCTAGCATTTTACATACAACTGAGGTTAAGCTAACTGGACGATAGTTACTGGGTAGGGATTTGCTGCCTTTTTTTAATATCGGTGTTATGTTGGCTAGCTTCCACTGATCAGGCATAGTTCCAGACTGCAAGGATTTATTGAATAGTAATGTCAGTGGTTTGGAGAGGGTCCCGAGAATCCAAGGACAGGGTAAGCAAACATTCTTCTTCACCGCCATCAAAGACTGGAACGACCTACCCCTGTCAGTCCGTGAAAAGAGAACACTGTATTCCTTCAGACGTAGCCTGAAGGAACACCTGAACCGGACAGCTGCGAGAAGGGAGCACCAAGCTTATGTCTACTACTAAATGCGACATAAGAGATAGACAAACCAAACTGAAATGATTACTGATTACGGATTACTGATATTTACTATAGGATGTATGGTATCTTAAAATAACCCCCTAGAAATACTTTCTCTAAAGTATCTATTTCTTTATCCTCCCCATTTTTCCCCAGCTAACCTAATCCCACAAGGACCCCAATGGAAATACGCCTAACGGCCTTATTGGGCTATCCTTAGCTGGAATTATGCAAGGCTGGTACATGTCATATTTGTAACAAACTATGTGGTACCAAATCTGTAAATTGCTAACTGAATAAATATTATTATTATTATTATTATTATTATTATTATTATTATTATCCTTAGCTTCATTTAGAACTCTAGGCGAGATTGTATCAGGTCCAGGTCCAAAGAGAGGGGGGAGGGGTGATTGTGCTTCTCTTAATAGCCCCTCGTCTTGCTTGTTTGTAAAAGAGAGAGAGAGAGAGAGAGAGAGAGAGAGAGAGAGAGAGAGAGAGAGAGAGAGAGAGAGAAAGAGAGAGAGAGCGAGAGCGAGCAGGAAAGATTAAATTGTTGGAGGGAGGTTAGCAGATTCTCCACCTCACTATCTAAAACTCTGTGTTAAATATCCAAACAGGTGATGCCCGGAACGGGATAGCTCGGGATAACCTTTTTGGTTTGTCACGGTTTTTCCTTCCTCTGTTTATTGTGTCTATAAAAGAAATTAATATACTGTATTTATTGTGTTTAACACTGGCAACATTAGGTAGCCCTGCTGGTGTATAATGTATCTGTTTGTCGGCATTTGTCTATCTATCTATATTTATCATTATGTATATTTATCCATAATTATATATCTATCCACCCATCTGTCTGTCCATCTATCTATTTTTGCCATCAGTTAGTGATAAATGAGCTGTATTGATCACTGTCGAAGGTAGCCTACTATTAACTTCTTACTCTGTATTTATATTTATTTATCTATGTTTTTTTTACCTATCTGTTTATCTATCTATGGTTCTGTTTATCCATCCATCCATCTATCTATATCTATCCACCAATCCACCTATCCCTTCTTGCCAGCAGTTAGGGGCATATGAGCTCTATTGATCACTGTTGATGCTACCATTAATCTCCAGTCTTCTTGTCCATCCATCACAACTTTTTTAGTCTCCCCAGGATTTTTAGTTTTCCTTTTTTTTTATTTTTTTATGCTATTTTCTCTTTTCTGTTTGTTTTTCTACTCCTTTCGTTTTCAATATCTGCTTGTTATATTTTGCTTCTCTCTCTCTCTCTATATATATATATATATATATACCCGGTATATATATATATATATGTATATATATATATAATTATATATACATATATATATATATATATATATATATATATATATATATATATATATATAGATATAGAGAGAGAGAGAGAGAGATTGATTTGATTTTGCCCCGAGGGGCGAGTTTATTGAGCAGCGCCCCCCATCCTGTGAGGGGACAACCACTAGTAAGGCGATACATACTGCTCAAAGAGACATTATTCCACTGAAACAACAGCATCGTCGTCTGGTTACATTCATATTTGTGTTTATAAGTCAGGTTGGCATTATTCAGATGTGTTATTATAGTTTCCTCATTTAATTGTCACATGGTCTGTATAAAAAAAAAAAAAAAAAAAAAAAAAAAAAAAAGCAAGCAAGCTTGTAGTGACTGAATTATTAATTGACAGGTTGTAAATAATAGCACTACAGAACTAGTGCAATCGTATGAGGAGACTATTCATATTTTCATTACATCAATGATTATTGAGATCATAGTTAGCTGAATACAATTATTACAAAAATAGGCAATGGTATAAATCAACATAATACATAATTTAATACAGGCGGACATAATCATGATCCGGTTCGTTGTGCACTGGGAGCTAAGGTGTCTTAATGAGATCGCCTCGTACCCATACACAACGAACGTATTATAGTCTGCATGGTTGGTATCTAATTGAATATACTTAGTGGGTATTTCAAGAATGTCAGGGGGTAAGGAAATGTGATTTGTATATTAGAAGACTGTGATTAACGAGACGTGTAACATGTGGAGGGAGGTGGTAGAAAGAGAGGGATCTCGTTGGGGGTGGAAGTTTCGCTCCCAGGAATTTTCGTTCCTGTGGTATTTCAATAATAATAATAAAATAATAATAATAATAAGGGGACAACCACTGGTAAGGCAATACATACTGCTCAAAGAGCCATTATTCTACTGTAACAACAGTATCGTCGTCTGGTGTTATTATAGTTCCTCATTTGATTGCCACATATGCTGTATATACGTGCTCATGAAAAAAAAAAAAAAAAAAAAAAAAAAGTGACTGAATTATTAATTGACAGGTAAATAATAGCACTACAAAACTAGTGCAATCATATGAGGAGGCTATTCATGTTTTCTTACATCAATGGTTATTGAGATCATAGGTAGCTGAATACAATTATTACATACAAGATGTGACTAATATTTCGAACTACATTAATTATTATGCAATAATAGTACCACACATCTATTACAATCATATGAGGGACACTTCACATTCTTCATTACATCAACGGTTATTGAGGCCATAGTTAGCTGAATACAAGAGTCACATACATAATGTGACTAATATTACCAACTACCGAAGTTATAATGGAATTATAGTAATACAAATATTTTACAAAGATGAGTTACATGGTTCAAATTCTTATTACAATAATGGTTATTGAGGGGATAGTTAGCGCAATATGACCAGTGGAGAAGTTTACATGCCGATAGTAATATAATATTTAGTAGGGTGTGTGGTAATGGGAGAGAGGGAGGGGGGTTGTAGGAGGTAGAGGAATGGGTGGGAGAGGAGGAGGAGTAGGGGGGGGGGGGGGAGGAGGAGGAGGTAAGGTACTCCAGGGAGGAGGAAAGTGTGAGAGGGGAGGTGTGTGTGTGTGTATGTCCCTTCTTAAACATCCTAGAGGGACCCTACCCGCCGTGACCCAGTCACCAGACCCCAGCCAATGCCTTCTCTATACATAATTATGTATAGAGAAGGCATTGCCCCAGCACCCAAAACACACAGCCACACAGATTCAGATTCATATTAAAATTATTTGATTTCCATAAAATAATATTCGGAGGGAAGGTGCAAGTGGTCCTCCGGGAGGGACAGTGCCGCATATCCGGAGGTACTTGTACATCAAGCCATTAGCCGAGAATATTGAGGACAATACAGCAGTATGGTTAGGGGTTTTGTAGGAGGTAGAGGAATGGGTTTGATTGATTGATTGATTGATTCTTTATTGAGAAAGCATAAATACATGGGAATACATAATTACACGTCTCAAAAGGGCAAAGGTGATAAAACAGTCTTTTACCCTACTCATATTATACATGTACAATATAAACACAAACATGAATACACCATTTAGTAAGTTTTTATCTCTATACTTGTTAGCAAACCAGTTGTCCCTAACTGTTTAAGAAGGACCCTTAGCTAAGCTGGGCTTAGGCTTAGCGCGGGTTTGTTATAATCCTTCTACTTTCCTTATTGTCATAGAATGACCCTCCCACTCCAGTTTAATACATGCCTACATATACACACACATACATACACCCATACACACATAAATACATATACAGTATATACATATATATATATATACACATATACATACATACACACACACACACATGCATGTACATATACCTACATACATACCTATACACACAATAATTCATACAATAACACAAATTTCACAATAACATACACATTTATTATTATAATAACAATAATGATATAATGAGGCTATCAATTACATAATAATCAAAAAACTAAATCCTAAACTTTGTTTTATGTATATTTACCTTACGATGTATTGTATTTTTTTGCATTTGGCTATTATTTGAGTAATCATATATGATTGAACATCCATATAATTTGTTCATCGACCTTATCTATGACATTGTTTCTATATTTCGCTAGGTGTTGGCAGTGCAGTATATAATGATTTAAGGTATGACTTCTTGGTTTTTTACATAGTTGACAACATATTTCGTGTTCTCCTTTAGGAACACCAAGTTCCCACATGTAACAATATCCTAACCTAAGTCGTGTGCACAAGGAGTCCTTCCAAGCACTTCTTAAGTTTCCGTATATGAAGCTAGTTCGCCGTGCAACGTTATTATAGTGATAGAATGTTGCACTATTCGCGTGTTTTTCTTGCATCATAAAAAGTTCCGCATCCTTTTGTTTTTTTTCTAATTGTTGATTTAATTTGTATTAAAGATTGAATGCACTCGTAATCTATTGTGTCTTTCTCCGTTCCTAATTTAGCAAGTTCGTCCGCTCTTTCATTATTTATTATCCCAACATGTGAAGGTATCCACGTAAATTTTACCATTCTCCCATTATTGCGTAGTTCATCTATAATAACCTTACACTGAGATACCAGCTTTTCATACACGGGTTTTTTGCTGTTCATAGATTCCAAAGCACTTCGACTGTCTACGAAAAAGCACACATCACCTTCTCCCCCTCTTATTTTATTTAACCCGTATAACATAGCACATATTTCTGCCTGCGTAGAAGACACGTTGTTACTTATTCTATAATAATATTCACTATATATGTTATCGTTACCTACATCGTCACTCACCAGTATCCCACATCATGCTCTCCCATTTTCTGTGACAGAGCCATCGCAGTATACTTGCGCAACATTATCATCTTTTAATTCATTTATCTTTTCTTCAACAATTATTTTAAGTTCCCCAGTCTCGTACATACTTTTCTTTTTCCCCAGCTTGATAATATTTATATCCACGCCTTTATCTTCCCAGGGTGGAGGTTTTTGTGCCCTCTCTTCGACCAGAAAGAAATGTATTAGGTCAAATTTCTGTACTTTATGTATTAGTTCTTTTAGGTATCCCCTCTTGCCTTGCCTCCGGAAGGTTCGGAATTTACGTATGCCATCGTTGACGTCTTGTGCCAATTTTTCACCACTACCTGACCGTATATGTCTCATTGCCGATACTAGGTTTACTTCCTCTATTCTGTGTCGCAAGGTTGTTAAATTTAATTCTAATCTCATAGCAGCTACCATCGCATTTTTGGGGCAGTTTAATATAACCCGCATAGCCTCATTTTGGATAGTTTCTATTTTATCCAACCTTCCTTCACCAAGGCAAGAGAGAACGGGGCTGGCATATTCCACCACTGACCTAATAGTGGTGAGGTACATCATCCGCAGTACCTGTACACCAACACCTGTACCACTCCAAGCTAGGGATTTCAAGGGTGCCATACGTGCCTTACATTGTGTTTGTATATGATGTAACTCGGCATCTTTACTGTCTGATGTATATCCTATATAGATGCCTAGATACTTATAGCTCCTAACCCTATCAATATTTTTTTCATTCACAGCTAATTGTTTATCGCCCATAGCACGACACTGAAATTTAGTTTTTTCTTCATTAATTACTAGCCCTAGCTTCTGGGTTAATTGCCCAAATTTGTTGAGGGCCAATTGCATATTCTCAACGCTACTGCTTTGCAGCATTATATCGTCTGCGTATATTGTTATTTTAACACCTGGACCTAGCATATCTTGAGCTATCCTATTCATTAGGACATTAAAGAGGAATGGACTTAATACCCCGCCTTGTGGTGTACCCAGGTCAAGTTTCCTTTCCTCAGAAAGAGCCCCTTGATACCACACCTGCGCCTTCCTTCCAAATAAATAATCTCCTATCCAATGTAATAATTTTCCTTTTACACCCATGTTAGCTAATTCAAACAAAATTACCTCTCCATTTGCTTTATCAAAGGCGCCCTTGAGATCCACGTATACCCTGCAGTAATCATTATCGTTGGCCAGACACTTTATGACTGCATCAGATGTACCCCTACCTTTTCTAAAACCGAACAGATGGTTGCACAATTTATCGTCTGTGATATATAATAGCCTCTCCAACACGATTCTCTCCATCATTTTGGACATACACGATGTGAGGGAAACGGGTCTACTCTCCCCATTTGGTTTAGGGATGGGAATGATTATAGCTTTTTTCCACGCTTTAGGTAGTTTACCCTCTTTAAGACTCATGTTGAATAATCGAAGGAGGGGGCTATCTTCTATACTGGCTAGGCAGTTTAATACATCGTAAGTTATACCGTCTTCCCCGGGAGCTGTAGATTTACCTTGTTTAATTGCTCTAAGTAGTTCATCTCTTGTTATATCTACATCTGTGATGGGTGCTATATTTAATGCGTTAACAATTGTTTCTCTCCTCTCATTTTCCCAACCCTCTAATCCCTCCCTGACGTCCTGCGGCAGTGAATCGGTACTAGCGGCAGTTGCCCACTTTTCCATTAATTCGTTTGCCTTTTGTTGTGGATGTGGGTGTGCGACATTACTTTTCCTTTTCCCCCGTACTTTATTAACTTCTCTCCAGATTTCACTGATATTTGTGGTATTCCCAATCTTATTTGCAAATTTCTTCCAATAGTCTCCTCTCACTTCTTTACGGGCCTGCCCGCAAATCCGGGACGCCTCAAGTAGATCGGATTTAGTAGAGTCATCCCTTCCCGCCTCCACCCACTTCTTATGGCTTTGCTTAAGCATTTTTGACCAATCCTTTAATGTTTGGTCATTATAGTATTTATTCCGGTTTGACGAATATTCCCTTATTTTTCTTTCTCCTTTAACACTTAATGACTCTTCTGGAGCAGGAGATTCAGTGTCTCAAAGATGAAAATTTGGCCTTGAGACTAGCTATGGCGGAAAAGAAGTGTGAGGCTACCGGAAGTGTTCCCAGGGATCGTGAAACCCCTTGGAAAGTGGTGTCAACCAGTGCAACGGCCTGCAAGCTGAAAAGGCAGCCACTCAAGACCCACAACAACTTCAGCACCTTGGCTGATGAGAGTGATGGCGAGGAAGTGGCGATCATCGAGGCAGTGAGAGGGGAGGGGGGGAAGTCTGCTGCTGTTGCTGCTACAACTCCTGCTACACGCCGACAACGGAAAAAAGCTAAGTCTATTTTAATTGTAGGGGATTCAATGATTAAATACCTTGGTAGGGCTACTAACACACATGTTGGTAAAGTTGTCTGTCTGCCTGGTGCCGGAGTCGAGAAGGTGTCAGAAAAGCTAGATGGTGTCATGGAAGCGAGTGGAGAGGACCCCATCATCTTCCTCAACGCAGGGAGCAACGACATTTGGAAATGCAGGACTGAGGAGTTGCTCACCACGTACCAGGAAATGTTGGAGAGGATCAAGGAGAAGGGTGGAGTTCCTGTGGTACACAGTATCCTACCAAGAAGAGGGGTAAGGAAGGAATGGTCCTCCAGGGCTATTGGTGTAAATAGCCGGCTGGAGAAGTATTGCAAGGCAAATACTATTCCATTCCTGGATAACTGGACCCTCTTCTACGGTAAGGATGAACTGTATGCCCAGGATGGAGTACATCTCTCTCGACTAGGAGTTTCGACCTTAGCCAGCTCACTCGACAAGTTTGTTGCGGGGTTTTGTTAATAAACCATAGGTGTGTAAGTAAAATAGAATCCCAGCCACATCAAATTGATAGTAATAACGAACATTCTGATAGCGTAGATGTTCCGTCTAGGTCCAGTAGTTCAACAGGTAAAAATAAATTAGTTAAAAACAATAGAAAAATAGTTGCAAATACAAGTAATAGTTTGAGTGTTTATTATACAAATTGCAGGAGTTTATGTAACAAAATGAACGAACTTTAGAGCACTGGTTAGCAAAGAAAATATAGACATAATAGCGCTAACTGAAACATGGATTAATACAGAAACCAGGCATTTTTTAGCAGAGTTTGATATACCGGGATATAGTTTGTTTAAATATGACCGAACAAGTAAGAGGGGTGGCGGTATAGCAGTGTTTGTCAGGAGTTCATTAAAAAGCTGTACTAAATCAGGTATTAGAGTAAATAATGAAAATGAAAGTGTTTGGGTAGAAGTTAACGAAGGTAGTGAGACTTTAGTTATTGGAGTTATGTATAGACCGCCAAATATGAGTAGAAATGACGGAACATCATTATGGGAGGAAATTAAAATAGCATCAAGGCTTAGCAACGTGTGCATTATGGGGGATTTTAATTTCCCTAATATAGATTGGCAGCAACAAATAGGCGACTCTGATTCAAAGGAGTTTATTGAGGTAGTACAAGATAGTTTTTTATCTCAATTCATAGATACGCCAACTAGAGGTGATAATATTCTCGATTTAGTTTTCAGTAACAATGAACATATGATAAATAGTGTAGAAATCGGGGACCACCTAGGAAATAGTGATCACAATTCTGTGTATTTTAATATACAATGGAAAGGTAATACCAGTGAGAATACAACATTAATACCCGACTTCAGAAAAGCCAATTATGGTGTGTTAAGAGAAGCCCTGTTAGCGGACCCTATGGTCAAAAAATTAAGTCGATCCAGGTGTCCAAATGAGTGTATCCTTTCTCAGGCACCTGTCATCTTAAGTCAGGAGGAGACGTCAAACTTGGTAGATACATACGATAATTTTATCAAGTCAGTATTCAATGCGCAAAATAAATATATCCCCAAAAGAAAATTTAGATCAACACAGAACCAACCCAAATGGATGAATAATAGACTATTAGATCTTCTAGGACAAAAGAGAGGAATATATAGAAAAATTAGAAAAGGCGAAATTCACCTACTTGCTTACTATCAGAATCTATCAAGACAGGTAAAAAAGGATATTAGGAAAGAAAAAAGAAATTATGAAATTAAGGTTGCCAATGACTCAAAAAATAATCCTAAAGCTTTTTACCAACTATATAAATCCAAGGTTAGAGATGTAATTGGTCCCCCTAAAACTTCTATAGGAAAATTGACAGAAAGTGATTTAGAAATGTGCAGTACATTAAATAGTCAATTTCTTTCCGTTTTCACTAATGAAAATTTGGCACAGTTTCCAGAAGTCCGTAAGGTATACAGCGATAGTATAGAAAATAGGTTAAGTACGGTTACTATAAGTAGAAATGATGTGGTTAAGGAAATTGACAGACTGAAACCTCATAAATCGCCTGGTCCTGATGAGGTATATGCTAGAGTATTAAAAGAATGCAGAGATGAGTTAAGTTATCCATTAACATTTCTATTTAACAAGTCATTAGAAACAGGTATAGTTCCAGAAGCTTGGAAGCTTGCAAATGTAGTTCCGATCTTCAAAAAAGGTGATAAATCAATAGCATCCAATTACCGTCCCATTAGTCTCACTTCAATCATAGGAAAACTACTAGAGTCAATTATTGCTAGGAAAATGAGAAACCACTTAGAAACATTTAACTTAATCAATTCTTCTCAGCATGGATTCACTCAGGGACGGTCTTGCCTTACTAATTTGCTTAGTTTTTTCTCAGAGGTATATGAAGCAGTAGATAATGACAAGTCATATGATATTATATATTTAGATTTCAGTAAAGCTTTCGACAGAGTCCCTCATGAGAGATTGATGAGAAAGGTTGAGGCACATGGAATAGGTGGGGCGTTGTTAGGATGGATTAGGTCATGGCTAATTGGTAGGAAGCAGAGAGTCAGCATAAATGGTACCAAGTCAGAATGGGGAGCAGTCAAAAATGGTGTCCCCCAGGGATCGGTATTAGGTCCCCTGTTGTTTCTTATATACATAAATGACCTAGATTTAGGTATAACTAGTAGGATAAGTAAATTCGCAGACGATACTAAAATAGGGAGATCAATTGATTCAGATAGCGATATAGAGTGCCTCCAAAGGGATCTAGATACCTTACATGAATGGTCAGTAAATTGGCAGATGAAGTTTAACATGGCAAAATGCAAGGAATAAAAGATAGGGAAGATGCAAACAAATGTTAAATATAAACTAGCTAATTTAGAATTAGAAAATTCAGACTGCGAGAAAGATCTAGGTGTGTTTGTTAGCAATGATTTGAAGCCTAGAAAACAGTGTATAAGCGTTCGTAATAAGGCAAACAGGATTCTCGGGTTCATCTCTAGGAGTGTGAGTAACAGAACTGCTGATGTTATCTTAAAACTTTACTTGTCATTAGTGAGACCCCACATGGATTATGCTGTCCAATTTTGTTGTCCTTATTACAGAATGGACATAGATTCATTGGAGAGAGTACAGCGTAGAATGACAAAAATGATCAATAATATTAGAAATCTTTCGTATGAAGAAAGGTTGAAGAAATTAGGTTTACATTCGTTAGAGAGACGCAGAGTTAGAGGGGATATGATAGAGGTGTTCAAGTGGGTTAGTGGGATTAACAAAGGGAACATGGCAAATGTACTAAAGCTCAGTGATAGCGAAAGAACTCGTACCAATGGTTTCAAATTAGATAAATTTCGTTTCAGAAAAGATATAGGCAAGTATTGGTTTGGTAACAGAGTTGTAGATGGGTGGAATGGACTACCAAGTGCTATAGTGGGATCTAAAACTGTAGGGAGCTTTAAGATAAAATTAGATAAGCATATGGACGAGAAGGGTTGGGTGTGAAGGGGGATCAGCCGGGTTGGGCCAATCAGCGCTCTGCAGACCTCCATAATCCTGCGTTAATCTCTAACCGTTTTGGTAAGATGATCCTCAGGGTATTAGAGTGTGAAGCCTATAATTGGGCTTTGTAATTGAATTGGGGTTGTGTGGGACAGGGATCTGCCTTGCTTAGGCCAATCGGCTTTCTGCAGACTCCCATTTTCTTATGTTCTTATGTTCTTATAATTTTGGCCGTATCTTCATAAAACTGATTTGTACAAATTGGTTCATAGTCTCTATACCAATCCCGAATACTATTTCTAAAATTAGTTATCTTATCTAGAGGTAATATTATCCTTTTTCTTTTATACTTTATGTCCACTTTACCCAAAGGAATACTTATATCTAAAGAGAAATGGTCGCTGAGTAATTCCGGTGTAACATCACACCTCCCATCCAAACCTTGGCCATTAATAATCACTGCATAGTCTAGCCTCCCTCCCTGTATGTGTGTTGCTGCCTGTGTCCCTAGCAATTTGATATCTGGATAGTCTTTCAATAATTGATTGAATCTCCTCCCGTTAGTGTTGGTAGTTTCCCCGCCCTCTAATTCCCTGTGACGAGCGTTTAGGTCCCTGGCAATAAGAGTTACCTCATTAAATACACTATTAGGTAGAGAGTTAATGGAAAAACAATTCTTAGATACGTAAAGGTTAACAACACTTATTGACCCCTCTTTCATAAATAATTTAACCCTCTACGACATATGACGCGATTTTGAGCCTATTAGGGATACTTTAAAGCCTTTGTTACCATCAGGTGTATTTATAAACCTTTAGTTTAGTTACTTCAATCTCTGCAGTTGTCATTGAGTTAGCTGTGGGCAGAACACTAATTTTGGAGAGGTAATTATACAAGTGAGAGAACTCTATTTCTTATTGCTAATCAGGCAACTCTGCGTCATATGTGCGTGAAAGAGTTAATAGAAACTGATTCTACCCCGTCGGTTTTATGAGGGTTTTCTACAAGCTCCGAGGGAATGGTATTTATCACGTAGGTTGATACGCCTAATGCATTTCGCTCGGTGAGAGTATATTTTTTATATCTATTTAGCTTTAACAAGTTAACATTCCCTTCCCGAGTCTCTTGGAGGAGTATAACATCTATATCATATTTATTTACATAATAATGCAAGTCATCAATTCTATTACGTAGTCCATTAACATTCCATGAAATTACTCTAAGTTCATTTTGCTCCATTGTTACTCGGTGTACCGTATTATGATTCCGACATACCTTCTATTTTTGTCATGATTTTATCCATTTGTCGGTGCAACGCTACTCAGTCCATGAATAATTGTTCTGTCATCTTCACACTTAGCTAGCGCACTCTCGAGCACTACAAGGTTATTCGTCATCACCTTGTGTGGGTACAGAGTTTTAATTCTTCCTTTTACGGTAAATTTACAATTAGTTGATTACACTTTCTTTCTTTGCCTTCTTTTCTGTAAATTCTCGTGAGTTTTGACTCGCTGATGCTGTTGCTACTGGTTCGGTACTCACTGATGCTGTTGTTAGTGGTTCGGCACTCACTGATTGCTGTTGCTACAGGTTCGGTACTTTTTTCATTTCCCTTACCTTTAACCATATCATTTAGATAGGCTGACTTGTTTGTCTAGCATTTCCACTTTGTTTCCGAACTCCCGGAGGTATTGAAACATTTCTTCAAACCCTGTTTGTTGTATGCCCGCCACCTCACTATTTTCTTTCACTGTACTTTCAGAACCTGGGCTTGAACTTACCCCTTCACCAGGTGCGGTCATTTTGGGGCCAGGCTTTCCCACCTGGGACCCCATTCCCCCAGGTACCAGGGAGATTAGGCCTCCTACGCCAGGCGTTCTTTGTCTCTTCTTCACACCTGGTCGTCGCCCCCGGCTGTCCACGTGTTGGTAAAGATGGTGTGGGGAAGTCCTGGGGCGGGGCGGCTGCTTGTTGTCGGCTGTATATTGCATGATCTCCCACCGCTGATCGCTGTTGATGATGATGCTGTCTGTTTGCCCGGGTCTTTTAGAGCAGACTACAGACTGAGCATTATGGGGGCCACCACAGTTGCAACATCGTGGCCGCACGTCCATCCTGGCCTTTATTTTTTCCCCACATCGTGTGGAGATATGGCTGCCCCCACAGAAACGACAGCGAGGGTCCAGGTGACATCTCCAAGCCTGGTGCCCCCACCTAGAGCACTTCAAACATATCAACTCTTCCTCAATGTATGGTGCAACATACCTATAACCGAGTCCCGTCACATAGATACTTTCTGGAGCATCTCCTTTAATCAGGGCCACTGCCTGACTTTTTTCTTCGCCCCTCACTTTGTTCCTTCGTGCCCAAACGATATTAGGATCATCGAACAAGAATTCTGGGTCTACCCACACTGGATATTTGAATATTATTATTTTGGTCATCTTTTCTTGTGCTTCAGGGATTTTCATGATGACTGGGAGAGGAGGAGGAGTAGGGGGGGGGGGGGAGGAGGAGGAGGTAAGGTACTCCAGGGAGGAGGAAAGTGTGAGAGGGGAGGTGTGTGTGTGTGTGTATGTGTTGGGGAGGGTGGGACATACTACATATAAATAAGTTGTTTAAGGCCAGCGATAGTACTGAAGATAAATATGGTAGTACAAAAAAAACAAAAAAAAACAAAAAAAAAAAACAAAAAAAAAAATCTTAAAAGGGAAAGTTTGAATTTCAACGCAAGTCTACAGATATCGGCAGTATCGCTTCATCGTACCTGACACAACATATCAATAAGTAGGGAAGGAAACTGTATACGTGCAAAGATCAAGATTCAATTAAGTTTAGTAGCAAAACAATATTCAGAAGGAAGATACTAGTAGTCCTCCGGGATGGATATGCCGCATATCCGAAGGTACTTAATTGTAGATCAAACCATTAGCAAAGAATATTGAGGACAATTATGTTGCTTACATATGCAAGGGTCATGTATAGTGGCTTGCAAAAGGATATGAATTGGCACTTAACAGATTATTTAAATAAAAGCTGTGTTAGAGGCTCAGAGTGATATGTATATACTGTACATTGTCAATCTATTAAATGAGAATAGCAGTGATAAGTAAAGAAATACTGACTGATATTATAAGTGTGACATGATCAATGAAAATATGAAATCGTGTAGAGTGCGTTACAAAGGGTTTAAGTGTGACCTTGTAAGAAAGAAGATGTGCGGAGGGCAAGGGGCGCATACCTATAAGGTTCATGTTCATGTTTACAGTTCATATTATTGTGGGGGGGGGGGGGGCCACAAAGTTCTTGTGTTTTTTTAGTATGTTATTGATTACGTTATTCTTTAGCATGTATATTGCTTGATCCTCAATTGGGGTTAACTGATTATTCCTGTATTCCCTAATCATTGGGCATTCCAAGATATAGTGCTCGAGAGAGTGTTTGTTGGGAGCTCTGCAAACCCTACATTGCCTGTGCTCTTCTTCTACCTGCCAATTCAGCTGCCATGGATAACAATAGCCAAGCCTTATTCTTGCATGTACTGAGTCTACCCACCTACTCGTTGTACGTTTACCATAGGTGTATTTGGTCGTAAATGCTACTTTATTGTAGTAGTTTATAGATCGGCTGGTATTATGATGTCTAGCTCTGTCTTCATCCACTCTTTCTTCTTGTGTCTTTTTAATTATAGTTCTCATTTGTTTCAATGACAGTTCAAGAGAGAGAGAGAGGAGAGGAGTGGTGAGATCAGTGTGAAATATTACCTTATGTCCAAGGTTCCTCAGGAGAGAGAGAGAGAGAGAGAGAGAGAGAGAGGGGGGGGGGGGAGTTTACAAGGAGTCACAATAAATTGTTAATATCTCAAAGACATTGCGGTCCATTCCATGCAGATAATGTAAGTGGGATGAAACATATTGAGTAGGCCTAGTGTTCTACAGTGTATGCTTCCTGAGTGCTGGAGAGTCGGAGACTAGAACTTATTAGAACTGATTAACATCTTATCCTAGAAGAAGCTATATCATAACATTGTTGAGTGAGGACTGTCTCTTAACATACCCTAATTATTATTTGTTCTACTTCAATGTAGGCTACTGCTTTAACCCTTCTTTAGCGGCCTATGCGGTTTATTTATATGTACCGCCCAGCGGGGTGTTTTTAGCCAAAATAGGGCTGTTTACGTGATCATTTTCATGCCTAAATAAGACCCAGAACGTAAAACAAGTATCTATCCCTGAAAGAGCATAAACAGAGCTTTCGAATGACACCATAACGATCCTTTTATGATGGCGAGTTTTCCTTCTGCCAATAACCGTGCAAACCTCGCGAGTGCAAAAAGCAGGTAATTAGCCACTTTTCCTCCCCCTGATACAATTCCGTCATATAGCGAGTGAGGAGAGGGAGGAGGGAGCTGAGATTCGTGGTCAGTTAGGTTCTCCCGCGGTGGTCGGATGAGCAGTCATAACGCTCGCCCTAGTCTCCTGCCACCACATTGTCCTCTCCTCTCTCAGCAACATTACAGTGCTGTGAAATTGCCACTTCGACCTATGTCGAGCGCGCGCCACATAGTCCAGCTTTATTAAACAACGGACTTATGATGGTGGAGCCACTTTTTAAGAGGTTAAAAGGTGTACCCGTCACTTAATCAGAGCACACCGAAGGGTAATTACTCCTCTCGAGTCCCCCCCCCACCCTCCTACTAGTGTCTCAGTGTAAATTAGGGATTTGCTTGGCCGATATACATCACCGTTGCACTTTTTACAAGGTTGTTGCCATCTGCCATATATCAGGACTGTATACTCAATCTATGTTATCATCCATGTGCTGAGCGTTGTTCAAGTCCCTTGTAAATGGAATTATCCACACTCACTCCAAGCTTAATGTCATCTTCAAACTTGTAGATCATAGTCAACAGACCAATATCGATGTCATTGACATAGCCTATGTGATAAAAAGCAGTGGGCCTGAGACAGATCCCTGTGGAACTCCAGAAGTGACAGGAGTCCACCCAGAAGAAACAACATTGATAACAACTTTCCTTTATCAACCTGTTAGCCAACTCTGTATCCAGTTTGTTACCAGTGTAGTGATATATAGCGCACTTAATTTAATTATGTAATTAATTTATTCTATATTTTAGAGAGAGAAAGAGAGAGAGAGAAGGGGGAGGGAGAGAGAGGTTATGTGCATGGATGTGTGTGAGAGAGAGAGAGAGAGAGAGAGAGGCGGAAGGAAGGAAGGGAGGGACGGAGGGGTAGAAGATCTTCCACCATATATATAGAGTAAGATATACACACTCTCTATTGACCTCAACTCCCAGTACGTATTTAGCTACACACATACTCTATACATTACAGAGAGAGAGATACGAGCCGAGGAGAGAGGAGAGAGGAGAGAATTGCGATGATGAGGAGGAGTAGAGAGAGGCGGAAGGAAGGAAGGGATTGGACGGAGGGGTGGTAGAAAGATCTTCCACCATATAATGTAGAGTAAGATATACACACTCTCCTATTGACCTCAACTCCCAGTATGTATTTAGCTACACACATCCTCTATAACATTACAGAGAGAGAGA